>JAZARR010000230.1:3600000-4012500 GCA_037389465.1 Baylisascaris procyonis
CTTGCCATTCCTTTGAGTGGGCCGGCATCAGTTTGAGCTCGCCAAAATATATACAAATGAGACTGCATGCAATTTCCAATTTTGTAGCCTATTAAACCTGAAATCTGCTTCAGGCCGATTTCGTTAATGCATTCATTCCTGCAATTTTTAAACTGCGGCTGTGTTATTTTCATGTGATCACTACTGATGCTGTTAGTTAATATATTTCTGCCCTATTCGTTCGGATTGTTCTATTCGATGCGAACGTTTCGCCTTTTTCGCTATTCATGCTCGTGTACTTCTTATCTGTTTTCCCACTTCAACACATTGAATAAAATTTTAAAAAATGTGCCTGTGCTAAAACAGGGAGACTCGTTAAACTATTCTGACTTCTGCTTGAACTCCACAATCATTCAAAAATTAAACTTAGCAATCACTCAACTCAAAGAATTTGAATGCCATGAGCAGTGTGTCTTCTCATCGAAAGATCCCCTTTTCACATATGCTAATTTTGTTTTTATTATATTTTTCACCAAATTGTTTCATTGTCGTCTCAAAAATTCGCTGAAAATCAAAATTTCCAATTATCGATTTTGCGATTAATTGATGAAGTGTGAAAAAAGTTATCCGCGATCTTCTGTTTTGCTGCCGCACCGTCACTACTATCATTTAAAAGCTTCAATTTTCACATTCGATTTTATTCTCTAAAGTGGTGGAATGCAAAGGAAATATCGTATAAAATAGAGCAGTAAAAAACACAACAAAAAGCAATACGTACAAAACAGACGAAATAAAAACTTGGAAAAAAAATATCTGCGAAGATATTAATGCAGATACGGTCATAGTGATGAATACTCTAGGCGACGACGCACATTTCATATTTTGCTGTTATTTTAAGATGATTATATATGGACGATTGATAGCACTTCATTGTGGAACGTAGAAAGAGTGGCAGGAGTGAAAAAAATTGTTTTGCGAATTTTTCAGCTGAACAATGACTTTTCTATCGCCCTTAGAGAGAACATTCCAACGATATCAAATTTCAAAGAAATACATTTTTGGAGATGGGGCATTGGCCCTCGATGAAAGAGTTCGCTTTCATTGTGATTGCAGTTACATGAAAAAATGAATAAGTTACAAGAATTGCAATCTGCAAGCGTAACTGCACCAATCATTTATAAGACTCAATGATCGCTGAAAGAAAAGCAGGCACTGGAATATCGCAACTGCGCAAAAATTATATTAAATACAGTGGAAATGGCGCAAAGCAATTAGCGTGATATGCGCTTTTTAAGATTCAACCAGCTCGGCTACCGAGCTTACTAAATTGTTAAATAGAGTTTGTAGTAACTTGCAGCTTATAATGCTCCTCTTATGGCACCAAACGGCTAGAGATATCATCGACCACAATTTCGTTTAGTACATTTCTATAAACTCTTGCAAAAATTCATAACGGCAACGCTATATATATATATATATATATATATATATATATATATATATATATATATATATATATATATATATATATATATATATATATATATAGCGAAGGCTTGAAGCTTTCGCTACTGGCTGACCAGTCCTCCCATATTCCATTTTTTATGCGCATTTTCTAATTCCATTCATAACAAAAGCACGTCAATGTTCTCCCGCCAAAGGTTTAGTGAGACGATATTTTCCGCGAAGGTTTTGCAGAATCAGTAGAGTTCAAAAAAGACACACCATATCTGGCCAATATTTTTGAATATTGACAGCCGGGCATCTCACTCTTTGAGTAGTTGAAGACGATTTATTCGTTTGTAGGCATGTGCGAGAGTTAGATGGCGATTGAATACATGAGGTTTGTCGTCATCATAGAGTGTAAATATATCCATGCAATTAGAACACCACTTCAGGATGTTCTCAAGACGTCGATCACTAATTTGAGATGAAAGCATCTCGACTGATGCGAATATTCTCTTAATCGTTTTCCGGTTAATCCTCCTATGAAGTCATGCATTTAGTTTGCTCAACATTCTGCTGCTGGCCGGTCCAATAACATCTTTTAACATCAAAAATACTGTTATCGAATCGTTTCTTAAGTAGAATGCCCCATAGCTAATATTGATGTTCAAGAGACGATCATTCGGAAGTAATTGTAAGTACTGTTTGTGAGGTTGACCGACAGAAAGGGGAACCATTGAAGGAAATGAGTTTACGGCCGTTTAACAATGAAAACTTTGAGTAATTGAGGAGAAATTTTGGAATTAGTAGATGCCAGGAACAAGCGAATGAAAACATTCACTATCCATCACGATAAGCAACTTTCTCTTAGATCTTTATAAAAGTTCAGCAGTTACTGTTGGTTGCTCTGCAACAACGAAATTAAACTCTAAGCACAGTTTAATCGATCAGAGGCCTTGAGTTCCAATATAGCCACACTATTCTGCTGAAAGCACTGAGAGTCAGTCAAAAATATTACCAAATTACCATGTACAGACCATATCCGTTTTGAGTTCTTTAGGTAAAGCGCTATACTCCTTAGCCATTCATAACAGCATGTATGTTGTATGTTGTATGTTAGCCATAACAGCATAAAAACTGTATGTTGCTTAACGACGATATTCATGAGCTCATACTAAACTGAAAAGATTAGAACAAATGCAAAGCGTAATTCTCGATGCAAGTTTTTCTTATTCATTAGCAATCACTTTAGTCGAATATTTGCGCATTCTCGTCGGTGAATGTTGAAACCAAATGAACAGATAGAGTGTTTAAAAATATATTATAGAATGTCGTAATTGTGATGTATCATCAAATATTATTTTACCATTGAAAGGTTTATTTCGAAATAATAATTAACGATAAAATTTAAATAATCGTGAGAAAGTTTTTAAAGGATGAATTTTCTATTGATTGCACTTACTCAAGAAAGTTGTTTTTTTTCGGATAAACTTTAAAGTTAATAAAGCACCGAAACACTTTTGCAGATTATAAAGATGCTAAACGAAATTATGAAGATAAACCTTGACATAGAAAAGGTTATTAGTGCTTAATGTTATACAAATGAAGAAATCTCGATAAATATAGTCATTCATCTGTTGCTGATATACTTTCTGCTTGTATAAAATATTTGTTAGTATATGTGATATGACGTTATGAATATTAGATAGACTGCTGCAAACAACTCAAACGTCTATGAATTGTTAAATTCAGCTTCGGTAATGTCGAATGTGGATGTGGAACGAAATCAAATCAATCCAACAAGTGATAATGCTAATCAGCAAGAGAAATTCGCCAACTTTGTTTCATCTTTATTGGTATGACTGCCTCATTCAACTTTCGAGGTCTTTTTTCCATGCACTAAGTTGTGCTGTTGACGTTATATAGTGCTGGAGCATCTGTCATAAGAGTCGAATGTCCAGGATGAAGGAGAAAAATAGCAATGATAAGCAAACTATCGTTTAAAGAAATGCGAAAGGGTAACATTAACTAAAGAATTTATAACTGATACATAATAACTACTATAATTTCCTGGCTTCATTTAAAATGAATTGTGCTTGTCGTGGTGTCGCATTATGCTGCATAATTAAATTTCCTTGGCCTCAACACTTCTGCATGTTCACTTTTAGAAATAAAACCTTCACATAAGTTTAAGTTTCAGGTCTCCTTATGAGGACGACTGATCTTATGATGGGACATTATTCAATAATTTTGATCTTCTCATAGATTTGGAGACTACATTGTCCATCGTATATTTAAGTGTCTTATGCACTGTTGCAGATAGTGAAAAAATGGCTTCTAAAAGTCAATTGGGCAAGAAGGAATGAGCGAGAAGCTAGCCGCAATGCCGATAAGCTCGTGGATGAGTTCTTCCTTAACTCAGGGCAGGAAATTCAAGTCGATTTGGACAACTCTGAAAAGCGTAGGTTTGTTTTTAATGTATTATTCATTCCGTCCTATTGCTTACTTATCACGAATTCATGAAGGTTGCGTGGAAGCCTTTTTAAAGCATTCAGGCAACCACATATGGCCAAAAGCGTCTCCATCTTCTTTGCAAAGTGCTTCAAATTCTCTACGCATCGCCTTTTAACTTATCATGCCTGCAAGTGGGAGACGGGAAAATCCAAACTAAAGCAAGCCTATGAACAGACAATTACGAGAAGAGTTGCTACGTGCTTCTGGAATATGAAGCCTATTTTCTATGTCAACCATTGCTAGATTTCCTGTCTTTCGTAACGGTGCCACCTAAATATGCTGACCGTACGAAATTCAATTTCTTGGTGCAGTATTGTTTGCATTCAGCTCACACCTGATGTTATGGATCGACGACTCAGGCTCGATGTTTTATTGGTGGACGGTGATTGTCTCAATTTCATGCCTATATAATTATGTTATGGTCGTAATCATGGTATTTGAAGAGCTACACAACCATCACTATACTGAGTGGATTATCGCGAATGGAATTGCTGATGCTGTCAATTTTCTTGATATATTCATTCAGTCAAGGAGAGGTCGACATTTCTACTTTAGTGCTGCAATATGCGAAAAATGCGTTGAGCATTTGATCTTTCCCCAATCTCAATTTTTGTATAAGTGCATTATCGCAATGCTCCACCTGTGATTATCGCAGTGCTCTCAAGTTCTTGCCTTGACTGATGTTCAAACTTGTGAACGATATCATCTTGCCGCTAAAATTTGGAGCGTGACGTTTTTATTGTGGCGATTACTTTTTCCGTTCCAGTAATTACAACAAAGTTGCTTTGTATTAGAAAGAAATCATCTGCATGATTAGGGAAGTATGTTTCATGTTTGTTGAGTAAATGAAGAGATAATTCGTTTGCCGCTCTTCTCTTTCCTTCTTTCAAGTTAATTGCTTGATTTCTGCTTTTCATTTGATGCTCAAAAAATGAGACAAATTTGTTCGCTTTCTTTTTTTTTTTGAGATTTTTTCAACATTCTCAGTTGTTTGCTTTCAGCTTTTCGCGAAAATGGAGTGGAAATTACGGATTCTTTAGCAATGATGAAACACTATATTCAACGGTAAGGAATAGCAACGTTGTAGTAATCAAACAAGTGAAAGTGTTTCGTTATTAATTTGCAACCAATTGTTGTGACATATTTCTAATTTTGCGATATTTTAAAAAGTTAATTCGAAATGAACGATGAAATGAACTGAGAAAAATTTGAAATAATCGATTACGCAAAGGAATGCAAAAGTAATCTAAAATTCCGATAAATGTAAGCCTATAATTTTTATTTATCCCATCACCACTTGTTAATTTATAGCGTCAATGGTTCTTACTCTTTATATGACCAATAACTGAAAGCAAATTTCATGAGTCCAAGCAGAATGAGGTTGTATATGCCTTTGGAGTCTAATTCCGGTTACCACTGGTTGAGGCAACGATTGAATTGAAGCCAACACACCGGGCGTGCCATCTCAAATATAATTCATTACAATCGCGTTAACTCATGCAGTCACAATATTCAGTCACAATATTTCATGAGCTATACCCAACAAATTCACTTGAAAGTTTATCCGAATGCTCTCCAGATTATTCGGCTTCTTTACCTTATTGTAACTCTTAGAGGTCATGTATATACTATAGCTTAGAGGCCTCAACATATATACACATGCTATAGCTTTAAACAAAGATTTATGATGCTCGCTTATGGTGAAGTTTGTGTTCAGCTATTTTCAGGTTTACATTTTTGGCCGATCTTGTCGCTATTTTGCCTACTGATCTAATGCTGCTAATTCGAGACGACTTATCGATATTGCGGATGAATCGATTATTTAAAACTTATCGTGTTTGGAATTTTATCGATTTAACAGTAATTCGTACCAGTTTCCCAAATTTATTTCGCGTATTGAAACTCATTACAACTTGTTTCATAATTTTTCATTGGAATGGATGTATCTATTTCTTATTGAGCATCATATACGATTTTGATTGTAAGGGGCTTTCGATAGTTTCTTATTTCATTTAATCTATTTTTCTCTTGTTGTTTAGTTTATGTTATGCAAAAAATGCCTAAACTTTCTTCACTGTATAGCGTCTTTTATGACATTTTGCTGTCAATCTTACTAGTAACTTCTTTGAAATCATAAAAACAGCAGTAGCTTCTATATTTCAAATTGAATTTTGCGATGATCGACTAACGTATACAATATCTACGGTCAAAATTCATTGATGATTCAAACATGATCACAAAATTTGGTTTCGTATGAATTAGACACACATTGTTATGACCATTGTTGCTCCAACTAGGCACCGCTGCATCCTCGTTTAATCTTGACCAAGGATTATTGAAGCGTTTTTACAATATGCCCGCAAAATACTGCGATGATTGAAGCATTTGATAGATTCCTGATATGTTCAACTTTTATTAAATTACAGCAGCTCGATTAGATGATTGGATATTCTCATACGATAAAATCCCAGATCCTATTGTTCCTATTTGCGGTTCTTGGCGACATGAAGCGAATTGCAGTTTCAACGAAGTGGGCAGGAACACAATTGCACGTGATACTTATGTGGACGAGCTGTCATCTTACTGGAACAATAGGTCCATTTTTGATTCGTTTCCTAGATGCGCACATCCATAATGTATGGGATCTTATGGTGGAAGCACAAGATTCAGGCCGAAAGCTATTTACGGAGCCTTTTTCATGCAAAACACTAAATATCAATATCCAATGGCTGCGGTTACTAATCCAGTGTTGTTGTTTACTCGACAGAAAAGCTTTTTCTGGAAAGTTTTGTTCATTTAAGGACCACAGTATTGAAGTTCAGCAACTTTACGAAGCAGTATGGTCTCAGCTTTTATTGGTCGGCATTAACACTTGTTACGCTTGGTGAACAGGTTAGCTAATATTTATTCCATGATGACAATATTTTTGTTCTCATACTAGCAGCATTTTTTTTCAAATTTGACGCCAACTTGCAGTCAGTTTTCGTCTTTCAAATTTCAAGAGAGGCAACGTGCATGTAAAAATTTCTAAGACCGACTTATGCAAAAATATTGCCAATAAAACATTTTTCTGTGAGTAAAAATGTTAATTGTTGAATTCGTTTATGAGCGCCTCTTGGAGACCAATATGAAAAGAGACAAATCTATGTGCAGAATATTCAACGTTTCCTATTTAATCGCTTTTCTTTTGCAAGCGATCCATTCAAAACACTTGGAAATTCATAGTTTTAGTGCATTTTCTGCAAAACTCTTGCCAAAAGTACAAGAATGTGACTTAACGCTTATGCTTGTGTTTATTTGCAAGCGTCTGTGGGCGAATGCAACTACACATGCTCGTCCATGCGTGTCTAAGTGCATATATCTGTGTGTATACATGTGCATGTCTCTTGTGTGCTCATATCTGCGCATATCGGCCTGCCTTAACGATATCAAATGTTCATCACTGCCAGCCACATCAATGGAGCTTAGTCTGTAGGGAGGGTGATTTCAGGTAATGAGCGACTTAATGGGTGACTTCCGATTCTCAATTTCGTCGCTATAGGTCACCTTTCGTAGCAATCATCGACGATTGAATCCGCTGTGATCCGCAAACTATTCATGTGTGACAGCTGGAATTTTCAATTTTTGAAATTATTGTCGGACCGGTCGGTCATATATGAAAGTCCTGTGGAGCAGTATTTCGTTGTCTCTTTGAAAGCTGACTGAAACAGTAAGTCCTGCTGGCGGAGTTGCGTGAATCAAGGATCGTGCCACGCTTTAGTACGCATTCCTACATTCGCCTAGTAACGTTGGCTAAATTTTATGCATCGACTTTTTATCATTTCATGACACGAGATTCAATGGCATGGTGGTGCGTGTGATACAGGCAGTTACCTTATGTGATTAATATCATTCATTTGATTGTGAGTCCACACCTTGTTGTACAAGGGACCCGCTTAGAAGGCAGAACGGGATTTGCAAAAGTGATCTATGAAATAAAAATAATATGGATAACAATGTGTTTGTTTATTTAGCCATCACCAAACTACACATTTCAAAATGGCTTCGAAATAATCGATACACTCATCGGACTCGTTATATTTGCGGTAATAGTTGGTGATGTCGGCAATATGGTCACTGATATGAATGCGATGAAATCAGAATATGAGTTGATTCTCGATGGATGTAAACAATATATGATCTATAGGTGAGTATTGCAGTAGAGTCAGTGTGAAATATTTAGACAAAAAGTAGTTGCATAAGGGGATATCAAACATCGCTGCAATATTCAGGAGAGTCTCCCTTTTTGGCATTTCTATCAGCAGGAATTTTGATGGAGATTCATGAATGGATAAATAAAACTCACCCACCATCAATACTATAAGCGGTGTCGAAGTATTGGAAATGCTTCGAAAAGAGTCAATTTTTTGCATCGTTTTCCATAAATAATTAGATTTTGCAGGAAAGTCCCTTTGCAATTGCAAACTCGTGTAATCAATTGGTTCGGTTATACATGGGATGAAGGACAAGCGAAAGTTGATGAGCAGGTATTCATATTCGTCTTTAAATGAACATATAATAAGAAATTATGCCTTTCATGCATTAGGAATGAGCAAAATAAACACAGCTGTCCATTGCAAGTTACCTCGACTACAAATTGGTGACTGTTGCAGGCGATAGCGGAATTTCTTCCTGGAAAGCTATATGGACGTCTTGCTGTCTATATTCATATGGACACTTTGCGGCGTGTCAAGCTATTTCAGGTTGCACTTTGTCGTTTCAACAAAACTGAATGACTAATGGTGTTTGCTAAAGTGGAAGCGCAATGCGACAAGTGAGTATTGGAGAAAAGTCTCATAGGACTGAACAGCATGTATCATGCATTAGATTGATTTTGGCCTCATATTCTTCAAAGATTTCCTAATTCTTCTCCACGATAGTCTAATTGCAATCCACAGATTCTACTGCATGCGCTGATAACTCAGTGAAGTCAACTTGACTTTTTTGGCTCATCACTACCAATCTCAAAATTCTCCATAGGAAAAATCATTTGATTTTAATAACATTTTGCTCAGGTGGGTAACGTGAGATCAGCAGAGCAGAACTAGACCATGTTTAGAGAAACTCGGGGAATGATTTGTGGAACTATTGAAAAAAAACAGAGCAAGAACAAATGTTGCTAAAAAACAAACAAAAAGAAAACAAACTCGCAAGAAATTACTGCGCAAAAATGCAGTTACTACTGGAGCACTTAAGCACTTATACTGTAAAAAAATTACTGTAAATGAACTCGTCTTATAAATTGTAAAACACGAACTGTAAGATTACTGTAAATTACTGTGAGGTGCGAAAATGCAAATCACTGTGCAAAGATTGTAATTTCCAAAAAAATAAAACAGCCGAATTAGTTTAAAAAGTATTGCATAAACAAGAAACTGTTGTTGCAAGCACCTAACACGCTTTTAATGATTACAAATTTCGGGATCAGCTGTCCTCTATCTTTAGTCCTTTATTTTTCAATATTCAGTTCAGGATTGTGAGCCTGGTCTACTCTACGAGCTTATTTTGATGCTACAACTACAAGTGTACAGTCCTGGTGATTATGTTTGCAAGAAAGGCGATATTGGCAAGGTTGGTTGTTGCACTGAGATTCCCTTCCCTTGCAACAGGCAATTTTCCCCTTTTATTGTATGAAGTGAGTTTTGAAATCTGCCTACATAATGAAACAAAAGAAATGCGAACTGAAATTCTATATTTTATGCATAGAGTAACTCTTGAAGTCTAATCATATTTTTCGAGGAGATTGTCCTTCGTATTCGAGTTGTGGTGATAGGCGATGAAGCAGTTGAAATACTTACGCTAGACAATAGGCTGAAGTGAGAAAATGTTTTCTAATAGATGGAGGCTCTATTTGAAAGAAACGAGTATGCTAGCATATCTCATGATTACATTCTGAGTGCTTCAGCATCCTGAGTATTCAAATACCGATTACGATATGCGTTTGTATCGAATTGTAAATCTTCAGGAAATGTATATAGTGAAACGTGGAACACTCGAAGTGGTTAGTGATGATGGCCTAAAGGTTTTCGTAACTTTGAAAGAAGGAACAGTCTTCGGAGAATTATCGATTTTGGATATTCCAGGTAAAGTTTTTTATGCCAAAAAATGATGCAAAAGCACCGAATTGATGTATTCATCGGCCAAATCAAGCAACAATGTTGACGAAGTGAGCCATTAGGATGTCAGTGAATATTTTTGTGGTACATTTTATTGACCGAATCGCAAGGAATACTCGTAGTCGATGGTGATAGGTGTGGTTCTGAAATAAAGGGAGGGAAAGTTGTCCTCTGCATTTGTACTGTTGATTCTGCACCTGCATTACAACCTTCTCCAAAGATAGCTTACAGTAAACTTGTGATTTGTTGGCAGCTCGGCAAGTTCCGTTCGTTTTGTGGCCATAGACGTTAAAATTCCCGCACTGCAATCTGTATTTTCAGAAGGACGCTAAGAAGTGCGAAAACGTCGAAAAACAGAGCGCACAAGCAAGCATTCTCTGTAAAATAACCAGAGCATCTATCTTAGCAAAAGAGAATTCAAACCTCGTACTACTTGCCCTGATTATTTTAAAATGAGAGGATGATGTTGTTCTTTTATCACTTCTCAAGCCTTCCTGCAACTAAACAAATTCATAAGAAGGTTTCCAAAACGTTTGAGGCACTTCAGATCTGTTCGCGTTTAAAACTCTTTTTAAAGTTATCGAGGAATCGAGATTTGAAATTATGCACCAAAATTTGCACACGTGAGATACCAATCATTACTATAGTGATTCATTCAGCGACTGTAAGATTGACAAATGAGCAATCAACTATTCGGGTGCTTTCTATGAGCATTTCGAACTTTATAATACAATGCCGAGTTTGCTATGAGGTAATAGTGGAGACAAATGGTGATTGAGAGTGCTGGCGCTATACAAGAATCTCATTTAAGTGATAAATGTTTGCTTTGCAACATAAAATGTAGTTACAAAATTCAACAGGTAGCATGAGTCAAATATTTGCGCCTGCACAACTTCCTTTTTCCTCATCTTCATTTCTGAGTTTGTTTCGGTGAAGGGGGAGGAATGAGTGACACCTCCCTGATAAATTGGGTACGATTTGATTACAAACGGGAGTAGAAGATTATAGAGTACAGCTGATAGCTGAATATGAACGTTTATTGAAGGCAACAAAAATGGGAATCGTCGTACTGCTGCTATCCGGTCAGTCGGTTTCTCCGATTTGTATGTTCTAAGTAAGGAGGACCTTTGGGAAGCGCTGAATGAATATCCAGATGCCAAAGAATTGCTTCTCGAAAAAGGTGCTCAATTTTCCTTGATACGCTTATGCGAATAGTTAAACGTGACAGTATTGACCACTTCTCAAATTCTCAACGAAATCTGAGTGCTCTTGTTTGAAAAATTATGTGCAAAAGTATGTGGAAAAAACATTAGCAAAGCTATTAGTGTGATAACTTTGAATGTTGAAATTACAAATATAAGATCCATGAATATATAGGGGTAGAGATGAAGCCTTGCGGGAAAATTTTTGAAAATTTGTGTTCGTATTTCCAATGCATTCGGAATGTCGTGCACAAAGAGGGACAGTGGCAATGAGCTCTCAAAGGGTTTTGAAGAAAAGCAGCAACGTTTTGTTCCCGGAATATCTAGACATTAAATCACGGGAAAGTCGTCAGCTCTGTTTCAGCAGATGTTATGTTGACAATTTTGGGAATACGTCTGCAGACATGTAGGGACGAGACGAAATCGGAATTCCGAATAGCGTTGAAATGGGCCCTAGCTTTCCACATAATTTAAGCTTTTTTCTGAACCCCTCAGATACTCGCAATCGTTGTGACTGACCTCAGAAGGGTTGCGAAATCTTGATTTACTGCCTAAAGTTTAAAGTAAAAAGTAATGATGTCTCCCGCTGATTGAGTTAGGCAGCAGGTTTTTTTTTTTGATTTAGTTAGACACATAACAATTCTCCGTACTACATTCCCGATAGTCGTTGCCAAGATCATTGATGTTTGCCTCCCAAAGTTCGGGTCTGAGTCCACTAGTGGCCTTGCCAAAATAATTAATATGACAGAGAGAGTTTTTAGGTAAAGAGCTGCTTAAAAAGGATAATCTCCTTGTCGAGGTTAACAAGGACGATGAGGAAATCGATAGCCATAATAACCTGGAGGATCGACTACTTCTGATGATCAAAGCCGCTGAGAAGATCGATGCACAACTCGGCGAACTTTACGATGATTTTGTGGTTAGCTTGCTGCTTCATTTTGTGTCAAGCTAATAGCAATCTCATATTGAAGGATGGAAGGATTGCATAGAGTGGTAGTATGCAAGATTTCATCCTTACAAAACACCATGATGTCTTTCGCTGTCAAATTCTTATTGCACTTGCTGTGCCATTTTCATGCGTGTTTGCAATTTCACTCCACAAAAACGTAACGATGATTATACATATATATATATATATATATATATATATATATATATATATATATATATATATATATATATGTATAGAGCTCAGAGCATGTGATTGGGCTAGAAACTTGATATCTTTTAACCTTGATCGAATAGCTTGAATGGCTTCAAATTCGAAACTTTGCAACTGGCCCACTCGTGGACTTGTCCACTCCTACTCTTTTCAATCAATAGCCTTTTGCACTGCAAGTATGATAGCTCGATAGATCGAGATGGCTACCCGTCGGATCTCAAACAGTAACTGAACCCTATCGTCAAACAATGCGCGGTAGACCGAAAATTCAAAAATAAGCATGATAAACAGACGCAGTTTTCAGTATTTTGAATACAAACAAACATGGCGCAAAGTATAACGCCGAAACGATGACTCATTTGAACGTTGCATTGAAGGAAAGGCAGGCGGAGGAGTAAATCTAAAGGGAAAATGAGGAAATTAAGATGTTTGGATAAAGCAAACGACAGGTATATAAGGAGTTACGGATAATGGCTGATGAACTGTGCTGAGCGGATGAAATTGGGTCGAATTTCTTTCTTTCGACGGCTCGCTGAATGAAAGCGAGGCGAATCATTCTGTGGCCATAAGGTGAATCGATCCACTGCATCATTCAAATGGAATCACTAGCCTACTTACTGTCAGTGCAGGTGTTAGCTGATGAGGTAGTGGCAGTGCAAAGGCACTCCTAATATATTTTTCTATGTGGATCTCTACGGCAAACATCCAGGATCGTTAAATTAGATCGAAATCCCGAAAATGGCCTCAAGTTGTTAAGAAAGAACTTGACCATTGTAAGATGCTAATCACATAGAGATGACTTTGAAAAACGCAGAAACGAGTTTGGATGCAGTCCGAATATTCCATTTGATATCGTTCTTGCATTTCAGCTATCGACAAATGAAATGAAACGAAGAATGACACAACTTGAGTACATTTATGCGAACAACAAGACGCAAATCGACTACGATCTAAAACAAAAAGCACGATTAGAACACATCGATGAATGTCGAAAGCAATCATAAACTCCTCTCATCGTACTATCCTGACGTAATTCCAGTTAACTTCTGATTTTGTTGAAAAAAAAGCAGAGTACAGTTGAGGCTACCGATGAGAGCATACCGATACAGAGTCGAGTTTTTGCTCTTGCAAGAGATGAGAATTACTCATAAGGCACGGGTACATTAGCACGACTGGAATAAACTGCATGTTTGAGATGGTTTGCTAAAAATGTTGCGTTCCGGGGCAATCTGCTTCATTGCAGTAATGGCTTATACTATTCTGTGCAAGAATAGAGAGGCTCCTTATCACAAATTTGGGAATCTATCTGATAGCTGGGTGGATGAAAGGTCGAATCGAAGCCCCATTCTGTTATCAGTTGATCAGTGTTGATGATGGAAACCCTAAAAACGATAAGTCGAACTCACTTCATTTTAGTTAATTTCCCTTCACAAATAAATCCAAAAATGTGAAATATCGATTGTCTTCGGAAATAAGGATTGCAATAGATGTCATATTTTTTCTTGTAAGAGATGTTGAAGCGATTTTAGTATGCCGCTTTCGAAGATTGGAAAATTTGAAGAGGTCTTTGATGGAAGAAGCTTTTGAAAACAGCGTTCACCTCGGCAATAACGCGACGCTTGCAAACATTGTTTCAAAGGAAACGCTTCAGTGCATATAAATTTTTGCTTACGAACCTCTTAAATTGCCTATGTGGAGGCATGCACTGATTGAATCATATTTTATTGCAAATAAATGAACCGTTACAGCAACACCAGGGTTTCGTCGTGATTTAGGTGCAGTTATGACAATGTGGTTCCGCTGCGATTCCGGTTAAATCCAACAAAAGTTCAGAGTGAACAATTTACTAGTACTCTTCGACTTCTACTCCACACTCCTATAAACGAATAATGATGTCCGCCCTTGGTTCAAATCTACGAAGATTCACATAGACGTATCATCTTCAAGACAGCATTGAAATTGAAGGTGCAAGAAGATTTCCCATTGCATAATCATCCATATGACTATTTATTTGCAAACAACAGAACGAAATAATGTTCTTCCGCTCAGTACGTTGCACTTCACACCAGTTATATATTTTATGATAAGAACACCTGATCATGACAATGACCTTGACTAGGTGACTTATTTACGAGGTACCGTGATTGAAAGGGATATATAAATATCTCAAGTTATCAGTGTAGGTGTTTCATTGTAGGAAAATGATCTTTCATCGGTCCTAGGCGTACCATAAGTTTGCATTTCTAGTATGCTAATAAAGGTGGCTGCATGCGGTACTCTTGTTGCTTGGTCAACGATTAAGAAATTCTCCCCTGATTGAATGCTTATCGTTGACGATCCTTTAATCCAATTAAGTTACATGTTAATTAGTAGATATGCAAGTTGTAAAATTGAGAGATATTAGGAGGGAGGGGAGTCAGGAAGACTTTTCTATCAATTCCCGCAGTTTTGCTAGGAGAGCAAGGCACGGAATAGATGGATTCATGACGGATAGGGATATAAAATCGACATCTCAGGTGGATGCATAACAGAACGGGGAGTAAATTTCACAGAGGCATTTATTCAGGACTTATTGGCTGATGGTTTACTAGGAGAGTCAGAAGGAAGACCGCTTTCTATATCCTCGAAAGAACGTTTCACCCACTGAAATTAATTTTGTCTTTAATTATGTGACACTTGCACGAGGGATGTCTCACTATGCACAACTGAGGCGATCACTCGTATTATTCCCTTTTTGGCAAGCAAATTTTTGCAGTTGGCGCAGTTATAGAGAAAAATGGCTGTCATAGATTGCGGAATCTTGCAAACGGATAGCAGAAAGCATTCCGATGAATTTTTCCACTGAAATGTCCATCAATATTTCAGCAAAGATTTCATCTCACATCGAAGAGTGTACTAAAACTTTTCATTCAGCAGCACATCTTTAAGCACTCTTAGATAACTGCAATGTGTGTTACTTTCCTGATAAGCATCTTACAAAGTTACGAGCATATTTATTCTCACAGTAATATGCGTCATACGTTTGACATTGAAGGGAAAGAATAAAAGAAGTGCATATTATTCCTTGGAATTTGAATCATCCTGATAAAAAATCCTTATGTCGAATCGTTGTGGTATTGAAAGTTGTATCTATATTGGCGATAGCGAATATGAAGGTTCTAACAATGCCTCGAGTAATTGACAGTACTTAAGTATTTAAATCCAAAAGTCGAATGCTCGAATCGACGATAAACTTGCTTCAATAGTCGTTGAGTTAGATCGAAACCACTTTGTTGTGCATCACTCGGAAAACTCATTAAAGCACTTTACATTCATAATCGTGACTGCGATTGCATTCGTAAACATCGTGCGAAACGATCATCACTTATTTTTGTTGTTCTTTATGCTAATGTTCATTGTGTTCACTATTTGCTATCCGTTGGCTTTCGACAGCTTTTGTGACATTCTTTCTTCTGAGGTCACTAATTTACGCTAATGAGACCTAAAAGCCGTTTTTCGAAAATTTCAAATATGCTGGATTCTTGCACTTCTTCTATACTTCGTTCTGATAGATTTGTGCTCTACATCTATTCTCTTAGAGCAAATTTATGATAAAAGGTTTGTCAGCAACAATGAATGAAGTCGCTTTTCTTGCAACGCCTTAAACGAAACGCTAGCGCTGAAATAGAATAGGAAATATTCGACGAGATGCTTAACGTAATGGATAGTCTGTCTCAATGACAGCCATCAACTCATTTCCCTTCTCAATGGCGCCATTCCGCCCATTTTTTTGTCCGTTTGGCAGTCGTCGAATGTTCTCACGAAACGAACTCTCAGCGATGTCTAAACATTCCTGTTTAGTGGTTTATAGTTTTAATTACGACGGTTATATCTCCCGAACAGAATGCCGTTACTAGCACTGAGCAACACCTCAATAGCATTGCGTAAATGTGATCTTTGAATGCCTCAGCATATGCAAAGTCCACCAATAACACTTTATACTTCAGTAGTTTCGTGAATACGACCAACAAATTATGCTTTCATATCAAAATATTGACTAAACAAAGTGCTAACTTCAGCCAATTCACTACTGAGTCGGTATATATGCACTGAAATGAGCAAGAACTAGGCATAGGGAGGAGAATGACGCAAATTTTTATTGCGATATTAGACCTTTCCAAGCATTAGTCTTAAATCGTGGCGGAAAAATAGAAATTGTTCGTGCAGCTGAAGACCCATTTCGCCCTTTCCTTGTTACCTTCTTCCGATTTGTCGCTTTCAGATATTCCAACTAACTTTTACTGCTTGTTCTTATCACTCGATTTTTACAATTTTCTCTTCATAACTAGAGTATTTTGTTAGCATCGTGTCGCATATGTTTCGTGATACAAGTAAGGAAAAATTAAAGAGTATAATCTACACGATTATCTTCATCTTCTGTTGCTGCTTATGTTCTATTTGCTCATACCCGGTTATTGATGTTCAAATTAAAATGTACGTGTGAGTTAGACTAGTTGACTATTGAGGTTTTCTTAAATGAACCGGGCGCTCATGGAAAAGTATGTCTACAATCGTTTCATTTTGTTACCAAGAAGAAAAGGAATCTCTAATTATTTCGCATGAATCACTTTCATCTGAGGTTAAATGAATAGGATTGGGATTTCCTTATATGGACCTTTGACTAGACCCATTATTGAAGAAACCAATTTTGAGCGATTTAAACGACAAGATCATTTGCTTAATTTCAGTACAACATTCTTGCAATGCACTAATATAGTTTTGATGAATGCCCCAAAACAAGCTGAAAACTGCATCTTCCACAGACTTCTTGTGCTGCATTCAAGCTTCACTGAATAACAACACTTTTGCTATTCATCAACGCTCAATTCGGCTGCCGTGTTTAATAATATTAACAAAGTACTTCTTGCAGTTTCGAATAAAATTGCCTCTAGAACGGATATATTCGTAAGGATATCATGCATGACGATATTCAATGATAAGATCTGCTTTTCACGTCACAAATTTCAGCAACTACTATGAGCATAAATATGAGTCTCAATATTGCCATTTCAGCTCCCTAAGTTAAATAATATTTATAAGAGGGAATATCTTAAAATTAGCTGTTTAGTTTATGCAGGTAGAACGTTTACGATGTGCCGATGTTTAACTTTCTCGAGTTCGATCGAATAATTTGGTTGCAATGCGGTGACAACCATTAATCTGAGCAAAGCAATCATTAACAACCGTTGTTGAGGATTCTTCGATGCTGACATGAATGCTATTAACAACGCCCAAATCCAGGTTCCAGTTTACACGAAGAAATTTTACTCAAACTTTGGTGCAAATAGATTCACCCGAATAGACAGCAAAATTGTTGCAAAGCATCACAACAAATAGTTACATCATTTATTCGTGAAGGATATTTCTTCTCCTTAGGGTATTGTGGCAAGCAAGGCGACAATTTTTTATGTGATGTTTAACAATGAAATTGCATAAAATGGCTGCATAGAATGTATACAAATGATTCCCACTGGGAAACATATGACTAATCTTTAGATGCATTTAACCGGCTCCGCATAAACCTATTGACCAAATTTACATATTTCTATGGATTCTACATATTTACAAGATTTTATTGGAGTCACGTAATAACCAATTTCCTCCTTGATGCACTCATATAAAATTGATGATTTTTTCAATCAAATTTTTTGCCGTTGCAGTTTTCTTGTCCGTCCATTGCACATCCACATTTCATATATGATTATCATAAAGCTCCACTAAATACCTCTTCTAAATTCCGCACAAATCAGGCAGAGCAAATGTAAACATTGGTCGCTAAACGATATTATAATGCAAATCTTCTATATGATTAAAACAGCAATTTATTTGTTGTCTGCAACACATCAAGCAATAAGTTCTTTCAAAAAAAAAACGTATTTCACAATTTCTTGGGTATGGGCATTGTATCACTTTTGCGATTATCGCCTCATTGTTATTATAAGTGAGCAATCCTAAATGCTAATCGTCGTTTGCCTTCTAGCTATCCTATTGATTCTCGATTTCGCATCATTTTTCTCGTCCGACTTACCCAAACTTTCTCATTATTTTATTTACTCGGTTAGTAAATACTATATGTTGCATTTTTGTAAATGTTGCTACCCTTAACAGACCGAATTGCAAAAAACACATATTGTGTCCATTCTTTTTTCATGTGCATTTCCAAACGTTTTATTAACAAAGTGGATCAGAATGAAAATTTGATGCCATCGATTGTACCCTCGTGAGAGTTGCGAGACGCGATTTTCAATTTGACAACTGTAATGTAATAAATCAGATTATTTGGCATTCCCAATGATTCTAGAGCAAGATAATAGTTGTTAGAATAAAATCCCTTTCCATTAGGGATTTCAGCGGACTATTGGAATTTTTGAGAATGAAATTTTAGAATGAAATACTGTGGGATTTTTGTGTTTATTTACTTATGAATGAAAATTGCAAACATTGTCATTAGCACCTTTCGCCGTTTACAGGGCACATGATATGAGGAGGCAACTTATTTCTTCCCCATCCACCGATCTGAATGAGACCCATCATCTATGGTAAAATTATGAATCATAAATGTAAAGTAATTCATGTTGTTGCTTTATTGACAGTTTCAATGATATCGGCGCTATCTTCCATCCAATTGTGAATACCAATACACTCATGCAAAGAAAAGAGCTGTAAAGAACGAAATGATGCATAGACTTTCTAGTGAAAAATTTATTTGCAATTTATGCTTGCATAGATATTGCAAGTGTAGAAGAAACTGCAATATGTGTAGATCTGCTCACTCCAGAAGCACAAACGTGGACCTTATTGGCGTCCAATTTGGATCCGTCTCGTAGCACTGAAAGCAACGTGACGATGCCGCCGAATACGACAGACCGGCGTCCGCTGCCCACTTCGCCGTTGAACATTCTCTGCTCACCTCAACTCTATGAGATTGTGATTATGCGCTTTTTCCATCGAAAAGATTTTGTTTTTCATGCAGGGTTTTCGCATATATTTTGATACTCTAAATATGCAAGTCGTGATATGAGATCAGGACCTGCAACCACATTACAAAAAGCCTGAACTTATTAATTACGACCTGCATTTGTCTGGAGCGCTTAGAAGCGTTGTGCTTAGTCCATTATGAAGTTTGAACCACCGGCCGCCATCATAAAAAAAATCCATTCGGCGCTAATTTGAGCCACATTGCGCAAACGCTGTTTTTCAACATATGTTATGTGATGTGCATTCGCGTTTGCTGAGCCGTCTGCTGCAATAGCAACCAACATTGGTAAAGGAAATGCAAAAACATCGATAAAATTGTGCCCATAATTTTGGATTTAACAGCGATGAATCAAATGAAATTGCGGTTGAGGAAAAAAAAACGTGGGATTAGTTCGGTTGCCCATCTTGGTTTATTTCAACTGCCTTCTCTAGAAACCAGGCTCATAAATGTTCATTTCACATCTTTCCATCATATTTTGGAATTCATCAGTAATCCACTGTCTTTTTTCAAATCGTTTAGTGACCAGTTGTGTCATGCTAGATGCTTTCTATTCATTCTAGACTTCACTTATATCTTGTTAAGCTCGAATTGTTAATTTCTCTTATGATCGTCACTTTGCCTCATTCCAGTTATGCACTGATGACCCAATATAGTGCCTGACGTTAGAGTGAATCATCGTATTCAATGGAATTTGGCATAAGCATTGGAAGTCCACATTTCTTTTTCGAATTCCAGAGAAGTTAATTTTGGTTACAATTTGTGACTCATTAAAATTGAGCTGATAAGGCAAGAAAAGCGTTGAAAATTTTAAGTCTTAGAATGATTTTCCTCTCGAACTATCAAAATTCCTATTATTTTCGATGGATGTTTCTGACATCGATGTGAGAAGGATCGGTATAGCATCACTCATGTCATGTTATATGACGTCTTCTGTGCATAGTCACTCGTATGTCACATGGAATACCTATGACATACTAGTAATAGCATAATTACTTATAAATGGATCTGTTGTTGATCGATTAGATGAAATTGGAGTTGCCTGCCCATGCGTGATGAGTGTATTTATTCGTTAAGTGCTTTCCACCCCATCCGCCATAACAACTAGCAACACGAAATTTCCTACATATAATCTTTGAATCGCTTCTTTTTCAACGTTCCCTCTAATCCTCTCTTTCTCCCTCCTGAATATAGAAAATCTGCAAAAAGATTTTTCATATTCAAAACATTTTATCACATGATAAATTAATATATACATTCCAGTGTGATAATCGTTTAGAATTTTTTTTTTTTTTGTAGAAAATAAGCATTAGTAGCAACGTCTATTGCACGTGACGAATATCCACTTAGAAAATGTTTTCCTATGCGGCAATTCTATCGACTTGGTTCGTCGCTTTACGTTAATAGTCGACAAATTCCTTTGCCTTTACTTTCTTTAGCAATTCGGCTTTCTTCAGCAATCATCAATGCCAATGAGATTGTTGGAATATCTTTTGCGGTGCTATTATGTTATAACGTTATTTCAAAGCACAACTTTTGCATGCTTCAGTGCTATTTTTCTGTTCCCTTAATCGTCCTTGAAAAACGTTATATGCATTCCCATCGTTGTTATAACTAAATCCTTTCATTTTTAAAATTGTTTCTGTTGGAAATCGATATGAACTCGATAAAAATTCTCGCAGAAGGAAACGATGCAACATAGCAATCGTATCGAACGAATTTGGGTGAATGCTTCCTCTTAGAATTTTGAATTTATACAATACCGAATTGAAGAATTTATGCAGCCTTTTTTCCAACGCACTTCACTAATATTTGATACGCCTCTCTGCTTCATTCGTTCACCTATACAACGAAAGAACTGCAGTAGCTGCTAACAAATTGAGAAATGAGCAAAGTAACTTGTATTTTATGAGTCGTATTTGATGGAAAATTTCGTCAAAATAGTATCGATTGCTTCTTTATACCGAAGGTTTAGATTTAGTTGGGTCATTAAAGAAATAATTTTCACACAATAAACGCTCCTTGTTTCACTAAATGTCGCTTAAAAGTGACCATGTTATATAGTGATTTTGGTTGGTTTAACCGGCTGTCGCCAAGATAGCTGAAACAATTCGCTCAATTCAGCAAAAAACTCCAAGCGACTAATGTATGCTCGCTTTCGCAAACATTCGCCCATAATGAGTTAGTTGACGAACCTTGCGCTCATGTATGCCTGGAAACTGCCAGAATTTGGTTCAAATATAACAGCCGTAATTAAACACCAGCTATTCATAATGCATGCAATTGGCTCTACCCTACTTATAGCCCCCACCTACACTGCACTGTCCTTCATTTCACACTAAGGTTCGCTCTTATAGAGACATTTGTCAACTTTATTGAAAGTAGGACGTTGGGGGCTGTTAGCATGTACTATTAATTCAAATTTTTTCGATGAAATGGTTACCTCGTTGTCAGCTGTTTTGTCGCTCTAAACGGACGATAATATGACTTACTGGAGTTGACGCAGTTTGGTTCGTTCGGAAATTTGCTTTGAACGACCCTAGAAATTATGTACTATGAATTATTGTCGTCATGAAGATAAGATATGAAAGAAATAATCCCATTTTTTTGTTTCATTCGCAATGGACCATCGGAATTTTATGGCGGAGTAACTCGAAACTGCACGGTTTTAAGACACGGATCACATAGGCTACATGCTAAAGTAGAAATGTTTGGATTTTATGTAGTCTCAATTTACCGAAGCATCAAGAGAACCCTGTTGAAGATAGATCAGAGGGTAGTGAGAGCAAGCTGGAATAACTTAGGGCCCCACAACTTTCAGAAAATTTTGGAACTGGGAATTCAGCTCAGAATGAAGTCCTTATATCCATGGAGCAACTGTGGTCCTCGTTGCTCATTGCCGTAAAAGTTACCCAATTGTTCAGAGTAAAAAACGGTAGCGAACTACGGCGATTTAGGCTTTCGAAACTCAACTGCACGAGAAATGCCTTTGCGAAAAACCATTTAGGCAGAATATCGAGTTCGAATAAAGAGAGAGTGGGGGAATTAAGCTTAGAGATTGTTACGCTGATTTTCAAAGGGCAGGAAACAAGTTTATTTCTGAACAACACCATTTAATCACCGTCATACAAGCGAGTATCTAAAAACTATATTGTATCGCTTGCATATTGAATCTAGAAAAAGTGGGTGAAATTATTTAAACCCATAAATGCACCATTAATTAAAAACATGGGATTATTTAAGAACTATGAGTGCAAAATAAAATATAAAAATGAATGAGAAGATAGTGAAAATAGATCGTATTTGTAAAAAGGATATCCTAAGAAAAGAACAAAGAGTAGTCACAGCTCCGGTCACAGCTGAAGTCACAGATCCGGTCGGCAGAGTAGGGACGACAATGCAAAAAGTTGCTAGAAACAATGAAAGATATGAGATACATGGTAGATATATGTGATCTCATCGTGCAATGAGCACATGAATTTTGCTGTGGTTGGTACTAGCTATTTCTCAATGTTATTCTTAAGCCTACTATAAAAGCTATGCTCAGCACCCCGTATCCGGTGTCTCTATGCATCGCACAAGCAATCTGCTTGACGTTTGGTACAATTTTTCCATTCTGCCTCTCTTCCTCAATTTTCAATCTACATTGAGACCGTGCTTCCGTCTCATTTTTGCTACAAAACTACGTTCAGTGAAAAAATACTGCTTGATTTGTTTTGCCGCCACCTTTGGCAGAGTTTTAGAGCTAATCGCCAGAAATGCGATATTTGATTGTTTTAAGCGAAAGGGTCTTCAAAAGGCTGCATGGTTAGGTTTCGCTTTGGTCGACCAACAACGCGGGAAGTTATTGCTTTTTAGCCGACTAATCGTCTGCATTGGAGATAACAAGCTAGACTGAAAATACGCATATTGATTACGCAGGGCTTTCGATGTGATCTTCTTCTACATAAAGCTACTCTTAAACCCGGAAAAGCATGACTTCATTGGTTCTTTTTTAAGTAAGTCACAGCACTTTTATGTGGAGGAAATTTGCAAGTGAAAACGAGCGGATGATTACTCCAAATCGACTCAGATCGTAGTGACAGCCCACAATAAAATGCTTTTGGGTTCCATTTCGTTCTTCGCATGTGCTAACGATATGTTTGATAAAAATTTAAAGTACTAGCAGCCTGTCTGTTAAGCTGTCAAAATTTATCGTCGACTTCATGATTCTTCCTTCAAATTCACATTTTGCAAAGCGATTTAGTGTCCTCGCCAGCTGGTCGAAATTATAATCACTTTCCAAGAAAAATGCCATCTTGGTGTACGGACCTTTGTCATGGACGTTTCATCAAGCAAATAGGTGAAATCCCTCCTTCTACAGATGTTACCTGTGAGCCCGATGTTGTAATTGACCATGACGTACGATAGAGTTTTTGGTATTCCACTATCGCTGACAAATCAAATGAATTACGAAATGCATTCCCCCATGCTTTGCGGCATGGGTGTATGGAGCATTATCGAGAAGTGTTCAATGCTCAACGCGAACAAATTTTGAAATGTTTTGCTCATGAATGATTCGGTTCTTTATATCCCAGCTGTGAGGATGTTCTGAGAAATGCTAATGCCTGCCAAAACGTATTCAAATATTTCGCAGTAATCATGCCTATTGTTACCGCTTCGTTGGTTGATTGAGCCAATGAAACGTTTGTTACCGGACAAGCTTTCACTCAATGCAATTACAGCAAACATTAGATTCGAATGAAACGAAAAGAGCCAAAAAACCGAGAATTCTCTACCGCAAATGTTGTTAGGCCGTTGAAGTTGGAAACTCTGATGACCAAAGAGATGTTTCAAAAAATGAAATCCTAATCGTTTGCTTGCTATGGCTAGTTAAACATATGCTACCAAGAAAATGTTGAGAGCTGAAATTTTTGAGATATAATAGGAATACTCGGAAAAATCTTTGCGGGTACTGGCTCACTCTATCAAACCACGAGTCTATATGAAGCAAACTTCTGTAGAAATCATATTTATGAGCTTATCTATTTCCGCTTCTTCCGACGGACACTTTTTTCCATTTGTTTCTCAGCTAAGTGACATCAAACAAACTGTCTGCTCATGCATTTGTATAAATGAAAAAGCGGCTTTTACCCGATACCAAACTCTACTAGGCAAATTATTATTGTAGGCATAGCGCATCTGTGGCGTGCTAATTTTGATTCTTGTAAGGAATACCGTATCCATAAATTGCAGCTAACTACGGTGAGTTTTTTTTCATTTGCTTGGAAATTTCGTTGGATGCTCTGACTGCTAATTCAATGATTTCCCACCACCAACTGCAATTTCCGGTGAGTGGAGCAGCCAGAAAGGGGGATTATATTTCATGGATTTCATGGATTCATATTTCATGGATTCCTTGTTCAACCTCAAAATTTTCCCGAAAAGTTGTTGCATTTTGTGTACAATTAAAGCCCATTGTTAAAATATTTGCGTACTATACCAAATCGGTATGTCTCTATCATACTGTTTCTCCGCCTTCGAGTGGTCTGAAAATTTTGCTCTATGATACTGAACCGCAATATAATGCAGTGCTATTAAACCTAGTACACTCAGCCTTGTTTACTTTATTTCGCTACGCTGCGCCATACTATGCTCTGCTGTGCTATACCATATCACTCCGTGCTGTACTATGCTATGCTATCCCACAGTATACTATAATATACTACACTATGCTGTGCTATACTATACCATACCATACTATACTATGTTATAGTATATTTCATCATACTATACTATACTACGCTATATTGCGTTGTGGCATTCTACGGTTCAAGCGCAATATGTTAGCTAAACTGTACTGTATTCTACTATAACTGTACTGTGCTGTATTGTACTCCACTCTACTACGCTGCAGTATACCATGTTCTATCATACTATAGTAGACTGTGCTATTTTATGCTATACTATACTATAGCATACTATGCTATATTATACTATATGGTGCCCTATTATACTATACTTTACCATGTTTTGATATACTGTACTACACTGCACAGTTCTATGAAGGACCAAGCTACGGAGCACTCTGCTCTTCTGTGCTGTACTATGCTATGCTGTGTTATACTACGTTGTCTTACAATATATTACACTGTATTACATTGTGGTGTAGCAACACATGCTTCTTTGTGAAAAAAATATCAACCGCGCAAGCTTCGTAAACATTTTGGTTCATTCCTTCCTCTCATGCGTGCATTTCGGAGGTATACAGATCGAGTATCATAAGTCAGGTGCATATAAGAAAGGGGGAGACGGACATCCCGGCTGAGTGATCCGTTTGTATTCTTGATTGAGAAGAATTGTCTAGAGCAATTCCATTTTCCATAAAATCAGCTTCCAAGTTCGATAATTGTTTTTTTGTGGGCGTTTCGATCTCTTGACAATGACAAAACTTCCAGCCATTTCCCAGTTCTAATTCCGTTGATTGCTGTTGTGCCTGTGAAGTGGCATTAATCAACAATTTTTTGCATGCTCCTCGCTGAATAATTCGAATTTCATTATTTCATCTTCTGAATAATGTAATAGCTATATTTCTTGGACCGAAGCTTCAGGGCTTCTTGTTTACAGTGTTCAAGGGGAGCATTTATGATCAAGGCATACATCACTATTTGAAGCAAAGAGAAGGTTGCTATATTTTTCATCTCGTGCATCAGAAATATTCTTTATGTCAGAATTGTTTGTTTTAAAATTTTACTTTTTCAACCAGTATTTGAATAATATATGTGTACATAATAGATGTTTTTGTAGAGAGCATTGATACGCACATGGCTTCATGACATTTCATAGAGGACGATGCATTAAGGAGCAAGTTTTCTCCGCCATCATGTCCCTATTCGAGAAGGGTTTTATTATAAAAAACTTGGCATCCTCAAGTACCTATATGAATAAGAAGTCTTTTAGTGGATCCCTCAAATAATATTGTGGAAACAGCATTTACTTGCCAAATTCTTGAAATGCAAATGAAAAACATCGATTAGAAGCAAATTGCAAATGATTCGATATGGTCATGATAGCGATGCCCATGAGATCGGCTTTTTTGTCGTCTCATGTTGCTTCAACAGAAGCAATCATCGTTATCTGCTTAAAGGTTTCTTAGATGCATGTAAGATGAAAAATGAAGCATTGATGAGAGGTTTGATGATTCTTTTAAGATGCCATGAAAATCGCGTTTGCTATTGATATGCAATCCATGCGTTTTTTATAGGAAACACCATATGGATGTATCGGTAGCTGAAAAAAGATCTTTAGATCATTTACGGAAAGGCATTTCCATTTTTTTAATGATTGAATCACAACTTCACTTTAGAAAAACTCATTTTGTTTCCTGCATCCAAAATGCAGTGTGACGATGCTTCGTTTTCGTTTAAAAAAAAAGGTACTTTTGCAACGATTTGAACCGTGAAAGGGGTTGAAATATAAATGTTTGCATGAAGCAAATGCCCTCATCGTGTCATTTCAATTGATAACGCAAATTTTCCTCATCGCAGATGGAAATTTCTTCACGATCTATTTCGTGACTGACTGATGAATAAATTAAGCAGATGATTTTGCTCATACCAATATATCTCTTCATGTAAAAAATCCGAAATTTGATCGATAGTACTCTCTGTATGCAAATCTTGTCCTCATTGAGGTCTAAACATTGTTGTTGAGTTGAATTGAGGTGTATATCACTGCCATTCGTGCGATCAGACAGCAAAAAAGAGGGAAAAAAAAACATGATGAATGATGGCGTTGCATGAAAGCGTATTGGAATTAGCGATTGCTAACAGCTGCGCATTTTAATGGATTCATCTTTATGAAATCATTTTAAACCTATAATTGTTCTTAAATTATCCATTTTTATAAGGAATTATCACCTCTTCCTCTGCTGCAAGCATCTCGTCAAACTACTTTCAAGCGCAACTGTTTATAGAATGAATTCGTAGCGTTGCCATATTTGAAAGAGCCGACAAATTTCTTGCATTGAACCAAGCCGTTTACTTCTATGAATGCTCAAATTTCCGGCTCTGGCTAAATGACGTCACTATGTATTGTTCATTTTGTTGCACTGCTCTTCTCCTAAATCATAAATAATGCACTGTTCATCCCGTTGCTTCAGCATTGTTGATCACAGTCCCGTGCTGCAAATTGTTTTTATTATGTGCGCACTTAACTTTACTTCTTCCATTGTTTTCCTTAGTTTCTTCCATTTAAAGTTTTATTGACAATGGAAGTTTTTCCTTTATTTATGATGTTGTTCGGAAATATTCCGTGCAAGAGAGCTTATTCCTGTTTAGAAACACTGTAGAATTTTGATCACGCAGCATATGAATCCCATCGAAGAGTAGCTGTCTTAACTATTTTCATGTTATTAAGCTAAAACATTCACATTTTGCATTATAATAGCGACCAACTAATAGCTGCTGCGATATTGCAGTTAAAATTCCTGCTCGTCGTTCTCTGCCTTTATTCCTGTCTTTTCTCAAAAGGCTCTTTGCAACATTTAGTGATTATACGCAAAACAATGGGATGAAATGCATAATTCAGCCACCATATTTATCCACTGAAAGATTTTTACTGAACTATCGCCCAGCAGATGACTTCTTGAGCGATTGCCAACAAATGAATAAAATCATTCACAACGGAACTCTATGGATAGGGCATCATCAACACTCTACAGGTTTCTTGCGTTTATGCAGGTCTAATACACGCAACACCGCATTCTCAATAATAATCATAAGCGACTGACCAAATTTCCGCTGGAAACTGAAATGTCGATCGGTCTTACCCGCGGAAATTCGGCTTCGACTTTGTTCGTTTTTTCCTTTTGCTAACGAAATTCGGTTTTACATGATTTCCCCCGGTCAATAAATGACTGGCATCTTTCAAATTTGTGCAGTTCTAATCGAATGCCTCAGACAGAACTTGAGCCAGATTGAAAGAGGGCGACGTTTCATCGTTGCAGGGCTGTGGTTAGTGCAAGATACACCATGCTACAACATTCGATATCTGCAAATAATTGTTGTTCCAAAGGAAATTTAATTGATTTGCCGCAGTGAAAAAGAATACTGCCTATTGAGGAATCAAGTTACAATGGATTTTGAAGGCGAATGGGATGTGGAAGGATGATGGAAGGAAAGGGGTTGGTGGAGGAGTAAAGAATGAGTGAATATGCTCGAACATCGAGCTTCAGTTTAGTTCACGCCATATCAATAAGGTAATGTGGAATTTGTATTCAGATTGTATTTATGATATATACGTTTGCAACTGCTAACATCAAAAATTGATGATCTCCATTTTGCTTTTTCTTCAAAATCGAGGCATATTTTTCACATTCATATTCCTTTTGCTAGAAATTGCTTTTTCCTGAGCACAACGAACTATGACTCTCTATTTTATTTTTTTCTCCATTTCCTTCATTGGCTACGCTGTGTTTACCTTTATAATGTTGATTTCAAATATTTTTTATCGGTGCTATCCTATTTTGCTTTTCTATAAGACGTTAGAAGTTTGTTCACAATAGATGAAGCGCTTTTGTTACCAAATTCGTTGAAAACTATTCTTTTGTGAAGGTGGAAAAGCGGAAATACCATGAAGCAGTTCTATGAAAATTGGGATGAAAATCATTAATATTAAGCAATTCAATTTCACTTTGCTACTTACTATCGATCGCATAGAGGACATGATTGCGTATGTTTTTTACAAGCTTTTTTTGCCATTTCCGCAAAACTACGTCTAGTCTGAGCACTTCACATTCTACGGTAAATCGCTTCGTGGGGTCGTATAAAACTGATCAATTTTATAGCAGCACGTATCCTCCTTATGCGGCCAGTTTACTAGGAGTTGAATGGACAGAGCCCTTCTATGATGCCCGCGTTGTCGGCAGATTCCGATTCTTACTAAGGATATTGAAGATGTTCTCAAGGAAGATGTTGAGGATTCGACAGAAATACCTTGTAGACAAATTTGGAGTCGAGAGAATTGCTGACAACGGTGTGCAAAGAGCAAGGGATCTACAGGGATACAAAAAAAAAACTGCAATGAAAGCCGAAATCGGCTTAAAGCCAAAAGATATGCCTATCTTGATACTCTCATAGGGGGTATATGATGATGAAACAATCTATGGGAATATTTCAGCGTTTACTGTCGAAGGATGGGGACGAGGTGTGGGACGAGGTTGACGTTCACAAGCTCGCGCAAACCGTCAACCAGTTGCTTGACCAACGGCCATGCTCCAACTGTTCCTCCGAAGGACGTGATATTCGACGACTGGAGCGGCGTGAGAGGTACAAAGAAGTGTTCGTAGTCAGACTGCATTTTTTATATCTGCTCATTGATCGTCGCTTGTTGTTGACAAATCGGTGCCAAATTTTCCTTCCTTTGTTACGTAGATTACATTCACAAAGACTAGTCCTCATTGTAGTCTTTCTTGGCGATGCTATATTCAATTACTTTGGCTTTCGAGCATTGCTAAGCGCAGTTTCTCCCCGCTGAAAAGCGATGAACCCTTCAGAGATTAAATCTGCTTCAGCAGTAAACAGCACTCTTCAAATGAAAATGGTGTGAAGTTGGGATATGGTCAGCTGCAATATCGAAATCATTTTTCAATAGAAGGATGTGTACTTTATCCCTAATTTCCCTGATATCCCAATTTACAAGCGAGGTTGAAACTATGCATGCTAATAATAAAAAGACGTAGGGGATGGAAGTTCTTGAATTTTTAGGTTTTGTATTCCGAAAGTTATTGTCATAAATTTTGCATAATCCCTGAGTTCGACGAAGACGTCACATACCCAGTCGTCCCCCCTCCCCCTCTCCCCCATCCATATTCGTTTTAAGCGGCTATTTTGCATATAAAATTGCTCTTGTCCTATTACATTAGGAGTGCGTTGAGAATTTAGTTCGATCTACTCGGGGCTATCGGTGCCGCAAATCTCGCAATTTCAATCACCTTCGGCTTGCTCAGTTTACTCTATGTTTCGTTCGATGTTATCAGTCATGCTGTCAAATCCTTTCCCATTGCGTATTACTCTGCGATATGGTTGATAGATTTTTTGAAGGAATTGTAAGATCCTGTTCTCGGCATCAATAGTTGTTGTTTTCGATATAACGAGTCCGTTAATGATCAGTTCTATGTTTCGCATGTAACATTGTGTCTCATTGCTTGCATGTGGCGAAGAGTGGTGGAAAATGATCCTAAATAGGTGCGAATTCATCACTAAAATGTTATCCTTCATCTGCCATGAGATCAGAGCTTCTTTTTTGTTGCAATGCCATTTTTTTTATGCGATCTAATTTTTTGTTTTCAGATGAACCTTGCCGATACAAAAATACCTTTCGCGATGGGTCTTTCTCAATCATATTCCCGTTCTATATCTGGCTGTCATTGTTTTAGAACTATTTTATTGGTCCTTAAAGCAGCCTTTACGTTTAAGAAACGTTTAGTCGCATCTGCAGCTGTTCGCAGCAATTTGTTACTCGGAAACATCCTCATCTGTTTTTACTGCTGTGTTAGTGATTCACCTGCTAGAACCCACGTCGTACTTTTATCACTGACAAATTGCTGAATTAAAGAGCCTAGGCCTTCTCCTCCTCACTTTTATTCCCGAGGTTTCACTTTATTCTGTTTTCCTGTGAAGATTCGATCTCCCATTCCGCCCAGCTCAATCAGTGCTTCTTCATTCGACTATACCCACAGTGTTCTCTATTTTATTTTATCACCTTCGAGGTTATTCCCCTAGTTGGCCATTGATTTGCTGTTGTTTTGGAATAAACGCATAGGAACTACGATCTTGTTATTCGAGCGAAGTCTTATGCTGTCCTTGTGAAAAATACCTTTGTAACAGAATTACGGTCGTAACATGAAAGTTTGGGCAGTTCTTATCGACCAGGTGGCATCGCTCGGTCGGTTTAGTGCGGTTGTAGCTGAAATTCATTGTTAATCCGAATGGTTTCTTTCGCTAACGAAACGGCATTTCAAAATCAGGTCGGTTTCAATCCAGTGTCGCTTACAGCAAAATGTGTTCAATTGGTTATCGGTGCAAACAATTTTAGTCGCTTGGCATCATTGATTCCGATCCTTCGCTTGGGTGGGTGGGCGGGGGTGGGGGAGGTGGGGGGGGGAGGTGGGTGCAGAGAATGCTCTCGAACTTTTTGCTTCTCTTGAACCACTGTTTTGCTGCAATTTGCAACTTTGTGTGCTATATCTGTGAAGTCGGCGTTCTTTTTCATCCCATTCGCATATTGCCAGTCATACTTAACTTTATACATTTTTAGCTTATACAGCTCCCAAGACAAGTGAACTATATTAATCATAATATTTGAGCGACTCCTACTACATCATTAAAGGACTCGGTCGGTTAGAAGGAAGGTCTCGATCCCCGTTTTTCTGCATTAGTACAGAAGCCAGTTAAGTTGCTAAGAATTTAACCGGATCTCGTGTACATTTTTCACTGCATCAATACTTCAACCATTGAGATATAGATGCTCGGAAAATTGCAAAGAAATTTTGCTTGCTTCTTGATATAGACGATAAATATTGCCATCTTTTTTGTGCCTTATGTCTTTTTACTGTCAGCTCAGCAATTATCGAGGCAGTTAAGTACCGTGGCTATTAGCAACCTTTTCGATTGCCCTAAAATACCGGCTTCTTGAATATTTTACGATAACGAATGTTTGTTTCATTTTGATTCATTAATCATGCTCATCAAAAGGTTACGAACACGTTTTCTCCGATATATCGCTAAAGTAAATTTTCATAGGAAATCAGAACGTTGATTATTCTCAGTCGGTGCTTAGAACTGAAGCAGTTATAAGCATTGGGAATTTTATGATTGCCATCTTGCTCCACGCCCTTGAACTTTGACCCTACCGGAATTTGCGAAAAGTTTTTGCATACTTGGGTGGTTTTCAAATGTTTGTACCAACTTCGAGACAGACGTTAATCAGCGAAGTCAACTGCCGACAATGAATTAAGTTCATCAACTATTTCTACTAAATTTTGCATATCTGACTTAGTTTAAAAAATGATATTGATTTTTCAAACGGTGGCGTGTGTACCGCCCACATTGTTCCCATGTTAACTTTCCAAACAATCCCCTTGAAAATCTACGAGGTTAGTCTTGTTTTTAACCTTTTCTTCATATTGTTTAATCAAATTTTTCATTGTCTTCTTAAATTTGCTCTAGTTTGTAATTAGTTTTGAATTTTTGGGCTTTTCTTTGCTAAGACTTCCTTTATTTAAGGATGTTGGACTTTTTGCTAAAAGCAACCTTTAGCTTTGTTGAAAAGCTTCTGGATCTGCTGAAAGGCATGTTCGATAGTTGCCACTCCCAAATCCCGAAAGAGGGCATAGAAACCTAGTAGTTTAGTCTGCAGCCCGCATGAAGCTTCCGTCCTCAATTTTTTCACAATTCCTTACGCTTCATATTACTTGTGGGCATTTGAAGAGGGCACAGATTTTTAAAAGTCGAATTCGTCTCATTACTAGTAGAATGTCTAAAAGAATGAATTTTTTGATTAAAGATTTTGCAGAACTACCATTTCCTAGCTAACATCCTTATTCGCTGTTGTTTTCAAATATTTGGGAATCAGTTGACTTGGCAAGCTGAAATGCAAAAACATAGATGCTACAACTCATCTGCTATGAGTTTCCACTTCTCCTATGCCTTTTCCAGTTTGCATTTCCAATATTTATTCTGATGATGCTCTATATCTCTGCTATATATGTGTACATGTGTATCTACGTTCGTCTCTACTCCGCAGTTTCTTTTTTGAAGCAGTAAAGGTGAATTCAAAAAATCTGATAGATTTGCCTAAGCTAATCAAATCATTTTTAACAAAACTTGAAGCTCCACTATCAACTTTGACGGTGTTGTGGACACCAAAACGTGTATAAAAATTTATATACTTTTTGCAGTCGATCATCGCCACGCGTCGATCCAGTTTTTGTTTTAAATCCAGTCGAATCAGATGAAAGAGCATACTCTATGAAAGATTTATGTCAACAGAGGAAATGATGAAACTAGAGTTTTTTATATCGCTTTTATTTATCGACCATTGACAGTTTTGGTTCTTTTAATCAAGGCAATTGCTAAAGCAAAAATCATGCCATCTCCTGCGACACATGTTTCCAAAGTTAAGTCAGTTTTGCAAAATGGCGTTAAAGCACAATAAGGCAGCGTCATATCTGTGCACGTGTGTCTGTCTATCTGTCTGTTTGTCTGTCTATGGATTCTGCTTGAAAGCCGTTGAAGTCGGAGGCAGAAAGTTTGCTGGGTTTAATATGCAATATAGGATGGCTTTCGATAATGTCCTTTATGTTGATCCGCGCACACTAATATAAGTTATGTATGCATTTTGAACGTGAGGCCAGAATTATATATGCATTTCACACCCGTAGGTTTCTCATTTTACACCGGGTCAAGTTGCAGAAAAACAGCTATTCCTAAAAGATCCATGTAAGTGATCGGATTGATTAAACGATAAAGGTAAGTGATCGGATTGATTAAACGATAGAGACATCACCACGCGAACATGTTACTTTTCGTTGGCCTATGAAACTTGCTGATTGAGTGAAGTAAATTCAAAAGCACATATCATATCCAGATCATTTGCATATTTCTCCTATGATATGAGTCCAAACATTGCGTTTCCATTATTGTTCAACTTGTTGCTTATTGTGAGTGCGCTGCACTTTTAGTATCACATATGTTGGTTGTCACGGCTGAGTGCTGCATTCAACAAATTTACGAGGCTTGAGAATCATACTAGTTTAGTACCATATTTAATAAGTGTGCGTTGTTCCTAGAAATTCGCGATCCTGTTGTTGATATCGGGCATATATTTTGGATATATCCACAGCGTATGTGGATGTGGATGATTAATGGGACATGTGCACGCGGTTGTTCGATGTGCGTGTTTGTGTGCAAAAAGCGATCTGAAAACACAGAACGCAATCATTTTTTTCTTCAATATTTCAGGGATGCCTGAAATACTAATTAACAACGCAATGTAGAAAAAGCGAGAACGATCGACAGAAAATAGGCTGATAAACGAAGAGTGGCAGAATGCTGTATAGGAACAGTTGGCTGCACGTTAACGAATAGCAACCGACAAGCCGCCAACTACGCAACACTCACGAGGATCAGTTGAATGGTATTATCTTGCTTGACATCTGATCACGTCAGGCTCTATCGCTTGATCACAACTACCGTGTCATCGGTTCGATCACTTACAGCGCTATAGACTACTGATTTTACGCCAGCGATTAAAGCGAGGAATCTTCAAGGATGCCTTATGTAAAAGATCCTAATGGTAAGTATTGTGGATGAATTCGCTATTAGCTAACTTTATTCTGCATTTCATGCAGTAAGAAAGATTGGATTTTGGACGGTTTTTAATGAGCTTGAAGGTGCATTGCATCGTTTGTTATAGAAGACGAATATCGGTTATGTAACCGATGAGAAACGCCCTCATCCTGACATCTTAGAAACTCTATATATTAAAACTAATCAGAGAAATTCATTTTTCATGTAATCTGACTCATTTGCCATGTGTTTTTGGATGACGATGTTGAAACTTTTTAAACTGCCGCAATTGTCTGCTGAAATGACTGTGTTTCAAAATTCTGTCTTGTTAACGATATCGCACATTCCAGTGTTTTTAAGTGCTGTTCCTTTGCATGTTGGCTGTTTCTGAGTGGAATAAAATTTGTTTCAAAACTGAAAAAGGGAAATCTATAAGCATGAGAGAAAAGCTCAAAGGGCATGAGGTTTCCCATCCCTATCTTTGCTCATTATGTTGTAAAGGAACTTCAGAGCATAAACGAGCCACATTGTCAAATTGTGGCAGAAAGTAAAGCTACCGTCTAAGCGCAAATCTAGGCTGCGAGCATAATTTTTGTCGTCTGTTCCTTCATGCAAATAGTCGAAATATGCCCAGCAATTGAATGTTTTACAGTACACAGTCTTCAAATCTGGCGACAGCGGCTGTTGACTCTGACGCTTTGCTGCGCTTCCAGAGAACGATTGCTACGTTTTTGAACTGTGAGATCTCTAGTGCAAAGGGTCATTTCAAGCCGAAATGGTATTGGATTTCCCAGAATCCCCACTTGCTAATATTCTCATAAACTGCCGATCATCTCATCCGTCTTTTTAGAAGCACAACATGCTCCTTTAAATGAGATCTACAGCTATTAGTCTTTGATGAGCGAAAGAAGGCAAAAGGGGCATCGTACGCTAGGAAAAAAAGATGGCCGAGGAAAACGTGTAAGAAGGTATGGATCATTTCCTTGATCCTTGCGTTCTTGCTGAAGGTTGCAAGAAGAGATCATATTATCTGGTTACCGATTTGATAGGCTAATGGCTTTTTTCTTGACTGATGAAAGGTAGCGAGTTGCATGTAATCGAACTTGCAAATTCTCCGGCATCACTAAAGAGGATGCTGATCTCCTCAGAGATATGTGAGAAGAAAACATGGTTCATTGCATAGTGTTTGATCTGCTAATATAACACCAGGAACGTGAAAATACTAAATGTAACCACTAAATAACCTTTGAATACGGAGAGGAATATGGAGATCAGGAATGCATACCATGCTAACTACCAACGATCTAATTCGAATAGAAGGTATGGGAGTGACAAAATTGATCTGCATAAATCCACAAACTGACTATGAGGCGAAACTACGGATTCTTTGAGATCGGTGGTATATCTAGAGCTATCAGTGAGTGCGATCCACTCTTATTACTTTCTTGGTCGTGTGCGAAGACTAGCCTTTATCTTTAGTAGCCGTGCCCCATTCTTCTTCACTCCTTTACTCGTCTTCTGTTCATTTGATCAACTGCTTTTATTCCTTCTCCTCTTCACTTTCGTTCCCTTCCTCCTTCGTTTATCTAGAACAGCTTACGACTTTTATATGTAATGCTACTGCTTTACAGCTTCGAAAGATCGTGAAATGCTGAAAATGTGACAGTTGTAAAGAAAACATAGCCTAAGATCGTGGTCACTAGCGGTGCACAATAAACTGAATAAAAAAAAAATTCATTTTACGCTATGTCGCAGTAAAGGAAATTTCCATCGACACGAAATGCATGTAAATTTCCTCATACATTTCAGATAACACCAACGCTCGAATGCTTGTTCATTCAACGCTTATATTATGCTCATCAAATTTCATGACTCATGCTACAGCTGTTAGCTTAGATGTGCTGAACAAACCAACATATAGGCAGAGAATACACGCAGACACGACGGTACTGTACTGGGTGCCACTCACGTCTGCGCGTATGCATGTGTACGTGTGCTCCTCCGTCCATCTGTCCATCCTCTGGACGACTGAGTGGTGCCAAAATTGCGGACTTCAGTATATAAGACGCTATTTTTGTCACTTCCGGCCGTCTTCAGTAAATAAAACTGTATTTTTATCACTTCGGCCGTCTCAAATTGATTTTCTATCACTGATAGAAAATTTTCTATTCTGATGTGTTTTCGGCTTGTTTATTCGGAAGGGGAATATTTGGATTTCTGATGTCTTAGAGTAACTAACGTAGGGTGAGATTTTTTCATGGAAATGATTTGTTAGAAATTTCATTGTATGTCTTCTTTATTCAACATCGTTCAATTGCATCTGAAATTACAACTCAATGTTAAAATTTTTCATAGGGGATATTCGAATTGTTTTGCCAGCATTCATTTGTGTTCGCTTATGAGAATTTGTCTTCATTTAGAGGTTACTGAAAGTTTTCATTGTCGAGCCTTATTTATTCTTCTCAGTGGTAGCCAAATATTGTGAAGTCGATCGTCAAAATTCAAATCGACAATGGGCAATAAGCACGCTTCTATTGGCAATAGCATTTGGATGTTGTTCTGATTACATCTTATCAGTTATGATGTTGATAGTACATCGTCGGTTGCATTTCATTCCGCTCACATGAAAATTGCTAGTTTCGATGCATATGTCTTAGCTGTTTATCAGGCGTTTTGTGCCTTAGTGTGTCTAATTCATATTTCCCTGGATATAGCTATCACATCCCATCCACTACTTTTTCTGCTTAACAGGCACTGACTTCTTTTTGTTTGTCGCTGTTTTGAATTTCGCCGTTAAATGTGATGTCATGAAAGAAACCTCTCGAGGTATGATGACATTGTTTTCCTTCATAATACATGAATCCCAGAAATGATGATAGGTTTTGCCTTATGGAACTCTCGCCAAGCTTCCTAGATGTCAATTCATGCATTCATTAGCTTGTTGAATGCCATGAAAGCTAATATCTTGGAGCTGAGCCAACTCACTAACATATTATAGTCAGACAAGGCTTCTCTTGTTATATTATTTGTCACTCATAAGGCAAGAGAAAACTGTTGACGATTGCAAATAGTGAAGTTTTAAACAAAGTATAACTGTTCAAATTGCAACATTTCAAGAACTTGCTGCTATCTGAAATGAGATTCATTGATGTAATCATGCGACATTCACTCACAAATACCTCTGATTGTTCTGCTGAGTTGAGTTCTAAAAATCGTTTCGACGGTGAGATGTTTTCTTGCAAACGGAGGAGGAAAATATCATAAACATGGTTTAAGGCACAAAGCCAAATATACCACCCACTGAATAAATCGACGGGAAAGACTAGGAGAAAGGAAAAAAAGAGAAATCTAAGGGTAAATGTTAATTGAACAACATGTCATAACATAGAAAATAGCATCTTTGTGAGGTAATGCATAGTTACAAAAATAATAAGCTAAGTGAAGACATGTGAAAACGAGAATAAAGGTGAAGAGTGGAGGCGAGGAGCGAGGAGCGTCTGTTCTTTTATGCGAGAGAGAAAATCGGATAGTTGTGATGGTGGAGAAGTGTTTTCCTTTTTGAAAATCTTTAGTAATTTCGTTGTCAACAATTTCTTACATTACGATTTTGCCTTTGATTTTTACATTACACTTATTACCCTCTTTGAGGAAAGATACATATCTTCAGCCTATATCTGCTAACAGTAAGCTTTAAGGAGTTTGCTTGTGCATTTGTGGGTGGTTATTACGAAGAATTCATCACGGGATGTCAGTATTTTCATGAACAATATTGTAGGCCGTATAGCGATTAAAATTTAAACGACTCAGCTCAACCTATCCGCGAACCTAGAGCGCTGTTTGCATAGTTGTTCTCGAAAAGTGCAATATCGTTGAATAAGCAATCAAAGTCATCCTTAAAGTGTCAGATCGTACAGGCTCATGCTGCAATCCAAAGCATTCTCTGGTGGCACCGAATCTATTTACTCCAAGTTCCTTCGATTGTACCGTTGATACCACATTAGCCTATTTTGCGCTGGAGCAATAGGAATATTGAATACTCTATGCCAGCTCATCGAGGTAATGCAATGAGTTCTGCCAAGCAATGTGTTTCTAGGTAAGAATGAGCACCTCATCAAAGTCCACCACACGTATAGGTTCGCGTCCGTCCTTGTGCGTCGAGTCTGCACATGTCCGTTTATCCCGGGCATGTCGGGTTTACGAGTGCCTGTGTATGTCTCTGGACGTAGTCCGTTGGCGTGCGTATGGCTATGTCTGTGCCCTCGTTTCTGTGCGTGCTTGCGCATGCCCATCTGCCTGCGTATGAATGCACATCGCAGTATCGAGCACTCATCGTATGCCTTTGTGTTCCTGGACGTGCCTATCTGCGTCTGTTCGTGTCTGTGTGTGTCTGTCTGCTCCTATGCATCAGACGTTTCCCTTTATCTGCATATCACTTTGAGCGTATGTTTTGGGTGCACGTGTGCGTGCGTGTATGTGTCTGCGGCTGTCTGTAAGTGTTTATGACCAGTTATTAGACAAAGCGTGGCAGCGGAGCCAGGTTAGTAGGAATGAATGGTAGAGAAATGATTTGCTGATTCCTCTTATGTTTTGTGATTGGCGTTTTTCTTGGATAAAGGGGGGTCAGGATACGGCCGTCGTTGACTAGTACGCGCAGGAGTCTGGCGCTTTAGGGTGCCGAGTGACAGAATTGGCCGAATTCACATTCGGCCACAGGCGAACAGATTTTTCGGGAATTCATATGCCACTCAGGTCAGCGATAAATGTGTCAACGGTTACAGCAACATGTAGCATTAAATGAAAGTGCATTGGAGGTGGTCACAACCGAAAAACTTGGAAGGGCAGTTAATTACTCTACTGGGAAGGAAAGGATAACATTGCGCTTTAATCTTCTGCTATTTTTCAGCTTATATGCACAGGAACCTTTTCTATATCCTGATTTTTCCTCACAAGTGGTTAACACTGCCCACTTACGAGGCTGGACGCCACGTAGGATGGTTTCAGCTATAAGAATGTCGTTCTGTGATGGTCCTTTTTGATTCCGAATCTGGGTATTTAAGTTGCTTATTTTATTGCAAAGGGACTGTAGATCCTGATCGAAGATACATGGGTGGAAAGAGAACAGATGATCTTCTAAGTAGAATATCTGTAGTTCAGTAGAATCGATATGAAACGAATATCCAAGAAGAAGCGCAGTCTGGCTAAAGAATCACCTAGGGCAATGAAACCAAGAGCGGTTTAAACATATTCATGCATCGATTGAACAGTTTCGTTTCTTGGCTCACATAATTTGTCGAATCCAACCTGAGTCTGTGAATTCAGATGGGGTGATAACCATTGTCTGATGACCATTGGTTACGCATTTCGCCAGATGGTCTAGTGACCTATGATGACGATCCTAGAAAGTTGGCGGTCGCCGTTTCGATCACATCTGCAAGCAGTTTTGTCACTCGTTGTCAGACAATTTCCTTTCTTCTTCTTCGCCCCTTTTTTTAGGGCTGCTAGCGATATTTATGGGGAGGGAAGATCACTGCTTTCAGTGTGAAGAATTTTTGAACATAAGTTGTCTATTTCTTAACAAGATCAATTGCTGTACCAAATCTCGCTAGAAAACAATGCATAGAGTGATCATATGGATGGGTCTATCTTTTGTTTGGGATATTTCTGGGATAGATTCATCCATGAGAGTCAATCCACATTCGTCTTGTTGCCCGTCGGAATCGTTCAACGGACGAATCGACGGCAAATGAGCTCTGTTAAGAAGCTGCATTTGCAAAATAGTGACTCTTTTCAACACGAACGCCTAATGGAACGTTTCTTTGGCGCTTCAGACACTGCCCACGCAGCGGGCAATTTTTTGTTTTTCAGTGTCCCTTAATTAGATTTCTTCTTTGCAAGTTAACCGAACCTCAAATCATCTAATCTAGTGCTTTACGAACCTCCTCACTATAATGCGGTTGTAACGCTAAGCCATTCACTTAGTTCATCCACATTTTTCAAACCTCTTGTTTTTAACTTCCCTTATATTCAAAATCAAATTCGAATTGAATTTTCAAAGCGTTTGCATAGATGAAGAATGTGTGATGAATGATCGTCAAATATTTGACATCTTCAATGCTTTGTCACTATTCACCATGATAGTTGACAAATTTTTTTCTTATCAATTTCCTAAAGGCGATCGCTCATATTCGCATTCTGAGCTATGCGATAGTATGCTGATTTTTTGTGAACTGTTTTAGAAGTCTCTTATTTGAGGTGTTGCATTGTTTCGCCAATTTATTTGAAGGCCTCATTTGGTTCCATTACAAGTTGTATACAACGAATTAAGCAACCTTCACCTTCCTTCGTTATTGCTGCAAATTGCTCCTTCGTTATTTGCTGCAAATTGCACTTTACAACCATTTTGCGATATGACTAATATTCAGCTATATGAATAAAACATATACAAAATAGGTTATGTATGTATATACATGTGGATGAATTACATTCGTTGTCGTGAATTGCAAAAGTACTGCCAGAATTGCCTCATACGTTTTAAATTCTTATTCGGTTTTATAAACGACATTCTCTCCGATGCTGCAAGATTGATGAAATGAGATATTGCAGTGGAGGAACGTTTGCAGTTAATCGTTCATATAGCTTTTCTTATTGCTCCTTGATTATCGAATCAGTGCCTCACCTCTTCGCAGATATCTGACTATTCTCGTCCTCTGAAATTGTTGACACAGATCCCTTGTAATGACACCTCTCTCTACTCTCCACCGATCATAGAAATTGCAAAAGTTCTATTTGTCTCTATCTGCAACAAAATGAGGATTGTTTGCAACATTTTATAATGAGAATGAAACATAAGAAATATTATCATTCAGAAAAGATAGGTGAAGTGGTCGGAGATTGATGGTGATGGCCGAACTTTCTGGCTAATAACTCATTTTCGGCTTGTGAAAGACGATCGGCTGCTTACTTCGAAAAATTTCCTCGAAAGTGCTCTTTTCGCGTGATGGATGAAGTCCTGCAATCATGACGATCAATAATCCAGCGCGCAAACAGAAGTGCTCCTTCCAGCAAGCTTCATCATCCCGTTGAAGCAGTTTGCTTTATTGCCGAAGTGACTTTCATAATAGGGCACCATTTTCACTTGAATAAGCGATTACTCTTAAATGAACGACTTTTTTAATGAGACCTTCATTTCCGGTGAGCACTGAATTTCGATGCAGATTTTTCAACAGTTCCAATAGTTTAGAGAATTCACTTGCAATTTAGTTTCTGATTCAGCAATGCATTTATTCAATTTACCAGCTATAATTGATGGGATTGAAGTCCATTCCACATTTGCGCCTCAAATATTTCCTTAGTCGTAAAAGACTATTCGTGAATATCGCATTTGAAATTGAAAGTGAGAATTAGTAGCAACCTTTGACATATAGCAGAGAGTAGGAATTGGTTAGAAGAAAGTCACTGATCAACGACACACTATGATCATAACATATTACGTCGTTAACAGCGAGAATTCTTTTCCTATTTATGCAATTTATTCATTTGCTTGTATATTCATTATTCGAATAGCTTAGCCAGTAATTACAAGCCTATCATTCTTATCAAAGAACGTCGGTGACATAAAATAGCGCTTATGCAAAACGCTGCTTCTTAAATACTTCCTCCAAATCCAAGAATCCATGAAAATCTTTCGCAGCAAGTACTACAGTTTGGTTACGGTCGCCTGATTTTGCGTAAAATTTCCTTTCGTGTCTTGCATTTCTTGAAAAAAGAAATAACTTGCAAAATCTTCATCAATTACTCTCACACTTTGATTGCAGCTCGCGTTTGTACCTAAGTTGCTTGCCTTGGAGAAAATTTTACTTCCGGCATCCCTAAAAAAAAAGCTCATAATATATCGCGTCGTATCCATTTTGTGACCTATTTAAGTTTGCGCATACTAATTACTCGACACTTTTATTCGATTGTTGTTGTCATTTGATTTACCTATTAAAAATCGTTTTTTTTTTGATAAACTTTGTCATTTTCTTCGGGAGATTCGCATTATTGACAAATGACAAAATGCGTTCTTAGCAAATTTATTTCATTGTATTTCAAAATCCTATATTCCAAATTTTTAGCAAGAGTTTTATGTTTTGCGATCTCAATACGTAAGAGTAGAGCATTATCGTTTAGCGTGCATGTACGTTAATGTGTTATGAGAGTTATTTACTGCAGATGTCAAGATTGAAATACGATTCACGATATCTCCTTAAAGAGGAAGAACAACAATCAGGTAATAGCATCGAATTTTCTCACTCAGGAGGGATTTATTCTTTATTTTTTGAAAATCTATCTCGAGCAAAGAGAGGCTGAATGATCAGTTATGTTGTTAATGTATCTTGGCGGCAATTCTCTAGAAAAATCAACTCAAAGGATATCTGAAACTTTTCGGTATCCACTTATTTTAGAATCGTGCTAGCAGAAGCAGGTAAAAAGACATACCGTAAATATTGCCTCGATGTATGCTTCGAAGTTCGGCTTGTTGAGCCGATTGAATCGTTGAAATCAATGCACAATGGGTAAGAAACTGTGTTGAAGGAATTGGCGCAATGAGCACTTTATGGTCCTGACCATATGACTAACCGCTTCCATATTGTATACCAATAAATAATGGAGTATCAGCAATAATGCACTATTATTTCAAATAACCTTTACAACTCAAAAAATCCGTTATAAGAGATTTGGTTTCATGCGCTTTTACAAAATTGCATTTGTGAAGCATTTTTGCATTGCGTCTATGAGCATACGTATGTTTGAGCGTATCTGCATTGGCCTACTTATTCGTTATTTTCGATTCCAAAATCTCTAAATTTTCAGTTAAGAAATTTGTTGAGCATAATATACAGCATAGGATTTACATTTATTGATCGACACTTGTGAAAAAAGGGAAAAGTTTTGCATAAATTTTACAGAGCTCCGTTTTTTTTTTTCTCTCCATCTAGCATAGATCATATTGCAGAAAATGATTGCTTCATAGAAGGTTAATACATGTCTATATTTATTTAAAATGTCTTGATATTGATTTTCATGCGTCAGAAAAGAAGAATGATATGAATTATGGAGCGATGAATGATGATGAATATTAATTGGTTCGAAATGGTCGATTGATTTCGAAGTAATTGGAAATTTTGATTTATATTGATGAAGAAATATTGAGCAATGCTAAGTGAACGGTGTTGTTTAGCATTTTAATTGTTGCAATACGATTACATGTCATAAACAACTCTCTTGTTTAATGCCGCTCAATTACATGCAGCATCATTTCAAAATTCTTAGCTGTTGAATTGGAAAAAATGAAAAAAAAAAATGGAGAATGTCAACTTCCTTGTCTTAAAAAAACTTCCTACATGTTATTTTCGCTATTGATGTTCCCACTCTATTCCATGAAATGCCTGGTCGATTTATTAGGCGGAAGGGAGGGGAGGATAAGGAATGGTTAGAGCTGTTTTTTTAATAATAACGGCCGTACTGACCCAGTGGAGAGCATGTGAAAGTGGGGGAGAGGGGACGGGAAACCGTTTTGAATCTGATAAAGAACGAAAGACATTCAATTTTTTTGTGCGCAATAGAATGATTCCGAAAAATTAATTGGCAGGATTTCAAAGGAATAATCTCGATCCGACCTTGTCGTTCCTTAGCTCTCCTCAACAAGTTGTGCTCCTGCACCTTTCCCCTTCCCCCTTCCCCCCACCTTCCCAGCTCTCTTTTCCTGCTTCCTCTCCCCTGCGACATATTATGGCTTCACGTATGTTGCTGGTGGTTATACTACATGTCGCCTCTGCTTATTAGGCAAGGTTATTATTCAGCATCGCAATGGATACTAGAGATGCCCAAGACCTTCCCAGTTGCAGTATGGCTGCTGCGCCTGAGAGAACTACACTGAAAAGAATATAAAATAGAAAAGTATATGATATGCCTAGACGTTCGAATTCAGACTTCCTCTTCCTCCCCTCATCCCTTCCTCCCCGTGTCACCCCTTTCCGTTCCCAAGTACAGATCTCTATTCTGAGAGGTCTTTCCGGCATGATCTCGCTGAATTTGGTTCCGGCTGCAGTTCAAATATACTCTTTTGTGTAGAGATAGAACTTCCTGTACTTCTTTGTCAAATTCATTCCCCTTAAATCACCTCCCCTCCAGTCAACTACAGTGTCCTATGCCTTGAGATGGAAACAGAGGTTCCACAGTATTTTCAAACCAATAAAAGGTGGCGGTAATCACGGCAAAGAACGAATTGATAAAATTCATTTGCTTGTTTTTGCCGAAAACAACTATTAAGAAAAAGGATTCAGTCAACGAAATGATTGCAAATATAAAAAAGAACAGTAAAGTCACCACAACGGCCAATCTTTAAAGAAACCCATTTATAGGCTTTCTGGTGTTGAAGTGGGACAAATCGATGTTACTTTATGGAAATGTATGATGCCCTTCGAAGGCGCATATTGCTCAGATCTATATTAATGCCAAGTCCTCGTCAGATTTTCTCATCTTCATTTCCTTAACCCAACTTCCCTGCTGTTAGCTATAATATCGGTTCCACTGAGGATGGAAGTCGAAGTTTCGCAGTACTTTACTAGCCTGAGTCAAGAAAAGATGACAGTCATTCAAGGAGGGAAGTCTTGGAGTCATCAACCAGATGATTCCGCCATTACCTTTCTCCCTCGCTCTTTCCCCATCCTGTCAACCCTTCCAATCGCTTGTATGAGCCTCATAATCTGTAAAGATCAACCAAGAGTCGGTAAGGACAGGCGTTCTTATCACCACGAATTACCGGTTGACTTTCTTTTTAGATGATTATTTCTTTCAAGCGAATGGATTCCCGATGTGCAATAGTCGTGAGCACCCTTTTGAGTCAGCTGAGGCGATAATGAATAAATCGAGCACGGCATTCAGCAGTGCTTACCATTCTCCGCGAGAATACAGTTTAAACCTGTGAGGCGTGAGCAACGTAAAAAATTTATTCCACTTCCGTTTTCCTTTTCCTATGAGGAATAACTGGTGTGTGTTGCTAAATAGAACTCATAAGATATCGCAGTCATTTCACAATTCTTTTAAGAACAATGTTGCTCAACTGCAATTTCTATAGCTATAAATAGTCATAAAAGAAATAAACGAACATGTAATTTTTCATAGATATAGAGCGCACTATACAGATGCTGCTTGAGATATTGCAATATTTTGTATATATTCGCCTAATGTGCATCGATGATTTTGCTTTGGGAGTGATTTTTATCAGCCGCTTTGCCGATAGGTATTCACTATGAATTGATTTACTGTGATCATCTCTCTTGCTTTGCAATGACAGTTGTTCTCGATTCATCTCTTCGTATATAATCCTCGATATTTAATTGATGTGGAGTTGCAATACTTGCTCTCTAGCAATTTCAAGACAGAATAGCAAAGAAGGATTTCGTATGGATAAATATGTCTTTTCGGACATTAGGTGAGGGAGGTATTTGCAGATCGTCGAAATTCAATTTAAGCGTATGCGTCATATTGCAAGCCGGAGCAAAAGTGGAACAAAAAGCATAGAAGTAACTTATTGATCCTCCAAACTGATGCTATTTCATCATATAAAATTGGTTTATTTAATGTTTCATACCCTCAGTCATTCTTTGGTATGATTCGCTTTCATCGATATGTTTCTACAATTCGCTTTGCCGTTTCGTTGTTCTTAATCGAAATCAGAAGAAAAGTATGTCGAGAATATTCGTTAACGTCAGCCATATGAACAGGATTTAGTGGAAATAATGAATTATGGGAAATGTCACTCAGTATTTGAATAAGATGATCTATTTTACATCTTAAATACAAAAAGTAACAGTCGCCGCCGTTATTATCATTTTAGTCAGGCGTTTTTTTTGTGAGTTGCTTCCTTCTTTCATGTGCTTCTGCAAGTATTTACGAAGACGCATTATGCTGACGTCGTGTCTGTTTATGTATGTGTTGGTGTATTACTGTTCGTCAAGTAGCTTTATCTTGTAAGCCACAGAGGCGACTCATGCTAACTCATCCGGAAGATCCCCGTAGAAGACCTAGACCTCATACTTAGAAGACCCCATAAGATCTATGCCACCAAAAACAACCTCTGACTCACTGTCTATTCTGAAGCTGACTCTAGCACTCGAACGCTGTTGAGCCGATGGTTTGGGCATTGTAATGGCCGAGTCTGAATTCATGTCGCACAGGGACGCGGAAATCTCACTTTTTCATCTTGGATTCAAAGCCCTTTAAAAACAGTACATAATGATATTCAAAAATTCCGACGAACGCGTGAAAAAAAAACAGAAGCGGAGCTTTAAAAGAGACGCCAGATACGCATAAACAGGAAAGAACAGCATGCAAAAAAACCGATCGCACGAATAAAACGCAAAAAAAGCAGCTATTTACTGTTCTTTGATATTATATATCGATTAGACTTTTGAATCGCCTTACGAGTTGTTGGGAAACAACTCAATATCACCGGTGCTATTATTATTTCACAGCAAACTTAATAGGCGGCACATTATGACATTAGCAATTTGCCCGTAGTAGTAAATGGTTGCGCTAAGCGATGACCAATGCGAGTCATGTTAATTTAATTCGAGAGTTGCTGTCTCTTTTATCAACAAATAAATATGTTGATCTCATCAGGCTTTGGCGTTGTTAAACTGCGTGGATAGCATTGTTTCTTTGACGGATCTCGCCTAGTTCAATTATATTAAAAGTTGCAAATATTGGCATTCCATTATTTACTATTATGCATATTTCTTGCTTGTTTGTTTAGCCTTTTTTTTCTAAACTATCAGGCATTTAGGCGATCATTTTTGCTTTTATGATCGTGCCAAAATTATATCGTATAAAATTAGTCGAAGCCGGTCTGGATGAACGAGAATAAAGCACTGACGGTAGACTTTTATCAATCCAATGAGCCTACGTAGGAAAAACTCTGTTAGCATTTCTCGTTTTCAATCCGATTGCTTGATAGAATTCACAAAAAAATTAAGTATTGTCATCCAGTTGAATGCCATATAAGCGCTCGTCGGAGTACTGCAAATTGAGGTCATGGAACGTGTGTTTCGATCCATTCGGCTATCGAAAGAAAAATGTGAAAGTTTGCATAGTGCAACACCCACATCAAAAAATATTAACAGTGAATTACCCCTTTAACGATTCGCCCCTTTAGGAACATGTTTGCCTTTCGAAACCCCTATTCGTCTATTCCCTTATAAAAGTGAAGAATAGAGTTGTTGCTGTTTCGACTGCGGGGGAAGAGTCTTTTAGAAACTGTGCTCAACGCAGTGAATTTTCAATAATTGTGCAGCAGGTAAAGTTCGTATCTAGTTTTCGCATTTCATACTAGAGTGAACCTTCGAGATAAGCATGTGAAGAAGGCGACTTATTTCTTCATATCTTAAATGAAAGGTAAACTATGCATCTATGACGATTGCTATATTTGCAGATTAGCGCTCAACTGCTCCATATCATCGTCCCTCACCTTACAATAGTTATGGCCTTAATTGAATCCTTGCCCTCTTCTGTCATCGTAGGCGTTATTGAATCTCAAGCATTGTCTGCTTTTGGCTTCCTATGGGTTTTTTATTCTGCGGAATTGAAGAGTGGAGGCGGGGGAGTGGGTACGAGCGGAAGTATTTGGTCGTTTTTTCTGTATGGGTGGTTTTAAAAAGAATTTTATAGGAAGGCCAGTTTGATATCACTTCTCGGTAAAAAGGTGTAGAGCAAGGTAAGTAAGCAGTTTTATGATACATTCAGAAATTGTCGATTACAAGAGCAACTTGCAGCGAATGCGTTATGCAGTAAGGCAATGATGCGAGCGACATCCGTTTTGGGGGTTGGATTCGTAGCGATTGTCTTGGTTGGCCTTCTTGGTGTTTATCATACGGCACATCCAGCCAGGCAACCGCGACCCGAGACCATCGAAGGTAACTTTTATTTCTTAATTTCACTCATAATTCTTTGTCACTTTTCATTAAAAAAGTTGCTTCATTGCAGTGGCTTCAATTTTTCAATGTAGACGATAGGGTTTGCAGTTCATTTTTCCGAACATCACCGTCTGGTAATTTGTGCGATATACTGGTAATTTGTGCGGTATTTTCGTCACTTATACTAAATTATTAGCAGGGAACGAATCTTTAATATGAACTTTGCGGAAGTGAAATTTTTTACCTATAGAATATATGTATGGATTCCTGAGGTTGGGAATAAGAAGTGTTTTAAAAAATCCTGATTGGGTATGATCAGCCTTTCGACCTCCATCAGCAGCTGTACTCATATAGAATGCTTATATATCACGTATTCGCCTCTGAAAATGAATATCTGGCGCTGATTTCCTTCGCCAAATTTATTTATCCCCATTCATCGAAAATTCAGGCATATAGTTGTGAGTATTATTTATCGCACATGAGGTCAGATAAGTGTTCATGCAAATCCTTCAAATATTACTATTATCTCTGACAAATATTTATAGACACTTCACATTGCACATTATACTTTCACTGTCTATTTCACGTTGTTTTACATGAAATTTTTGGAAGTTATGTTCTTGTTCTCAAAAGTTTTTAATGAGCATAAGTTGCCGTTGTATTCCTTCAGCTTTCTACAACTTCTTTAGTTATTTGCATTCGACGACATTGAACTTTCATTCTTCTTCATATGCTTCAAAATTTCCCCCTAAATAGCTTACAGCACTTCATCCATTCGACCGTTTATGAAATTTTTTTTTGCCGTCTTTGCTCAGCGATACTTCATGATGTCATTGAAATAATTTTAATATATGATCACTATATGCGCGCTATTCATTTCGAATGCATCACCGTGGTAACAATGATGACAAATTTTAGTTCTGAAAATGAAAAGTCGAATTCAATTTGAAAGAGACGAAAGATTCAGTAACGAGCTATCAGATGACCAATTTATTTGTTGCAAAAATTTAAGGTTGTTTTTGGGGGATAGAGATCATCTCTCAGTTTCATCTTTATGAATGTGATCGTCGACGTTGAAAATGTTGTCTTTGTGATTGTTTATATAGCTGCTTATTTATGGTACCTATCAATCAAAAACAAAATATCATTCATAGTATTGGTAAATGATGTTTGTCGCATAATATTTTCAGATTATCATCAAAGTATATCAGAGAAATTGATGGCAAACGTGGAAGGTAAAAACATCAAAGAAAATTTAAGACTCTTAACGACTCTACCTCATCCGGCTGGAACTCGTGCTAATACGCGAGTGGCTGAAAAAATCGCCGACTTATGGCGCAAGAACGGGTTAGCAGGTATTCCATACTCTCCATTCAAATATCCGTAAGAAGCCTGACAACATTTCAGTATATTAATCTCAATCAAAAGCATATCGGCAAATTAGAAAGTCATCTGAAGCAGCAGTGATTACTCTGCATACAGCCATGAACTTTTCATGGCTTACAAGACGTAAGCAGTACACTTATGGTTCAAAATAAATTTGGTGACAACTTTTGAATCGTAAAGAGTATACCCAATTGCAGTTAAACATAAAGAAAACTCTTGAAATGGCATGCATCAAAAAGTTGAAAATTGTGCGCGAATTAGAGATAATAAAATCGTAAAACTTTTCTGGGAAAATAGAATATTGAGACTATTTCAAAGAAAATATTGAAAAGACTTTCAAATTTGGTGGCTAGATTTTCAAAATCGTTCAAGTAGTAAGATTACATTTTAAAGCTATGAAAGACATTATTCAACGAAATGTATAGCCTAGAAAAATGAGATATTGCCCATTAGAAACGGTTTCAAAAATGTTCCATCAATTGCATATGCGAGAAAAATAAAAGTGTTCCACTTCAGTGGAGAGGTATCAAAGCCTTTGCATATAAATCTTATCTTCCCGATTGTTTGGTAAAGAGACGTGCGGAAGGCGACACCTGTGGGAATATCACTGATAGTCTGACAGATTCTTTCCCCCCGCAGAGCAAGAGATTTCGCAAACCTGAACAATCTTTCACTAGGAAAGGCATCGGGTTGGTTGTGTCCTCCTCGAAGAATATATGGCATTTGTTTTATACATGTCAACAGCAAACTTTCTCCTGGGATTTTTTTTCGAAGATTTTCGGCTTTTGATAACGTCATGTGAAATTTTCATTGCCTCGTTTCAGCGTTCTTCAACCTTCGCTTCATGCAATAGGCGTAGCGGTGAAATAAGATCGCGTTCTGAGTAAAATCTATCAAACAGCACTCACATGACGATATTTTTATGAAACACTTTTTTATGAAGTACTGTTCGAGGGATTCATCAGTTGCTGATTTGCAGATGTGCATTATCTTAAATATGAAGTTTTGCTGTCTTATCCGGATTACGACCGGCCGAACCATATGTATATTATCGATGAGGATGGCCGAGTCGAGTTCGCCTCCAAAGGAGTGAGCCCAGTTATCATTCCGGAGGAGCAAGGAGCCGAAGGTTAAACAAATTTCAGAAACCGTTACCAGGTTCATGAATGAACGAATGATTTTCGGCACAGTAGCAAAATTGCTGGTTGGGAAGGCCATACGTATAAGTACATGAGAGATCCTGAAAGATACGATTTTTTTCTAAAGGTTTTTCGTCGTTAACTTTCTCTTCTCATTTTGCCTGTTCCGTAGCGGTCAGCCGTTGCGTCCCGAGCTCAGTGCATGAAAATTTACAGGTAAAGACTCCCAGTGGAATTCATCATTATTACTTTTAGCGTCATTACTGTTACCACTGTTGCTATTGCTGTTACCACTCGCAGCAGCACTAATAGTAACGTTTTATTCGGACGTTTCGTGAACCGTTGGATGTTTACTGAGGACAAAACTAAATTTTTTGCTTTTAAATATTTTTTACAAGTGGGTTATTTTTCTGATCAAATGACATGGTACCAGGTTCCTACGCATTCACTACTTGGTGAAAATTCATGTCTCCGACTCAGATTAAAGAAAGGGAACAATCAACTGCTATCCACTCCGATCTCGGGAAATAAGGGAATCACCTCCTAGCCGCAACCTAATAATAGACTTCCAAAAGGCGACGAGGAAATCACTGGATTCAGTTCCGGTGTCAAAAAACGAATCATTTTCGGAGTCAACTCCTGGGTTTGCTGCATTTGGCCCTTAATATTTATCATTGTGATTTTCTTCGTGCCTTATTTTCTAAAAGAATTTTAGTAGCGCGATAGGCATAGAGGACTAAGACGTGTTATTTTCGATAATTTAAGTAGACAGTGAATAAATTCAGGTGCCGGTGTTCAGTGGGTTGCTTATTCGGGCAACGGAAGTGCTCAAGGTGAGGTTGTCTATTGTCATCATGGAAGAGTAGAAGATTTCGAGAGGCTGGACAGACTTGGTATCACAGTAAAGGTAAAGTTAGCTTGAACTGATTATACGATGAAACCGATGGAAAAATCGAAAAGAGAGAAAATAATTTGAAACTTGGTTTGGAGAAGAGGTAAAATAAAAGATCACTCTGAATGCTTCAAAAGCTGCACAGTTGATGCGAGAAAAACGATAGCTATTAGCGATTAGCGAAAATTTGCAAAATAGCGAATAACATCGACAACGCGAAATTCGATCGGTAATCTTCAACAGAACGTAAACGGCAATTGCGAACTCGATGTCGACCATAACTCATGATGATTTGCAACAAGAATTTCGTGCAATGAAATCCATCGAAGAAAGAATTTGGTGTCGCTGCGCCTTTGCTTTAAAAGCCATGAAAGGAAAAAGCAATGGTAATGTATAATGTTGGCTTCTTTTGCCAAGTGTTGCATAATAGCCACGCGGAAGGAGCTTTTATACATTAGTGATCCGATGTTATGATGCTTTATATATATATATATATATATATATATATATATATATATATATATATATATAATAATGAGTGTTTTTGATGACCAGTGAAAACTTGTCCGCAGACGGGGACGAACCCGCGACATCTCGCTTGCCGGGCGAGTGCTCTACCACTGAGCTACCGCGGACGTTTCCACTAGTCATCAACCTCGTGTTATGAACTCCCGTCAGTTCATGTGCGTACGTTATACGACACTCCGGTGGGCGCATTACGCCATGCACCAGAATTGAACTGACATTGGGCAGACATGGATATCTATGTTGGATGTTTTTGAGTTCCAACACTCAAAAACATCCAACATATATATATATATATATATATATATATATATATATATATATATATATATATATATATATATATAATCTTGAGAACTTCTTAATTATAAAAGGGGAGCATAATCTATGCAATAGAGAAATTTTTCCCTGAAATCTCACACATTGAAAGGTGTATCTATGTTCTTATGTATGCCTGAAAACACACTTTATATGACCTTGTAGCAGAGCGATCCTTGTTTGAATGACTACTTTCATGTGCATCGCTTCAACAAAATATATCATTTAAGGGTAAAATCGCATTGCTGAGGTATGGCAATGGATTTCGCGGTGATAAGGTGAGGAATGCTCAAATGAATGGTGCTGTAGGTGCTATATTATACTCAGATCCAGCCGAAGTTGCCAGAATGGGACCATATCCAGGTAAATAATTAAATGTTGACAAAATCAAAGATGCCTATGTATTCGGTGTTAATTCGAGATAGAAAACAATCAGAGTGTTGAGCTTAATCGATTAAATGCTCGCTTTCAATTTTCTTCGTATATCTGCGCATGGCGCAGATTATTTAGTGGATCGCTTTTCGTAGTCGACGACTACCATCACTAAAGTTCAATTTTCAACAGTTATTTTTCTGTTAACTGAAGGAAAGTTTGGCGATATCGTCCCGCTGGAAAAATTAGAGTAACAACCACATTATCAAAGGTTAAAATGATGTGATTTTAAGCAATCATCGTAGTACTGCTTTATTTTGGCGCAGAGCGGTTAACAACACAAGAAAAATAGATGCATTACCGCTGCAACCTTATAAAAAGCACCCTCTTAAAGCTTATGCAAGCTTATGCAAGTTTGCAAACGTCGGCAGTTCCCTGTACATAATTTTTAACTACGCTTTGGGTTCTTAAACAACCTTTGATTAGCATAATCGAACTTAAGAGGGATTTTTTCCAGAAAAGGTTTATCCAAATACCGAATGGATGCCTCTAGAAGGTGCTCAACGAGGTAGCATCATGCACGGTAATGGCGACCCACTTTCACCACTTTATCCTTCTAAGAAAGATCTCTATCGAACGAAGACTATTCAAGAGGTAAGTATCAATTGAATGTTTTCCAGAATCACTGAAAAATGAAGTTGCACCTTATATTTGAGGCTTCAGATGCTTGGCCAGCAGAAAAAAAAAAGGAAATCTTGATTCTGCCGTTCCGATTGGCAGCGGAGGAGATGGGAAGGGAGCAGAACGAAATTTTCGTCCTTTTCAAGACGAGATATTTTCGACATTAATTCGCTTTAGAATTCTACGACAATCTGTTCAAAAGGGTGGGTTGTTATTTGAAAGAATACCGCAGTGATGCCCCTATGCCCGTCATAGAAATGTTAGTTATGATGTCGCAGTTATTTTGGGCGTTTAGAGAATTCGTTCAATGAGACAATATGCACAAGGGCACATATTGGCGTTGCCTAAAATCGATCAGTTCTGCAATCCTGAGTAATCGTCCCTAGAAATTTAGGCTCACTCATGCCTTCCTCGCTCCTTTTATAAATGAGAGCAGAATTCTATTTTCGAAGAGGTCTGTGGTTAAAGGGTAATCGTTGGCACAGGGCATATAGATGAATAATGTGCGGTTAATAGGGCATATCTGAAAATAAAGTGAATATTTCCATAGGCGAAGAATGACGGCACACTACCAACGATTCCTGTCTTGCCAATCAGTTACAGTGATGCCTTTCAAATATTGTCGCGTATGCAAGGACGTATGGTGCCGCTGGATTGGCAGGGTGGTTTGAATATTTCCTACAGACTTGGTCCTCGTCTCAGTGATGGTGCAACGGTTCGCATTGATGTACGATCTTCTCTTCAAACAAGGCATGTCACGTTTTCATGCATATAAGCTGGCCTGAGTTCTTTTTTCGGTCCCTTCTATTTGCTCACAGCCTTTCGCCCATCAGATGAAAAACAAACTAGATTTCAGTGTTTTGGACTGTCGGCTTTTTTCATTGATCAAAGTGCGAGCGCTTTAGAGCTTATTGGAAAATAATCTGAGGCAGGAATGCAGAACATTGCTGCGCTGTAGCACGTTTCTTGCATAATTAAATGAAATGATGAACGCTGTAAATCATTACCGAAGGCTATTTATTATAAGTATGTTCAGCATTTGCTAGTGAAAGTGTGAGTGTATTTGACGAGGTGATAACGCATATGACGTTTGAAATTTTTGATGCTATCTACGCATCTATGTTTACCGATTTATGCTTTGATAATGTGAAAATAAACTAAAGCTGATTGAAGAAGTGTTTTATAGTAGACAACAGAAAATTTTTTTGAAAGATGAAGTTGTAAGATCAGCTGTAGTTTTGAGGACTATTCGAAATGTGATTGGATACGTTCATGGGGCGGATGATCCGGATCGATATGTAATCCTTGGGAATCACTTCGACGCTTGGGTTTACGGTTCGATTGACCCGAATAGTGGGACCGCGGTGCTTGCTGAGGTGGCACGCGCTATTACACAAACCATAAACGAGACAAACTGGCGTCCAGGTGTATTATTTTTTTGGTGCGTAAATCCGAGAACAACAGCAAATGAGTGGTATGACGCATGTCCATGTAAACTTTAAAACTTTCATTGTTTGACGGTTACTTTACTCTAAAGAAAATTTTGGTAGAGATTATGAGGGAATTTGTTCGGGAAGGTGATGAGAAGAGAAAATGATGCGGAAAGCAATCACAAAACGTTCTTCAGAAATAGTTTTAATGTGAGTGGTTCCTGCCGGGAAAACAGTTACTAGCACCAAGCAGAAATGCATTAATGCAGAAAAAATGACCGATTGATCAATGTTTATTGAGTTTAGTGGTCAAATATGGTTGGAAACTTTCTTTTAATCTTCGGTACAACGAAATAATTTCTCTAGGCAATTTTAGTGATTTCCTTATATGGGATCCTATGAAGAATAAATGCCGCATTAAAATTCTGAATGTTTCAGAAGTAATATAGATCATGAGTCAATATTTCCTTTTTCTACTCTTTTTCAGAAATTGTTACACACGTTATTCTGTTGTGTTCCGTCAATTTAGATGAGACGTACATTTTAGCTGAATATTGTTGTAAGGAAATCAGTTAATTAGCACAAAAGAATAGTCAAATAAGATGCTGTTTTAAATGCGCTATTTTATAGCTCGCACGATAATGTTCTGTAGTTGGGACGGTGAAGAGCATGGAATAATCGGTTCAACAGAGTTCGTCGAGGAATTCGCTAATATTCTCACTCAACGAGCAGTCGTCTATTTGAATGTTGATAATCTTCATTCAAATCAATCATTGTAAGTTGGCACTCGTTTTAGATAATCTAGGTGCCTCAGTGCTTTCGCTCATTTCTATAATCAGGCATTGTCGTTCTCGTGCATGTGAATGATTTGATGGCGTCACAAGGATTTGGTCTTTTGTTCGACACCCTTACACTGCAATTTCACACGAGATCGAATTGAATTGACAATGGCAACAGTAACATGTTCCAAAATAAACGTGGGATTGAGTTCTCCTCAACAATAAGAACCCAAGGTTGCGGCTTGATGTTAACGCCCTGGAACTCGACCTAACTCTGGAACTGATTCCTATCTCATGCTTATTATTTCACAAAAGTTTCTTTTGCCAATTGCGATTTGAACCCACAGGCTATAAAAAGTTGAGAACTGAAAGATCAGAACCATGGTCAGAACGATGACTTAAACGGGCAACTTTTGAGGCAAAAGAGTACTCTTTGGAATCTGGGCACAGAACGGGCCTTGCTTTGCAAATTATCTAACGACCGAACTGAATATTTAGAACTTGTGCTGCTTTGTTAAACGGAAACAAACGGAAAGTAGAGCTGGTGGCGATTTCATAAGATATATTACGCTTTTTTCCACATCTAAACATTGCATGTTTTGAAGGCCCGTTAAATTGATATCCTTGTTCCACGCTACGATGTCTACGCTGGTGTGGGTTTGAGAAGGAAATTGTGAATAGACTCCAAATAGGATCTTCTCTTTACTTAGAAATCCTATTAGTTCACTATGTCCGATTGCATCGGCTAATCGAGTTCCTGGAAACTCGCATTGTTCGGCTCTGAGGTGTCTTCGGTAAATAAATCGGAGTCATCGTTCTGATCAAGCCATGGTCACAAAAGTGACCACTATAGAACTTAAAACATAACAATTGATTGTCACACTGAACTAACAGTGCGTAACTTCAGCTCTCATGAGAAAATGCCAAAGATGATTCCAAGAATTATTGGTCGTTGATCGATCTTATTCAGGTGTTAAGAAGGTGTGTAAAATGGGCAATAGACTACTTATAGTTCAACAATTGCTGCAGATTTGCTTCAACAGTACCGACACTCTATCAGATGGTAACAGAAGTCGCCAAGCGAATACCGAATCCTATGGTGGCAGAAGTGAAACGAGGAAGGAAAACTGTTTATGATACTTGGTCGGTTACCCATTTTAATCCATGCAAATATATATCTCATTTCTTTGATTGGGATGTTCTTCTACATCGATAATAAATTTATGCAGATCATTTTAAAAGCAGATGTTTATGATAGGAAATAGAATAATTGGGAAATATGCATCAGAAAAGCCGATAGAATACTCATTTTTGCATTCCGCTTATCGGATCAAGCATCTTCGTAATTTAATACAATAATACAGCATGCGCGATGACGCCTTTCAGGATCAAAACATTTCCAAACGAGATCGAATTCAGGCCGGATGCGCCAAAATTGCCGGTTCCTGGTTCTGGCAGTGATCATACAGCATTCCTCAATTTCCTCGGCATTCCCGTTGTCGATTTCACATACAAGTAAACTTTTATATTAGTATTCTTGATTGGTAATATATAGCCTTTCGTGTTCTCATTCTTGAAGAGAAGGTGAAGTCCATTTAAGCTTCTTTGACGTATCTTTGATTCATTCGACCGAACGTGCGCATGAATTTAGGCCCTTGATCTTCAGTGAATGTGTGCTGAACCTAAAAGCATGTTTTGCAGAGTCGCCTATACAAGGTTTCTACTGCTGACCGCCTTTCTTTTTATTCGAATTTTTATGAAAACTTCAGATACTCAGTAGTGGAATTTTATTTTAAATTTTGATAAGGATTATAATGGGTGAAATAAACTTGCATTATGGTAGTAAAAATGCTTCTTCATTCAAATTACATATGCAATTCTGCGGTATCTAGTTCCTGTTGAGATATTTTCAGTCGTATAATTTCATAAAAGCAACAGCATATGTATGGAAATTTGCATATTCGGGTCCTGAATAGTTTATCATTATATTATGGGAATCTCATATTACTCATTTCGTTACATACAGGTATTCGTTTCAGGAACGCAACAACCTATGACACTTATCCTCTGTACCATTCGCTATATGAGACGCCATTCGTGAATGAACACATCTTCGATACCAATGGGTTTGCTGTAAGCAATGCTACGATATTTCACGTAGTAGAATGTGAAGAACTTGATAACACTGTTAGGCTGACATCTTACCAAAGGCATATCGTATCTCCTCATGGGGTTATTTACTAAAACACCAAGGCCGATTTCCATCGTGGTTTATTCATGCAAAAATTTATTGACAATTCTTTTCGTATTGAAAAACCTCAACGTTGGTATCACAGAGAAATTCACTTCATCAAAAAATTGTTGGACCTGCATATTGAAGTAAAGTGGCAAACGACAGCTCCCTTCATGAATACTTCGTTGACAACTTCTCTCAACCTAACATTCGTGCACCTGCATAATGCATAAATCTATTTGTTTTCCTTGTTTCTAATCTAGCATGAATTTAGGTTCACGTGGCACTTGGTCAGTACTGGGCTGAATTAGCGAGAGAATTTACCGATTCGGCAGTACTTCCACTCAACATTAGCGATCTTGCGAATAGCCTGCTCAGAATATATTTGCCTAATTTGAAGAAGGCGATGGAACCTTTGAAATATCGTGCCGAAGAAATCAAAGATGCAAGAGAACAACTCAGTCGATTAATCAAAAACTGTCAGGTATGTGAAAAATCTTTTATCGTCTAGCTCCTTTCACAGAGACGAAGAATACTATAATTTAATCAGTTCAGTCGAGATTATACAATACTTTCGATACTATCCGAGAACACCTTAAAAGACCGTGTTCTTAAAATGCAGATATTTTCAATGAGTTGATTTTTACATAATGATATAGGCATAACAGTTGTGCGATAAAGTGCTAAAGAAAGAGGTGACTTACAAACTATAAGGATCTGCGCTTAATATATAAGTGTGGTACTTAAGGACAATATTTACTTACGAAAGATATAAATACGCACATATGTGAAGAGATCATTGGTTGGCATTTGCCAGGCACTTAAACGTTTCTATAGTGTTTTTTGTTAAAGCTTTTTCATAGACATAGGACTCATTGAGGGATTTTATTATTGGTTGATAAGGTTAGTACTCAATTTAATTGAATTCATTTAGAAATGTTCAATTTGGTGATCGAGCAAGCGTTGCACAACTTTGCTATCAATTAATTTGATTAAAGAATTAGATTGCTGATAAACGATCGCATCGCGAATAAATTCTTTGTAAAAAAAAAAGTTACATATTTAAAGTGAATGAGGTTTATTTTATGTTTGTAACTTTTATAGGCTGCGAGCCATAATTGCTGATTAGACGAGAGCAGTACGTCTCTGTTTATCACAGCAAGCTTTCTTAAAAAAGACAAAAATTGGAATGCTTATGCAAACAACAATTGAGGAAAAATCTGCGCCATGAAGTTTTTCTCAGTGTACGGATATGGCTTGCTTTATGCGATCTGATTAGCCTTTATTTTTCTTAAGGGACCACTTCATTGCATAAAATTAGCGGGTATCGGTCGGGCTCATGAGGGTATCCTAACATAAACCTATTGTAGATTGGAAGGTGAAAGGTTGTATCGCAAAACATCTAAAACCAATGAATATATCATAATGCACATTTTAATGCGTCGTGTATCAGTTCCAGTCAACAAAGCCAGCGCATTAAAGCAGTGAGTATTTCTAAGGCTTGACAATTGGGGCGAACTAGAGATTACTCAATATTACAACCGACCGAGTTGAACCAACTATATTTTAGGAATTCCTTCGGCGTGCAGAGGCATTCAATTTGGTGATCAAGCAAGCACTGCGCAATTTCGCCATCAATCCATTCGATTCAAGGCGCATATCGCTAGTCAACGATCGTATTATGGGTGTCGATCGTTGTTTTGTAAATCCTCGAGGTCTTCCAAGTCAACCATCCCAGCGACATGTACTGTTTAGCATAAGTGATAGGGATTCGTACACAGGAAGAGTAATGGCCGCCGTTTATGATCAGGTGAGAATAATCTGAGGCAAACTTTATGAGGCAGAATTTTGAGAGAGAAGCAGAAGATATGGTAAACGAAACTTCATCTTTTTCCTGAGCATATATGAGCATTCATGATCGCCATGTTCAGACGGCATCTTAGAAAGGGTCGGAAGCGTAGTCGAATAAGGTGAGGGCATAAACAGATTTTCAACGCTGACAAGTGTTTCAGTTGGAACTCTTCTGATTGGGTGTGTTTGAACGTTTGCTGCGTGATGCGCAAAGCACTCACCTGTGATTGAAACGTGCCGATCGATGTCTGTAACGCGAAAGAGTCGAAACAGATCCGAACGAAGGTGTCACTGGAACAACGTAGATGAGGGGAAATACGCTTAGCAGCAAATAACAGTTCCTGTTGAGGGTGGTCGACAGAGCCGACATGGATATTTTCTAGCCGAATAGATAGACAGATACGATAGAAAACATTGGATTTGCTCCTGGAGCACAGTGAGTAAATTAAGACTGGTTGTAGCAAAAGCAAAATATATAGGATTCATAATGAATATGATTTTAAGTTTCACTTTTCTTTTGCTTTTTCGTTGTTTGCTTTTCACTGATTTCGATCAGCGTTGTTGGCGAAGAAGCAAACAGAATATCGACGAGCCCTGGGGCCCATACCCATTGCTGTCAAGCTCGATTAGCACGTCTCCATGAGGTATGTCCCCGAGATCGGAGTCGTCGAAATCGCCGTCGGCTACACGCGCCACACCCGTGATCGAGATTGTCTCGCAGAGCTTTCGTGACTTTGCGAGCAATTCGTTTGCTGATGCTTACATCCAATCCCTTTTGCTGTTCCATCGAACAGCCTCTTCATCTTTCGGACACCCCGCCCGCTGTTAGTTATGCAAAAATGGAGACACAGTGCGATGATTCGCGAACATTTCTCTCGCTGTTGAGGAGAAGCCATGCTGGCATTTTTATTAGAAGAGGAGCCGCTGAAAGCGCCATGAATGGGCTTCTGGAGATGTTCTCCTTTAATGGCATTTTTGGTTTGCGAAGCACTTCGCTGTCGTGGATTATCTTCGTATTTTCGCGAAGATTCGCGAAATTGGAAACGAACAAGAGAGAGAACGAAAAGTCCCCTGGTAAAACCTGGGCTTCGACCATTAAAGCTCCATCATGCGGATAAAGTGCGCAGGCTGAGCACTATTACCTCAGCACCGCCTTCGTCAGATTGCGCTATCTCTTTTGAATCATCCTTGCTTCTGCTTCTGACTGGCGTCATCGAGCTGGGTTTAGTAGGAGGTATATGTTTAATAATGTGCTAGCTCTTCGCCTTTCTCTCACTTCGGGCGTCAGTGGCGCCATTGAGCTCTGTTGAATAGGCAGTTCATGTTGAATGGGCAATGCATGCACTTTGACGCACCTTGTTTCCGCTATTCAATGACGCCTCCATGCAGCATAGAAAGGCGATTCGCGTATCGCGAAAGAAGCACCGAAATCACAAGTCAAGCGTCCTTAGCAAGACTATCTATTCGCAACTCCATACAGGTACTCGTGTCGGTAAATCCATGCAGGTACTCCATACGAGTCCAAACCGTTTTTATTATCTCCATTTCCAACAAACATTGTTTCCGGTTGCTGAGCGCAGATACAGCCTTATTGCCGACGTCTCTCTCACCCTTATTACCGATGCCTTTCTGAGTCTCTTTTGGCTATAGCCAAAAATGGAGAAAGTAAATAAGTGACTAGACGAAGAAGTATCATTTAACTACTTAAACGAATTGCCCCCACGCACATAAATAACGGAACCAGTTAACAGTTATGGAGCTTCTTACTTGTTAATCGATCATGAATTCGTTTGTTTATTTGCAGATCGACGCATTTGTCGAGTCAAAAACGCATCGAGAACGTCAATTGGCTGGGCGAAACCTTGCAACGGAAATCTCAGTTATACAATATGCAGTGCAATGTGCCTCGAATATAATCGCGGAAATGATTTAGTATATTCGCAACAAAGTGATCCCCGCGAAACTCTTCGTGGGAAATGAGAAACTGAGCGAGATGGATTCTTTGAGATATGCTCGACTCAGGAATATATCTAATGTTCAGCTATCTTCGCTGCTTATTTGTTATTGTTCGTTGCCTAAAGCCACTATTTGATAAGTGAATGACATCAAGCTTGTATGCTTAATTTTACGGAGTGTTTTCTAATCTATGCACGCAGCAATAAGTTTTCACGATTCAAAGGGGAGAGGATTGTTGATATAACTCTATCGGAGTGCAAGATGGGTGTGTCAAAACTTTGAAATTTGAATGAACTGAGCGTGATTTGATGCGTTTGTAGAAAGTGATTGAATTTGATCGTGGTGAGTTCTTTACTAAAAAATTAGATGGTAGCTTTTTATTGACTAGTTAGGCTTCAGCTTTGAAGTTTTGATTTCTTCCTTTGTTGTTATACTTTTCAGCTTGGCTCTTAACAAATCCGATCTAAGAGAACACAAACGCTTCTGAGCGATGCAAATTGAGGAAATGACCATAGATCATAGCAGCATTTTTATTTGCAAATAAGAACTCACCAATGTATTCAAATATGCTCTTTGGCAAATATTATCGTTATATTTGTGCCTTCACTGTTGTAAAAAAAAATGTATTTATCGATAACGAATTTGTTACGTGACAATAAGATTTCCAAATTGCTTCTTTTGTTGAATTTTTTTAAGCAGCTGAAATAAATGCATTCATAAGTCAGATGGATATGAGTTATGAATTTCCACATAAAACGTTCCACTACTCCAAAGTGGGAAATATTTGCATATGTGGATAAAATATTTTAAGGAAGATTAGAAGATCTTACTTGTCCTTTCGCTTTGGCTCACCTCATTTACGTCATATCGCCCTGACGATGCAAATGATATGATGCAAGATCATATGAGATGGTGCTTCAATCATTTTGATGCACTTTGACATATTTAGCTATAAATAATTCTATGCATATTAATTCATCGATGGGGCCGCGGATGTCAACTTTTTAGGTGACCATATTCGGGGTATGGAAACCCTTACGTGTAATGCGAACATTCCCAGTAAAGTTCGACGGCAACGACATAAAATGAACATTCGTGATTTCCGTGGCTACTTCTTATGTTAGATAACAAAGTGTAATGTATGATTTCCTATGCGCCTTTGCAACTTCTACAAAATGTACTACATCGATATCTAAACTTGGGAGCGACTGAGGCTCGGTTTCTGAAATTCACTTGTTGCTTTATTGCACTCCATAAGTGACTACCTCTTATGTCTCGCTTCTTCTCCCCCTCTCCCCTTCACCCAGTTCCGTATACGTCAAGTTCCACGTAGATTCATCACCCCCACAATGCAGACATTCAATGTGTTGAGAAATTTGCATGCTCTTTACAGCTAGCAGCAATTATTCTATAGTCAGCCAAGCGGGAAAACTAATAATTCGTAAGAAATGTGTGCGGAAGGTGGCCTCAGTTAAAACATGAATGTGCTGATGCGCACATATTAATAATTGCTCGCAAATTATGAAATTGGCCGATACGAGCAGAGAAATAGCAAAGAGTAATTCGTCAGCTTTCATCACATAAACATTCACTTACTTAACTCGAATAACACGAGTGAAGAGGTTCAATAAAGAAATTTTTTCTCAGAAAATCTGAGGGTGAAATTTTTCAGATAGAAATGGAAGTATTTAAGGTTTCACTGTGATGTAATGTTGACAATACTCCTACGCTAACTTCTTGAAAATGTTTTTGTTGCGTAGAGCAGTTTAGCGTTTTCTTATTGTTGTATAAAGTAAGTTAGCGTTCATTTTTGAAATACTCAATAAAAAAATATGCTTAAGAGATGATTGCATCTTGGCAACACTACTCATATCTCTTGTAATAATTATAACATTGATGACAAAGATGCAATTCACTCTAGTCAGAGATGATCGACAATGGAGTTTAAAAAATTCTTCATTTAAGGCTGAATTTAAGTTATATCATCTAAGTTAGAAAAGCTCATGCAAATATGATATTTAGACGATTTGTTTAAGTGCCAGGTCCTCATATATTACGAAAACTTTTAGGAATTTTAGAAAAAATCATAATAATATAGGAGGAGATCACACATCAATTGCAAAAGCGTCTAGAGCCATTTGCCGCCCCTTATAGCCTTCCCTGTACTCATTGGCTTTTAGCCAGCAAACTAAGGTTCCTTCCTGTACTTACTTCAGTGCAAGTAGTGTAGTCAGTAAATTTTCGGAACTGATGATTTTGCTAATCAAAACAAAATCGGATATAGTCATTATTTCTGGAACATGACTATCCCCTTCAACGCCTAATTCACTCATTCCAATAAACGGACGCTATCAGGCATTTTGACCGTGAAGCCAATATGAAGGGTAGAGGGAAAGGTGTAGCAGTACTAGTGAATTGCTGTATAAATATTGTTGAAATTGTTGCAATCAGTTGCTTCGGTTGCGAATTGCTATGCCTTGATATTATTGGTGAAAAACTTCCTGTTTCATCTTTATATATCCAGCGCTTGACATTTGCATACCTGATTTCCAAACATTTCTTGACTTGATTTCTGAGTTGTGAATAGTGAATTTGCAGCGTTCAACAGAGCATTTATGCAACATAATCTGATCTTCTCAACTTAATCATTTTATTTTTAATTCTATCAAATCGTGATGCTTTGTTGGACTGCATATGAGCGAATGTCTTTATAGGATTTGTCCAGACCCAACTATATGCTTCCTGACTATGCCTTTTATATCCATATATCCTTTTCTGTAACAATTGTCGTTTCTCTGTTAGCATTTTTGCGTCATATTCTCTCTCAGTGTTGTTCGAACACACTACATGATGGAGTTTCCTCATGCTTCTTCCACTGTGTGGAGAATTTCTTCCCACTCGCGAAGGCAAAACTTCGTTTTTTTTTTGACATCCCTTAGAGAGGTAAAGGAGTCCACGCACACCTTATGCCCGGCAGGGAGCTCGGTTTCGGAGAACCCCTTGTAAGGGCAAAGGATTTTTGTGCACAGGACTTCACTGTCTAAAACTGATGGGTCATCTCCATAAGGGGTGCCGTGAGCAGGCCGCGCAGGGAACCTCAAGCAGCTGGATGGCGACGAACAACTTTGAAGAGAAGTGTTAACTACGTTCACCAACCTTTGCAACTATATGCGGACCACTTGAATTTGAAACTGAAATACAACGCCGTGCTGTGCGAATGAATAAATTCCTGCATTTAAGCGCGGTAATGTCATGAAAGTCTATTTATGTTATCGTTCCGATGCAGTGAACAAAGGCTAACGCAACGAGGATCTAAGCATAGCACCAGCAAAACCGCCTGAGGCATCTTACTCAACAACTACATTGTGAAATCAACATTGGCACCATAACTTTGCCCAAGCAGAAAATTTTGGAAGTATATTCAGGGAGTCTAAAATTTATTTGCATGTAGAGATACGATGAAGTTCTCTTTACACTTGCTAGAGAGTAAAGGCGATCTCTATCTACGTGTCGAAGATATTTGACGCAAATACTGTTCGATGTTCCTTAAAGCTAAACAAACTTTTCATGTTCGTTGGGTTCCTCTAGAAGTTGACGCATACTTCAAGGATAGCAGAGAAAGCTTTCGTCAATCGGAATGCTGATATATCATCCAAATTTACATTCTTTTCGAAGCCAAATTTTTACGAAACGTTTGGGCCATCAGACCTACTCTTATTCGCTCCCTTGACCGATTCGAAAATCACAGAACACTCTATTCAATGTAAATGACGATCTATGCAATTCAATCGAACTGAATTTTATTAAACATAACGAATAAAACTCCTAAACAGCCGAGAAAATAGTATGTATAAAAATTTGTTTTCACTGACAACGACGATGAAATACAATGCGAATGACATCGTAGGGTAGGAAGAAATTATTTCTCTAGTCTTATATTTTCTCTATTCTTTCTCCTGCATGCTTATATTTCAATATAATTAAAAAAAAAGAAAAAACATTCGAGAAGCCGAGCAAGCACCGATTATTTGCACACTTTAAGCCACCTCCGCAATAAATCTACTTATCGGTAATGCCCAAGCATAACGCTTGCGTTCTCTTTGTGAAACTTTTTAAGAAACATTCGGTTTGATTTCGATAATAATAAACAATATCCCGTGATCATAAATACGATTGTAAGCAATTATAACTCCACCAAAATTGTGAATGGATCTTCAATGAAAGCATATGGTACTTTAATGATATTTCAGTAAACCCAAATAATAAGGATGAATTTAGTAGATGATTTCTGTGCAATTTCATAGCGATTGAATATATGAAATGTAACGTTGCGATGATCGCTGAAAATTGTATTCTCGGAGGCAACCATGAGCGAAACATAAATTTCTGAATTCTCAGTAAGATCAACGAAGAAACCCTCTCGTAAATTTCTTTTCAATATCAATTTCCCATCACAACTTCAAAGTGTTCAACAATTTCATCTTAAACATTTCGAATAAGAGCAAAATATCTCGTGAACACAAATAAAAACGATTGCTATAAGACGAGGCTTGTTATTCTGTCCGCTTGTACAGATCAACATCGACGATAATTGCAACGTGCAAAAATGAAACGGATTCATAATGATGAGACCCGTATCGAAGCGAAACAGCACAAAACCTCAAACATATAAAAAAACAAAAACGAATGCCACAAGCTTCTAAACAGATCAATCATTTAAGACAACATAGCACGATGTCGTGATTGCAATTGACGAATAAAATCGCATAATTTTGCATGTAATAAAAAAAAAAAAAAAGAAGAAAAAAACATGACGAACGCAAAAATTCTAATAGATTGAAATAAACTTCAAATGGTTAAAATGAAAGAAAACTATCATTGATGAGAGAGAACCTTCTAATGAAGTCACCTAATGACTATATAATCAAGCGTCAACACCAGGTATCATTACACATTTCCCAGGTATTATTACATATTTCCCTTCCTCTTGTAAACGATGACAACAATAAGATCAATCGATAAACTTATCAGGTTTTGCGATGCAGTTTCAATGGTATTCTTTTATCTAAGATAACTCTAACCGACAAAATGCGTATATCGTTTTATCCAATATGGGAAATAATTTCCCGCTAGCATTCGACAGTGTGACGCTTGAAACATATAATCGAAAAATATGCAAAGTATTATAAATGCTGCCGCAAAAGAAAGAGATTAAAACAGCTGACATGCTGTGGAATTGAACAGGTATTTGAGGCAGCTTCGAGCTCTTTATCCGACTGCTGCCACACAACATCGGTAGCGTGACATATCAGCCATTGCAGGTAAGCCAGCTATGAGGCATTATTGAAATCGATAGAATTTTGAGCATTTTTATACGACGAAACTGCTATTTCATACGTTCAAATCCAGCCGAAATTTTTAACGAAATAGCTTTCAAAAATTTTCCTAAATAAGGCTGCAGCTAAAAATCTGGCGATGATTTTCTAGAAGCATTCAATATTCGATTCAAAACAGGTCAGTGATAATACCTGCAATAAAAATATTAATAATATAATAAAACGAATAAGGTCAATGAAAATACAACGTGCGCGCTATGCGTCAGAGAAGTGAGCATTTAAAGAGCTGTATGACGAGCATAAATGAAACACAACTTTTGAAAACCGTCTTTTCTGACCGTAAATGCAATTCACAGCTATTTGCTGACATCTAGGTGGCAATTTAACAGTGTAATTTACCTCTACATAGTTTAGAAATTTCAACTGTTTCGCTCGTGAACTCAGCTAACCCGTTTCTTCCTGCAAGTTTCTCCCAACGTGCCATCCCCTTCCTCAACCTCAAGAAACCCTTAAACCCCTGGCGTATCGATCAAATAAGCGCATATACGGCAGAAAGACGGAGAGATGAGAACGCTGAGATTGCAAAGTAGAACCGAGGAACATAGTAGCACAATAATCTAACGACGATCACTTCGTTTATGTGAATGAGCAATTTTGGTGCCCGTTAGCGCGACACACCGACAAACACACAACTGCGACCAACAACCCACACGACTTAGCGCCACCTTTGCTGCCTCAACAAGAACCTTTTCATTACCAATCCAGGAATGCTATCACAAATGATAATAAAAACCCTCAATGCATTGTGATTCTCGAGAAGAGTCTTTCGGAACCAAAACATTGCTCAGTTTCATCTATCTTAGACCATTCGTTAAAACCCTTCTTCCAGTTGTCAAGAAGAACGGATTTTACTCAGGTCGAATTCATTCTCACAATTCAACCAGAGAATATTTCAACGACAGCAGATGGATTAAAACAGCGAAAAAAAAACACGTTCGATTTTTGCATTTCGACGATCAGACCAACAATCCAACGAATTGTTCTTCTCTGAATTATCAAAATTATAAACCCTCAAAACGGGTTCTGCTTGGTAAAATTAGTCCACAAATTAAATATGACTAATAAAGCTCAAACAAAAACATTGGCGTGAAAATGAACGAAAACGCGACAGAGAACGAAACGAGCGAAAACGAGGTGACGTGAGGTGACTACTAAGGGCGCGCGAGGTGTCGCGAGGGCCCCTATATACCGTATGATTTCTAAATATTTTGTAATGTAACTCGCAATAAAAAAACGATAAACAAACAACAGCAACTAGTTGAGGTTCCTCTTGGAAAAGCGTTCGCCATCTTCCGTCACCGATCTTCATAGCATTACCGACTCTCGATAGGCGTCGTTGGATCTGTATCCTCGACAAGTAGCTCAAAATTCACCAATCCCAATTTGGCCGTTATATCATGTTCGATATTTTGTGCATATGCGCGACATTCCACTAAGACGAGTTTATTTCGAGGTGGATTCTCGAATTTCACCATCGCCTGCAATATAACATGCAGAAACGTGCTACCGCAATTCATATGACATGAACAATTGCATTTGACCAACTTATTTAACAGATTTATGAGTAAACAACAAGAAGTAACACATATTTTACGGAGTTTTATTAAAGAATTATGCAGTTCGGCTCAAACTCAGGTGAAAATCACCGTTTTTTATGATCAATGAAAGCAAGGTACGCAGACGCTTTCGAACCTTGCGCCTTTCGTTTGCCGTGTGAATGCTTTACCCCTTAGCTACCACAAACATTTTCTTGCGCGATCTAAACAAGCAATAATGGTCGCTGAAGATGTACACGCTGGCTCAGCGCTAGGATACTCAGCAAGCAAGTGAAAATATTGCAGGTTCGCAACGGTCTGCGGAAAAAGCGATCATCAAAAAACAAATCGCATGCACCTACATAGTCATCCATCATCCGCGCAAGTCTTACACAAAGAATTTGAGTTCTTCGACTAGACTGGACTGATTTCAAGTACCCCTCACTCATTTTCATGCCGAGGGGCCGACGTGAAACGCGGAGACATAGATCATCCCGTAGTGAACATTAACAACTACCGAGCTATGTAAGTCCATCTTCAGAGGTTAGGCAGCTGAATCTACCACACTCACGGGACAGAAATACGCAAATACATATATAAAAGGTATACGTGAACATGACGTGCCCATAACGGGATTTTGCAAATATGCTCCGTGAATGGGGAATAATCAGAGGCTTCGCGTACATCAAGTTGCGACATTGGTAGAAAGTAGACAGAAACTTATAGGTTAAAGTCTGAAGGAAGTAAAAGGAATACCAAATGGCTTCAAATAGATGCTTTCTTTACGATCTGCAGTGGGCAAATTATTACCCACAGCAAGCCGGTCGGCTGCGGAAATATTCAAATAGTACTCGCTGCTAATTGCTAATGAACAAACAACACTGAAGGAAATATGCAGTTGCATGAAAACGGAGAGAAAGGAGGTAGTGAGGAAGAAGATGCATGGAGGGAAATAGTAAAATATATAGCTATGATGTTAAAATTTCCATTAGCTGTGCAGCATAAGAAATCGCCCAAATGCGTTTGACTAGTCCCCAGTTTCGCTGCAACGACTCTAAAGCTCGCGTCATCCACGGATGACCCAGCGCGTTTGCGCAGATCGATTTGTGGGCCGTTATCGCAACGCATAGGACGTGAAGGCCGTTGGCTATGACACATGCCCGAGGGTACACATCATTGGGCTGGCTCAACACGCCGCACTCGTACCTAAATCTGAGCCAAGCGAACAGCGGCGATGATTACATCATGCTTGATGGCAATCGTAAAGGCTATAGAGGCGATGCAGATTCCCTTATTACCCACGAGTCGCTTGTACATCCAACGCGTATTAGCATTCCTTGTTAGCTATAAGTGCTAGTGATTCATTCCATCAATCACGCTAAGGGTGAAGCGTTATAAAACTCGTCAACAACGGCTTCAACATGCGCATTTGCATGCTTCGTTTAACTATAACTCAGTAATGCGTAGAGAATGAATATAATGGGACATAAATAGAGATTATACCCTACACCTACACATCGGTTCAAAGAAGCGCTCAACGTGCAAAAAAGTGCCCAAAAAGCATCAACAATCACATTTCGCTAGGGCAATCTTTAGACTGAGCCGGCCGCACCTGTCCTATCCGTTAAATTCTGACAATCGATTTCTAAGCTAGATTGAATTTTGACCAATTGTCGGCTAGTAAATTTCGACCATGAACCAACGAAACCTGTTCGACGAGCTGAATTTCGCAGGTTGTTCCTTTTTCACTCAGCGAATGCAATATTTAGCCACATTTTTATTTTTCACTGTGCGGCTCGGCATCGCAGCTAAATGACTGTATACTAAGAAAGGCAAAAGATTGACGTTGGAAATTTTCAAGCGTTTCTTTTCCAACAAGAAAATGCCAATAATTTGCAGCGCTATTGTGAACCATAGGATATTTAGCCGGTCATGCACACCGCCTTTCATTATATAGTACGAATAAACGCGCATTACTTACGATTGGCTGATGGTAATTGGGCATAACTGCATACGGATAGTACTTGCCATCGATACCGGCCTCGGGGATATAAGTGATTTGACCAAGGTGCTCTTTGTCAGGATCATTCTGCAAATGCACGCTAATGAACGAACGCAGCCGGAAGACATCGAGGATCACAAGTATCTAATGATCCTAAACCATGACCAACAGTTAATGTTTTCGAAACATCGTCCCCATCAACAATATGCATATAAGCACGCAGCACATAAAGCATGCCCTCAAATAATGCCAATAAACATATCCAGACCTGATGCAAAAAGTACCTGCGTGAGGGAGGGGGGCGTGAGGTGGAAACAAAAACTGAACCAGACTGGGCCTAAATAAATCAAAAGGGATGTAGATGCTGCATGAACGGAGAGGATACGAGAAAGCAAGGATTACATTTTCGGCTTGAGAAGTGGAGATATTAGTGTATCCAAGTTCTCTCGGGTCAGCAAATTTTTTGGTTCACTTCGATGTATTCGAATGCATTTTGATGAGAGTTTCAAAACATCGAAACTAAGCTGCATCACGCTTTCTATTATTGAATTATTTTCTGTCAATAAAGTCCCATTTCACTTTTCTGGTCATAAAAGGATACAGGTAGATGAGCTCATCTCACGATGCGACAGGTGTCACGCACCGGTACAGTCATGCTGACTTATGCTTGTGCGCGGGCGCAATGTATACGTCATTTGTAATCATTTCGCTCGTGAAATTCGCTCTCAGAAATGAGACACTCGAATTTCGAAATTTAAAAAAGGGTACATCAAATTCACATATTAAAAGGTGCTGTTGGTGATAAAAAGCATTGGACCTTTGGAAATTCATAAACGACACTCAGAATTCCGTATATAAAAATGAAATTTACACTGGCGGCTCACAAACAGCCCTCGAACCCCGAAAACTTCAACGAGCCTTCTGTTGGTAATCGCGGTTTGGATTCATACGAATAACCTATGGTTCCCCATTTCAAGAACTTTTCGAGGTAGAGTGGCTAAGTTCTATGAACAATTAACCCGAAACGGAATTTTGTCCCTTAAAGACACTTATCCTCCATCCCGTTTCCCCACTATTATTATGATTAAATGGACTGAAAAATTTACCGTTCCATCACAGTAGAGAGTGACAAAGTTAGGCTTGTAACGACCTTTGACTGGCTCAGGCACAGAATCAACAGCATAGTCGATCGGCTTCCACCCAATCAATCTGTTCAGTGATAATATCACGCAAGGCTTGCCATCCTTGAACCCATAGTCCCTATTTGCTCCACAACCGGCGTCGTTGAACACATCTAGTTCGAAGCGACATGACTGCAAATGATCTTCTGATATGATCAATTATCAATAATTCAACACCGAGAAAGCAATCGCTCCAAAAATTGACTGCCTAATAGTATGAAAAAAACTATAGGGGTATATTAAAGGCATGCTGAAAACGTGGCACTCTCGGCACCACTGCAGCATAAAAATGTGTACAAACAAGAAGTTCAAAGAATATCAATACGCAAATCGCTTGCGATATAAGCCTATAACTTTGAACAATCTTCGTTTCCTTGTTGTATTTTTATAAGACCGTCACATTTGCAAGTTTCTATCCCCCAGAGTGTTTTCCCATTGAAATGATTCAGACTGAAGGCACGACAATTGTGATAAGATCTAATTTTTTCTCAATTTCAGCGTTTTATTTATAATTTTATCGAACATCGGAATTTTCTTGGACTGCAAACGAGCAAATGCATTTAAAAAATATCGACGACGGATTCATCCAGCGCCAGCTTGTTCCTTTTTCCGTTGTGCTTTCAGATTACGCCTTTTATATGCGGACATCCTTGCTTGCAACAACTTGTCATTTCTATATTAACACCTATGCGTCACGTTTCCATTCAGCGTTGCTTGTTCGAACGCACATCCTTAAGGACTTTCCACCTGCTCTTCTAGCTCTATGGAGAATTTCTTTCTGCTCGCGAGAGTAAGTCCTGTTTTTAAGTATTCTTTACCAAGATGAACAAGCCCATGGGGACTCGTGCTAGTCTGGCAGAAGGTTTGCCCTAGAAAATACCCGATGGAAGCAAGAGACTTTTTCAGCGTGGAACCCTTCAGTCCTCCCCGTAACGAGGTATGCGTGGTCCGAAATAAACTAATGACCTTGCGCGCGGACTTCTTCAGCTTGGGATGATGGCGAATTCTGAACAATGCTTCAGCGCGCCTTGATTTTCAGGCCTTAGCTAATGTTCATTTTCAAGAGCTTTTTCTCGCCAGAAGTTTCACGTGTTGCATTGTGATCGCTGTTATCGGGTTCACCGCTCCAAGTCGCCGATATGCAAACCCGCACGTTATCGCTCGCCTTTTATACTCAGCGTTATCAGCGCGGTAAAACGAAGATTAAAATTTCAAACAGAAAACGACCATTAGCAAATCCTGTTTTTCGAATGGCTGCTTTCAATTCTCCCTTTGAACACTGAAACGCAAACTACTCTTGGATACCAGTGTTTTACTACTTCTCAGTGCTTCCATACAAAGCTGGAAGTTTAATCTCCTCATGTCAACAGTGACCGTCAAATGAACGATCATTTCGTTGTACTAGAATAAAATTTTCCTCGATTTGCTTTTTTTCACTCTAAAATTGCGGAAAAGTCATTCAGCTGGCTTGCTCATGTGAGTGAGCAGTGCATCGACTGGGAAGGTTATAAATGAAGATCGCATAATGAGTAGGTGACATACATAAAGCCATAAACGAAAACAGGGATTCTGTCCACTAACCTCAACCAAGTGTTCATCAGATCCACCTGTAGCGGACGCTGTCGGACTTCCATCTTTGACTTTTTCAGCGTTGCTCTCTGACCCCGTGCATCTTCGAGTGGCCGTTATATTTTCATACTTCCGCAAGTAATCATTCAAAGTTTTCACATATTTAGCATATGATGATTTATCCTTCACATTAAATCGAATCAACGTTGAGTCCGGATCATCCAGAAGCCACGGCTGATAGCCAACACCTGCAAAACACAATTTCTTTGAAACCGCCCTAGACACACCCTTTTCCACTTAAAAAAAAAGAGGGAAAACGTTGCAACTTAGTGTTGCTTGGCTAACCTAACAATGTGCAGATTCAAAACTTATTCCAATACCTGCGAAGGAGTTTCTACATTTGGAATGAACAATGAGCACCTACCGAAGATCATTTCAAGTCGAAATCCCAAGAACAATTCCATGTCGCATGGCAACTGCAGATTCAGAAAATTTGATTAGATCACTGAGAGTGAATAAATGAAATGTCACGACAGTTTCAGCTCTATCATTCGCACATGAAGTAAAAAGCTTGAGAAGCATGGACGTAGCTGCCTCTTTAGACAAATTTTTTTCCATTTATTATTCTACACAATGTTCAGCTTACTTCACCCTGTTATATTATACTGTAATCGAAAAACTTGCAGGCACGTTTGTTTTGCCAAGTTGGCGAGTGTTTTTCTCTGCATTTTTTTAACTTAAATATTCCATTGAAAATTTGAGAAAGGATTGCGATTATAAACATAATAAGTTATCAAAAGATTTCAAACATCAGAAACTTCTTGCTCTAAAACATTGAAGTATGTTGGCCACAATTATGCGAACGCTAATACTTTCAAATTTCGAAATTAATATTCATCTCATTTATCGGAAAGAGGAAGTTAAGGAGGAAGAGAGAATGGTTGTGAAAAGAGGAATTTGACAGGATGTGATTTCAGAAAATTGCATACTTATTATCGAGCATTACAAGCACATCAATCAAAAACAGCAATAAGAGTAATCAGTTTCATGTCTATAGCAATGAAATATAAGCAAAACAAATGAAATCATCACAATCTCTGTAGAACACGTCAACTTCTCGCTCGTATAGCAGCAACAATCATTCATTGGTATGACGTATGATAACGACATGAATTGATTGCAAATGTGCCATCGAAGTGGGAATGAATCAGTATTCATTAAGATGAAAGCTAGCGAACATCAACTAAGCTCTTTAAATGAAAATCATATTGCCAATAAAATGCAGTTTCATATTTGCGAAGAATATAGCGAAGAATCGCCGATGCAAACGCATAAAAATATGCACGATTCATACTTTCAAATGGGAAATATTTCGAGCAGAAAAATTCTCCGTTGAAATCGCAGAAGCGATATCGGCGATCTCAGTCAATCGGTCAGAAGTTTAGGGTGGCTAGTTCGTCTAGCACTGAAACATGCCCGATGAGAAAAACATTAACCTTGATAGTACTCGGCGATAGAAGTGCTCTATTTTTTCTTCTGTATAAGCATGCAACAGGCGTCAGCTATATAACTTGGAAAAAGTCTGAATATACCTGGGTTTAATCCAATAATAGTTCCTTTGCCATAGTAACGTGGCACCTTATCGTCCAAGGTACGAAGAAATATTGCTAGGCATCCGATCCAGAAGGCGGCGAGTAATGAATAAAATACGACGTAGAATCCCAATATTTGCACTGAAATATTCGAAAATTTTCCATGTAAATTAGGTCTGAAATGATGGAAAAAAAGGGCGAATGCAGCACTCGAAATGATAGGACCCATATTGAAGAGGGTTCTCCATCCCTCCTAAATTACTCATTCCCTGCTCAAGAATCAATATCACTTTTACCCGATATATATATATATATATATATATATATATATATATATATATATATATCCCTCAGTACAGAGTATTTCATCTGCGCTCACTTTTTACTGCAGACTTACAACGCCAGAAAATGCTGCTGAGAAAGATGGATCGAGTAAAAGCATCATTACCCATATAACGGCTGGCAACAATCATTGCTCATACTGACTGAAAACTTGAAAGATGAATAACTCCCTAGACGGATGAATGCGTTCATTCACCAGCTAATTTGCACAAGTAAAATAATTGGAGGGATTTGAAAAAAAGGAATTTTCACGTGGAAAGAATTGAAAAATCTCGATATAAGGAAAATGAGAAATGAGACGTAAACACGACGATCTCACCTCTACTTTCGAAATCTTTGTTCTTCCTGTAAGGTTCTATTGAAAGTCCCTTGTATGCGTAACGGCTACACAGTAATGCTAGTGCAAAACTGTAGGCGTCAAGCCAAGTAGCGCATCGGTCTATGAGTGCATTGAGACAAACCTGCGAGCCTCACGCATATCGATTTTCAAAAAAAAAAAAAAAAGAAAAAAGAAAAAAAAACACTACTGAGCATAGAGGAACACTTTGCTTCGTTCGCTTATATTTCATATTGAAACCTCTCGGTTTCCAATGCTTAGCAATGATTATTCATCTTTGCAACCTAAATACTATCTCCTTCTTAATTCTACTCTCTCTCTCCTGAAAATCCTCAACCTTCTTGCCTCACTTTCCTGCTGCCATCTCTAAATCGAATTTCATAGAAAAGAAATATTCTTTAGAACACTTTCAACTTTTCTTTCAATGGAAATTTTACTTCTTTCTGTGATGAAATAATTTCTTTGCAAATCGCAATATGTCTGAAGAAATTTTGCAGTTATTTTAGGACTTTAACGTCAGAAAAATTCAAACAAAAAGTTAGCAAGTTTTAACGCTCTCCACATTTTTACTTATAGCTTGCGTTATAACACACAGAAAATGCTCAGTACTTATGGGAAGCTCAACACTAACAACTGTGGAGTATGCTATTTCTATGACGGATCCTCCCTTCACACATGAAGCCCCACAAAGTGCGAGAACCATTTCGGAAGGAAGAAAAGCTATCGTCCACGGAAAATGTTAAGAGACGTAGTCCCCTTCCCCGTGAAAACAGCTATTCAAGGGTCGAGTTTCTCTCCGAACCTGCGGAAAGTTATAAAAATTTCCAGCGTGTTTCTTTCCCATACTTTTCCTAGAAAAATGTTGAAGTTTTGAGTATCGTCCCTCTGAAAGCGATAGGAGAAGTGAGACTTCTTGAGGTTAGAAGAGGACTATAACATCTCGATGGTTGAGATTAGGTGATAAAAAGATGTAATACAACAATATTCAATATGCATCAGCACTATGCAACGAATGATAAATTACATTCATACTACTTTCTAGACACAGAAGATGGGGGAAACGTTGATAATACTATGTATTTTTTGCACCGTAATGCGGTGTGACCTGAGGCAACAGATAACCACATCTACTCTGCATCGAGCAGCTCGCAGAAATAGCAGCCGAAAAAAAAATCGAAAATTTGCATATATTGCACAACAATGATATTTCAAAGATAAGAATATTTTAGTAATGATTTGCATGAGCGGCTGGATCAATTAGGATATGGTTTTTTTCCATATGAGTTATTACTTGCGATCAAGTAATGATGCAATTATAGTTGATTAGATGGATGGGATTCAAAGCGCATTCATTTCATTGCAATTCTATAGGCACAATTGTGTGCTTATTAACGTTTAACGAAAATAAAAGGCGAGAAATCCGAAATTTTCGAAACAGAAATTAATTACGAAGATGAAAAGGTGAAATTTGTGCAGAATTTTACAACAACTGTCATTCATTAAATTTACACCCCCAAATACAAGATGCTCTAATTTGGACTGCAAAGCAACATCATGAGCGTTCAAATAGTCGGGAATATGAGAAAAAATTTCACTTTAATCCATTAAACCAAGACGATACCCATCCTAAAGTGGTAACTCTCTCCGACCCTCCCCTCTCTTCTATTGAGGGTTGGCGATGGATTGCGAGGTACTCTCGCTTATAAAAGATTTGAGAACCCGAATGCGGTAGCCTCCTTCCCTCGCATACATCGATGATTCATTCGCAAAGCGGCATGCCTTTGCATGGTCCCTTTGTGCACACCCTACTAAACACTACGTGAATACGCTGCATTTTCAACGAACTAGAAATATACTCAGCATTCAATATTTATTTTCATATCTTCGTTGCAAAAAGAAACCAAGTTGAAATATTCCATCAAGATTGCTGCAATAGTGCTCAGTTGTTGTTCTCAAAAAAGCACCTAAGGAATATATACGATCGGAGAAGTGATCGATAGAAGTCAATCGAAAAACGAAGAAAAAGACATTTGTGACGCAAGAGTGAGAGGGTTCAAATGAATGAAAAGAATCGATAGACGCAATCACTAAAGAAATTTTATTTTGCGATAAGCTCTTCCCACGAAACCGCCACCCATTGTTTATAATAAATGCGCTTTTCCCTTGTTTAAACAAACAACCTTCCCATGCTAAGCACTCGCAATAATTTTCACTTCTAAGGCACTTTATATGTACAATCATTACTTGTATATGAGTCGAAAGATCGCATTTAAATTGTAAATTGAAAAGTTTGCCGAAATCATTGCTCGGTCGCCCTTCTACCCGATGTCACCTGTTGTGCTAGTATAAAGGTTGCATTTACATTTTACTATTCAAAGTGCTAGTTTTTTTTTTTTTGCACGAATGTTCTTTCTGTTCGCACATTTCAATGTCATTAGCCGTAAATTCAACGAGAAAAATCGGACCACGAAGCAGCGAACGATAAAGTGCACCAGACGGCTCGCACCATATTTGTATGTACATAATGCATTAAACCGTTCAACGGCAGCAAAGATGCTACATAGGAAGACTAAACGATTCGATGAACGTGCTTGCCAACAATAATAAACGAATAAGCTTCGATGTATTGTCGAGCAATTTCATCATTAAAGCTCTCTTGCAAATCTCAAATTCTGAATGAAATAGAAACATTCCTTGACGGCTGAGACAATGATACAGGAAAAAAGTGGCATAGAGAGGTTACAGAGAAGAGGAATAGAAAAAACAATAGAAATGAATTGTGAATAAGGAGACGTAAATAGATAATGTGCTCATAGTTTCTTTCAACTCGCAAATAGCGGTTAATTACTTTTTGACTCCAAATTAGATGGGGAATAGAAATTGAGAAAAAATATTCTCCGACTTGCAACTTGTCATCTTCTGCTTGACGTTAAACAAAAGATTAGTTACCCACAAAAATGCAAGAAACTTCATCGCAAACTGCTCGCGAAGCGATATTAGCAGACAAATTACTGAAAATTCAATCTTATGAATTTTCTTTTCTTTGCCGGAAGGAGTACACCTTAAGACAATAGAACTGCTAATATTTGTCAAGAGGAAATCATTTAAGGAAGATAACAGCATTGAAAACACGTTAAGCGTTCATAAAATGGGAGCTATTTGTTATCTATTACTTACCCTTTAGCACTCCTCAAAGAAGAAACGATCGTAGTTAATGTTGAAGAAAAAAAAAAATTCGAAAAGTGACAAAAAACAACGAATAACAACTCCAAAAAAACCTTTGCATCTAATATATGCAGAGTACAATCGGCTCAACAAATCATCGATGAAAATTACATTATGTGAGAACCGTAATTTTACAGAAGTTTAAACGAAAAAAAAAAAACCTCAATGGAGAATTCAAACCAGAGAATTGATTCAATCTACCTGTTATGGCATAATTCAGATTCCATTAAACTACTGTGGCGAATTTAAAAAGTTATCAAAGGAAGAATTTGCGGACATAATAATAATAATGCCTACTGCAGCTATATCCTAGTACCCAATGAAATTATTGTTATTCCGGTCACATAAGCAGCAAAAACTTAAGATTTTTTATTAAAATTTATTCGCCGGATATTACAGTACTAAGTAATTCACCATTCAGCTTGTAGCCAATCGCTGCCCAGCGTTTCACTTCGGCTGGTTCTGCTGTATTCCATTAAGTCAATTATATCGGAGACAAAGGCGAGTTCAATAAGAAGGTTTACCTTCATCAAGAATCGGTTCTCTTATTTACTCCGGAAATGAAGGATCCTCATATGGAACTGCTGCAGATGAAAGATGAAGGTATGTAAGGACACAGGTGAGCGAGGCTCTGAATTTCGTTTTAGTCACACTTCGGCCAATTTCAGTCAATTTTGTGTAACGTTGCAGCCTGCTTACGGTAGATTCTATTTTTCATGCAAAACAGTCGATGTAACAAACAACAGTTGCAGATACTCTTAATTGAAGTATTTAGGGTCAGTGGCTGTCCTCAATCTCACATAAACCACACATTAGATTCGAATGACAAATTAGCTTTTAGTAAAAAAAAAATATTTTGATCAGGTTTGAATTGCTGCCAAGATTTGCAACGTTATGTGTGAGAGTAATTTTGAATATATAATTGCAATATTGCAATATCATGTATCAATCAACTCATAGAAATTTAAAGCATGCAAAAATTTTTGTTGCCCCTGAAAAGTTTTCATCAAAAGTTCTAAGCCGCACGAAGAGATCCTCAAGTGGGTAAGCAGTCTGACTGTGATTGACAAGCAAAGAATGTACCATAAAAAACAAAACAAAGGAGAACAAAGTGAATTGCTCGAAAAGGACGAAAAAACGATTAAGTTAGTGCTTCTTTAAAATGGTAACAACTAGATGCTTTGGGATACAGATTTGGAGATGGAAGGAGGGCGAAGAGATGACGGAGGGAGACAGGGCAATGGAGAATCAGATCGAACCTCGAATGCGTTGTAGTTCCAAAACAAAAAAACAAACAAAAAGAGGATATCTCCAGGGGTTCTTTCCCCGGAACATTAGGAAAATCAGAGAGGCAATAGTTTGCTGAAACCGACTTCAAGACCATCGCTAACGTGTCACAAGCTACTTCATGATCATTGCTAACGCATCATAAGGCTGACTTACCCCATGATTTAGCTGTTCGGCCAAGGCATGTGCCCTTGTCCTTATTGAATAGGAATTGCCCGAACGATTCCTGTTCGATGGTGCCGTTTGCTTTACCACGACCATTCATTAACTGCAAGAAAAGTACTGAAAATTTGCGAATACCTCAACAAATTAAATACTATTTTCTTCGTTTATTAGCTTCTCTCTCAAATAAATATAGATCTTTCTTGGAGAAGAGATTGAGAAACTTCATCTCAGTTAGTGAACACCGCCGTTCAAAAAAAGAAGAGAATCATCAAATGATGCCCACAGTTTTCGCGTAACACAGATCCCCTTGATTTAATCAAAACTATAGATCACTTTGCCATATCTGAACCCAATCAAGCATCTGCTGATTTTGAAATTCTCCAGGCATTATGAACCCTCATGGTTATAAATATAAGAGAAGCGGTATAGGAATGAGAAGAAAAAAAAAGGTAAAAGAACTCAGAATTAATCTTAAATAAACAAGTAATCAATTTACAAAGCGTGCATAGCTGAGCGATGTCGTTCAACTGCCGGGTGCGGGTGATGTTCTAAGCGAACTACGATCTGCCTAGATGATCAAGAGTATGCAGCACTCTTATAAACTTATTCATAAAGGTTAAGAATCTGAAACTACAGAGTAGAACATTCCATGCAATCTACCTTTTCTCTCGAAGAAATGGGGAAATACCAGAGATTAGTTTCTTCCACTTTTTCGCAGAGGGAGAAACAATTCAGGATTAAAAGAAGCACTTGTCCGGAGCAAAACAAATCCAACACACTGTTGGTCGCCTTGATCAGCCACTAAACAAAGTCAAGACAGCTGTCACAAATGCACATATGAATCAATGGAATCGTAAGCGGGAAATTTATAAATCCACCATCTTTTCTGTATAAATGAATCAGGAAAATGACTGCTTCTGAGCAGAATTTTGGAGAGACATATATGCCGCACAATGCTACAACAATCGATGCAACGTTCATCGACTTATTTGCTCTAATATGCTTTTCTCTAACATCCACACGCCTTGAAGAAAGAAAAAACAGTGCTTGATTTTCAAAGTTTTGTTGTATTCGGGGGCGTATTTGCGTGCTTTAAGCCTGGAAAAACGAATACTGCTTTAACCGTTCTCCTTACTAAATTAAGCAGCATCACGCGACAACCGAAGATAACAACTGCGATGATTATAAAACGAAGAGAATAAAAAACGCCTTAAATATAAACTTTCTAAACAGAATTAAGACACATTTGAAGGATGGTTTTTGCATTTCTACATTATTAAAGTTCTCGTGGTTGGATGAATCCCCTAATAAACATTTCCAATATTAGTGATATTTGCGTATTCCTAACATTTTAAGCTTTGTTTTTAACACTTACCATTTGTGGATACCGGCATGAACGGCTACTTTTAGATACTGCTACAGTTGTTATTGGTAATGTTTTTCTTCGGCCACACATTTTGCAGAAATAATCCACACGAATTGGACGTAATCAATTAGAGATGGGAATATTAACGAGAAGCGGGGAAAGAGCTGCGATCAATTGGTTGGTAGGGAATGAAAAAGTGGGACGTGAAAGGCACCTATTGGCAGCAAAACGTTTTTCATTAAATGGGCGCTTTTCATTGGAATTTTGTTTGATTTCGTGAATGAAACTATAGACCACATTGTAGGCGGTCGTCGATCGAGAAACATCCCTTTGAATAATCATTTGCAATTGGCAATCATATATGATGCCGACTCGACGTCAATTTTCTCACACTTCTTCATTCCATTCTATGAGATATAAAAACGTTTTTATGATCGAACATGTGAGCTTTTTCTCCCTTTCCTTTCTATCTCTCTGTTTACATAATTTCTGAAAGATGACCAACTTTTGTAGTAATTAAAAGTGAAGCCGAAGCACTAGTGGTACCACTGACGTCGTAAAAAATGAAGACATCATAACAACAGATCAAATACAAATGTGATCACCGACAATGGGACTGCTCAAATCGATGAAGTCAACGGTCTTAGACAATAGCGTGGAAAAAGTTACAAAAATTATTACAGTGAAGATGAGTCTACACAACTTCAATAATAAAAAAGTGTACAAAATCCAGGATCTTCCCCGTCGTTTCGCAACATCCTTTATTCCACGATGCTAGGTATATTTTTTGAAGAATACCAGTTATTCTGTTAACACTGATAGAAAAAAAAAAACAGAAAAGTCAACTGCTGTGGCAAAGAAAGGGAATTAACCGTGGAAAGAAAATTCAGTGAGTGGTAAGGGGTGGAGAGAAGAGGGAGGAGATGAAAGTGAGATGGAGAAGTGAAGAATGATAATTTAATGATCGTCCAATACATTTCCTTTAAATATGGACGGACCTCACTAAACATATTTTCTAATTCGGGCCTCGTATGTTTGGATTAAAATGAGATAATCCGCTCGAGATAAGCATAAAAGCACCTTTTTCACATAATAAAGGAAAACTTGCGTAATAAAACTCAGTGAAAACAAATCATTGCGCCTCGATCGCAAGATGCCTTTCAGTCCTTCTATCAGTAAAAAAATTTGCCTAATTGATGCACTCATCCGCAAATCTATGCATGAAGCGGAAAAAAAAAGACTCATAAATAATACCACACACCCCAAATACAATTTACGATCATTGATTGAAAAAACTGTGGCCGACCATGCCTATACACGCATCTATAAAATGTGTATATCCCATCATGGCTATGGGCTAACAACGCTGACCCGCACCTACCTGATTACCTAACTAATGACCTTAGTGTTAAAATGCAACAGCGGATAAAAAAACGTTTATGGTAAAAGCATGATAACCGACCATCTTCTATAGGTTGGTTAAAGAGCTCAGATTGTACATTGCGTGCCGGAACATTATAAAGAACCATCGTCTTAAATAATCTGCTGATAGGCTAACAAAGTGCTGACATTTTAAATATGGGCGAATAATTTAAAGGCACATAAAAACATGGGAAAAAATAAAACAAAGGGAAAACAATTCATGCCATGTGAATTAAGAATACTTGAATTAGGATAATTATTTACATAAACAGAGATAAACGGGATATGACCAAAACGTAAATCATTTATAAATGGGAAATTTATACCTTTTGGAAGTGGTTTGTGATAAAATCATAGAAAAAATGCGCTGTTTTATGGACGACTAAGCGAACGTTACCTACCATAATGATTTGAATGCAAAATGATGTTCACCTCTTTGTATGCATACATGATCATCGAGACGACATATCACTTAAAATGGTTTCATGAAAATTTTTCATGGATTTTACCACTTCTAATTTAACTTCCCAATAAGATATATTCATATTCTTAGAAGCGTTCATAAAATTTCAATGAAACTATGCTATGTGTATAAAATCATTACCTTAGATAAACATATGTGCAGAGATATAACCGCTATTGACATAGAATTAGAAGAAATAAATCGATTTCAGTTAATTCCAAATTGCTCATATAAATTCCATTTTTGTGCACAAAAGCAAAAAAATGGCTCACCAGAAGACGTTATTGTGTATTAAATGATGATGAAGGGAAACCCTCAAATACGATGTGAAGCTGTAAGCGGAAAGAATACAACCAACGAAATGAAATCAATCGAACGTCAATGCAATAAACGAAGTGCCATCGAAATTGACTGATAACAGCAACGTTATCAATTACTGCATGCTGATATCTCGCACTTCATTCGAACATGCTCTTTCAACTTATTGTTTATAGGTTTCCTCATATTTCAATCGAAGCAGACAGGATGAAAAGTTCGAAGAGGGAGCAATCTTATCATATCATTTGACAGGTTATTCGAAGTTTTATTGCTGTGAAGGTGATTGTATCAGACGAAACCTTTAAATAGGCAATTACTGTTACTATTCTCCCTACCCTCTATTTTCTTCGGGCTCCCGTTTCCTAATTTCACTTCTCGGTTTAATGGATCTCTCGTTTTAACTCAGTAAACTCCGCTAATTGATAGAAAAACTTCTAAGCATAGATGGGATTAAAAAATTAACAGCAGATAGTAGTTAAAAGGTTCAAGACTGAAGAAGATAGAAGAAACAGGAAAGATTATATATATATATATATATATATATATATGAATTTTAACTAGGCGAGGGAAAAGCGGAAAAGCGTAGAAGTTCGGGAGGAAGAAGAGAGGTTCATGAAAGCCGTGATCAAGAGCATTTTTACAGCTAACAAAAAAAAAAAAATGCAGCACGCTTATATGCACTTGACTTATCTTTAGCCATTTAAAATGGAAAAGAATTCCGATTCACGAATCAAAATACAAGAAAGTGAAGTGAGATAACCGGATACAACTGAACAAGAGTGATCTTATCCGAACTGCCTCAAGTTCGTTTATATAATCTGTTTTGGTATCTTAGGCTAGATAAAATATTACAGCATAGACATTGCTGTGCAAAGTTTTCATTCTCATTTTATACGACTATGAAATCTATTTCCCATCAATTTTTTTCGATGCAACACTCTTTTAGCTATTCATTTGCGGCTAAGTCATTTCAATTTATACGTCATTGTTGCAATTCTAAATAAATATCTATCTATTCATCAAAAATCGCAGCTTCATAAACGTTTTACTCATTACTGTTGTTCATGCTCATATATATTTTTCGATGGTTTCTTACTTTGAGATGTGGAAATAAATCAGAAATAAATCAAGAAAAGATTCTGTCTCGACTAAGAAGAATAAAAAAAAAATTTCTTATGCTGAACTACGAGAGTAATAAAAAATAAAAATAAGTGATGGCACTATGAAAAACACTAAGAAAGTAATTCTATAACAATCGAGTGAATGATGCAAATATTTTTAGCCGATTAAACAAAACAGTGAAATAGATGTGACACTTATGCAATTCTAGCATACTTGCAATTATAAGTGAGGCATTTAAAACACAGTGATACCTATGCAGTTAGAGGAAGGTTATGAGAAATGACGTCATATCTATTTCCCATCGCTATCATAAGCATTCACATGTATACATAAGAGTGCATATAGCTTCCGAGGAAATGACTCATCATTTACGACGTGTGAAAGATTTCGTAGCTGGGTAATTTATAAAATTATTTCGAAGAGATTACATTTTCCCTAAAAAAAAACAACTTAAGATAAATTCTAAACGGCGGGGCTCTCCTATTATCCTGAGAACCCCACGAAAACACCCATCAGCTTCCCGAACATAAACCGCCTTTGCAAAAAACTGGACAAAGGCACACCTTAGCTACTATCAATTCTATTACAGCATCCTAGAGCAAAAGTTTATGCTCTCACATCCTTCCCGGATGGGGTGGATAGAGGGGAAGGGGCATGAAAAAGAATTCTACGTGATTCAAGCTCCACGTTTAGAGGAATCTTTGCAATGAGATTCACGACAACGTTGTAGCTTTACTTAAAACAAACGTGTGCAATCCTCAGAGCAAATATATATATATATATATATATATATATATATATATATATATATATATATATATATATATATATATATATATATATCCGAACTGAAAGTGGAACAAAATATTGGCACCACAGAAAAAAGAGACTGATATTATGAGACATAAACATACCCTCTCTTGTTGCTCCTTGTTATTGCTATCCCCCATTGTGGCTGGTTTGTTGCACGTTTTGAGACGCGCTTCAACGCAACGTTCTTAGCGAAGAGGTTGCGCTAGCAAGCCGTCCAATCAGCGGAAAAGCCGAACTTCGAGACGTCGAAACTATGAAGACGCCGAAGTGAATAGGTTTGACGAGTGATCGCCTTTCGTACTTCTCAATTCACGGTAAATATTCGGATCGCAGAAGCTAACAGACGCAATTCCGAGTATACAACAATTCTTCGTTGACAGTGACAACTGCAATTATAGCCGAACACACAATCACACAGCGATGTGTTGACGGCTAGAATGTATGAATGAATGTGAAGGATGTACGATGTAGACGAACACTCAACGTTAGTGCCTCGAGCACACTAGCTTCACTCGAAAAGTTAGTGGTCGATCAGAAAAGAGGCAGCAAATTTGCAACAATAGACGATCGATGACTTCTGCGCCTTAGTAATTCGCTGCTCGCTTCACTTCTAGGCGAAAGCGACGTTTTGAGCGATCAAAGAGGATCGATGATTTGATTGTGTGCGGGGATCAATGAGTGTGTGTGTGTGTGTTTGTTTGTGTATGTATGTAATTGGAGTCCAAGTAAGAAGGGCGAGGATCGACGAATGGACTTCTGTGAAGTCCGCCGACGATAAGCTTCGCACAACGTGTTTCCTCCTTCACGCAGAGTCAAAACGTCGATCCAAGCGCGAGTGAAAACTGAAATTTGAGTCATTATACTATTAAAAATTCAATAAAAAAATAAACACTTGCGACTTGAACGATAATAAACATTTGAACGATAAAATAAAAATAAACATTTATTGAAAATAAAATGCATCAAATAAAAAAATAAATAAAATGCAACATATTGCAACAATAAACATTTAAATAAAAAAATAAACATTTGAACGAGTTGAACGATAAAAACAAAAAGGTAGGTGAAATCTATTGAAAAATAAACATGCAACGGGATATGAAACCACAACATAGTACCTTTCGAAGAAATTTGAAAAACTTTTCAATTCGTAACCGCATAGAAAATGCATCAAATTGCTGAACTATTGGCGTGGATAAATTTCAAAAAAAAAGACCACAAATGTATATATCTCCAACTACGCTGCATATTCTGAAGAAATGAATCGAAAATCGCTACAAAAACGTATGAACTGGAGACACCCATTACTTCCGCTACCGCCGCTATACAGCTGAAACTAATAAATGATATAAAGGCGATGCATTCAGAAGTAGGAAATCACGGCGATTACGGTAAAGTCAAGTAACGATAATCGATGGTGTCACTCTATCTGTACCAAGGAAATCATATCGGATGATAACATCAACAAAACATCAAAAGATGTTTTCATCCTTGAAACGGTTTGTTTGCGACAACAATGAAAAAAAAAATGTGACGGTTTAAAGCAGGAAGAACAAGTAACTAAAAAAATGTGGGCCACTGTATCCATCTCTGCATATTAACAATCACTTTCTCACTAATTGCTACTGAACATCCCACATGAACTACTGCTATTAATTTATGCTAGTTATTCAAAACATCGTCCTGTAATACTCGTAATAGCATTTACATATTGCATAATATTGGTGCATTGAATAATCGGAAAACATTTTAGTACATTGAAATGCAATGGTTTGCAGTGGTGCTGAAAATTTGCATGAATTAGGGAATCAACTGAGAGCTTCAATTGTGTGGTTATTGAAAGGGCAGCACATCGGAAGAATTACGACTGTGGAAGAGAAGCAAAATAAAACGATCATGCGAAACGAAATTTAATGAAAGCCGCGTAGGTTTGATGCATTCGTAAATTTTTTGAAGGTGTGGAGAGAGAGCTTATTTAAGAGGACACTACTTCCATTTATATGGAATATGCTTTGTGCTGAATAAGACATAGTTGACATATTGAAAAGACATCACAAAGATAAATAACGCAAGCATGGTATAAACAATATTCTGCTTTTTGAAATGCCGAATCTCCGCATGTCGAATTATGCAAATATTTAATCTTGCCGAATTATGCAAAAAAACTTTCGATTTTGCACAAACGCTACAGACTAAGTACGAAGCACATATAAAATAAAAATTACATGCATCGAAAGCATATGTGATGACCACTTCTGATGGTTCGTTGAGTATTCGAAATTCAAATGAGGAAATAAAACATCAACAGGTGAGATGCAACACTCGAATAGAGCAATGAAACGAATGTGTCGAGAAATGGCAATGTAAAGCCAATACTATCGCTTGAAGCAAACGAGCAAGGAATAATGGAGACCAAAGGAAGAAAGTGAATCAATGTGGAAATGTGTGTTCAACTGCAAAAAGAGCATCGTATATTTTATGAAATGGACTTAATTTCAGAACAGCTGACTGTCACAACAACTCTACAATGAGTCACATTCAGTTGGCTACTTATATCATCTCATTCCTAAATCTACTTCACTTCAGCCACAATTATGCAAATAATATTTCGTTGTGGAATGAGTCATATGTTCGAGTTGACTGTTCAGATCAAAGTTCAATCGACCGCATAGTGAATTGTTCAAATTTTGAACTTCGGCGAATTGCTGTCTCTATCTTGGCAGGTGCTCTGCTATCAAGCGATAGGAGAGAACAATCAGATTATCGATATAGTAAGATAAATGACAAGCAACTTTACGTTTTTGTCAGACAGCAATAATCTTCTATCTTCCAATAGACAAGATTCAGGAGCATTCCATTGAAACTACTTTGAAGTATGATCGAAATATAAACGACAACAAGGAAGATGCGAACATCTATATCCGCGTTTTCGACGAGTAACTCATTTTATTTCCTATGAATTGCAAGAACAATAAAATAAACTGATATGTATTCATACATAAGATAGTAGGTTTATTAGACAAGAATTTAGAGACGCTAAAATATCGCATAAGCATCAAATCGAAATAAAATTTCAAGAAATTTTACCGCTACCTATGTTGTTATGAAAATATTTTTAATATCTTTGCCGATTTCATAAACAACCAAAGAGACGGTGAAGCTTGAAAATTCGAAATTTTGCATTAGCATTAACATATGATCCATTATACGCAAAAGAATAAGTTGGAGGTATTAGACAGCTATGACTGCATTCAAAACCAGAAATAATAAGTGAGGGAACGCTCGGTGCACAGCGGTTTGAGTGAAAGCGAAGTAGGGGAGGGAGAGGAGGGGGGGGGGGGAGACGGAGAGAGAAGAGACTGCCTGAACGGAAAAGTACAAGGAAAAAGGAGAGAACAGCTACTAACAGCGTTACTACAGCACTGTACTCCGTACTAACGCTTGTAATTATATTAGACACCTATGATTACAGTTTCAGTAAGACTGAAGGGCAGAATGAACACTCACCAACTATGCTATTAAAAATCACGTTTATCGACCGGCTGGTCAGCTAATGTGTCAGCATAAGTTACAGGAGGGAGGGTAGAGAGGTTTCTGTTTAATATTTAATTCGCTTTATAGATGGAAGAGGGTGATGGCCGAATTCGTATTTATCATTTCCTTCACTATATGGATATCCTAATCTGCACATTTTTATCGATCGCTGCATCGTGCAGCCGTTTCATCAACATTTGTTTGCCACATAGCAGCAGTCAACCTTTCAATCTTCTTCCGTGAAAGAGAACTGCAATAGAGAGGATGAAAAAAGCGAAAAACTTCGAAGAAACTTTCTTTAAAGATACTTTTCTGCAATAACAGCTTGAATTAATAAAGATGATTTTAATCTCTACAGGAGAGCTGCAACACTGAATTTCCCATTTATTGTCATTTAGCTCTGCAATGAGAAGTAAGAAAGAATGCGTCAGTGAGTTCTCTAACCCAAGAGGGTAGTTGATGAAGACTGACCCATAATAAAACAAGGAAGAAGCAAAATGTGGAAAATTCCATCTCCTCTCAATCCAAATGGTATGTAAAAGGAAACGTTGTGTTCGCTGTCCAGTTTTCATGGAGTTTCGCCCGGATGACTTTTATGCCATTCAACGGTTCAATGATCTTTCCCATCGCCTCTTCCTGATACCTAACAAATATGACTCAGCTGAGAATTTCCAATTTTTTGCAATTCAGCATAGAACGACTTGGAAACGCTCCGAAATGGAAGATACGACGTGCAATACACCTTTGTCTCCCTTCCTCATGGCGAAGAGGTATTTTGTTATAAATTGAACAAACTGTACGAATTTCGCACTCTGTCTGCAATAATATTCTCCACATTTTAAATAATAATCTCCACTCTTTCCTTCATCCAAATAGCGCAGAATTAGCCCTAATGAAATCAGCATCACCTATTTCAGCTGAAACTAGAAACTAGTTGCAGCATATCAGCTTAAATTAGAAACTAGTTGCAGCAGATAATGTATGAATTAAGCAGTGAATAGCGATGAAAAGTTTAAACTTAAGATAACAAAACGCTTATATGTCTGTGAAATTGTCATCCAATATCGGCGTGCTAAAATAATATTGACCTAAAGAAGCATCGAAAATTATCAGTTTTGATGCGTTCAACGTTTGCGCGCATCTTATCGCTTTTCGGCTTTAATCGTTTGCCGCACCCCTTTTTCGGATTCACAGCACGTCAATTATTCGGGATCATAAAAAATTCACAGGATGACAATCGCTTTTCAATAATCATCGAAACAACTGTGCAGAATTTGATTAGCACATGACGGATATAAAAAGTTTTTTGAACATATTGTTCGAACACTTTCCATCAACTCCGACAGCAAACTGATATGTAGAAATAAAGAAAAGAGAAGCGACCTTGTAGCGATACTCAAATTCGGATTTCTTTCGTTACCGAAATAACTCAGCAGTAACTTTACATTAGCACATAGTAGCTACCAATGATGCGCATATGCTCAATACCGAACTCCATTTCGACAATATAATAGAACGTATCACGTGGCAATCTACCATCTGTCAGATTTTCGAAGATCTAATTACTTGGCCTTATATTTTTCCACAGTAGAAGGTTTAAGGCAGGTATTATTTTCATATTTGTACGCAGTGATGATCACGCTAAGCGGAATATGCCTACAAATATGCTGAACTTCATGAATTAAACAGCGTTTTTAGAAATGCAATTTCTAGAGTAAAGATAAGGTCTTCTAGAGTTCATGCAAGAGTTTAATATGACCCCGAGGTCAGGTAGTTCCTACATAATGAGAGAAAGGATCGGACTAACACCCCTTTTCCGAAGACAATTTACAAGCGATGTCGGAGCAAATGAACTGCAAGAGTGTCGCAAACGACAGTAGACAAGAGAGCGCTCTCTGCTAAAACAATTTAGAGGACTGTATGAGATCGGCAGTAAAGAATTCAAGAGCCAATAAACGGTTGGTGCTATCGACAAGTGGAGTACGACGAGAAGTGGGAAAGAAGCCACCCGAAATGAGTGAATCAGCGAGGAATGAAGCTGTGCCTTCTCCTTAATCTTTCTATAGGTGTCGTGCCTCAAGAGTGTGAGCAATGCGCACACATACATACACTCAACGCTATCTCTACCAATTTTTCTTGTTTCAGCAAACAACGTGGGATGAGATCGGCAGAAATAAAAAAAAAATGCGCTTCCGAACGGAGCCCACTGTTTAGTTTACACAACTGTCGAATGTTGTCGACACTCAGTATCGCGATCCTAATCCTAGACGGTTAGAAAATAAGCGATATTTTCAAACATTATTCACCATCTCATCATTAGAACTTTGAAGGCAATTAGCAAAACACATAGATATGCTATCGTAAGATGACGTAATAAAATCCTCTACAAGCTAATTTGTGCCGATCTAAACTGAACGAAACTTCAGCGGCATCCCAAATCAAACACACCAAGCAAGGAAATGCCTTGGCCAAATGGCTCAAACAGTAGCGCAAATACCGCTAAGAAGCACTGATGAGATGCACTGTAAAATAAGACCCAGTTTTATGACCTTCACTTCATACTAACAAAAGTAATGGATTTTCGAAATATTTGACGACGTTTCAAAATGGCGGCACTGCCTGTTGTATCTGTGAACGACAACAAATCTTAGCAAAATTTCTAATATGAAGTTTTGTGATCACAAGGATTGCATTTGGCACCACAACACAGGATCAACGGGCAGGCATTCGATCCGCTGGGACCATTACAAATTGCAAATAGCTTTCGCCTACAACGGAATCACTCGGATATTCAGTAGGGCGGAAAGTTTGAGGGGTGATGAACCAGCTGGGCTAGAACTACGACGATTTTTGCAAAGCCCATGTACAATAGCCATGAAAGCCCAATTCAGAATAGCCATGAAAGCATTTCCTGCTATTCAAATATATTTGAGCTTAATCATATTGGATTCCAAGCTTAAACATATATTGAAATCGACGAACTCAGTTTCCGTAATCTTCGATTCTTGCAAGGCAATAAAACGCCATAAAATGAATGAATGTGCAACTGTTTGCTGAATTTTTTCGCATAAGTAATAAGCTTCATGAATTCCTAATTAAAAGTCAGCCTTAATGAATGTTACATCCTATTAATTGAAGAATAAAGATATAAAGTAGTGATTAAACATTCCTCAATTTAAAGTTTTTATTTAAAAGATATTCAACTAAGAAATGACGTCACTTCACAGCACTGATTTTATACAACGAATTTCATAACAGAAGTGTTCATGAATCGTGAGTTGAATCTATCCTTTCCAAATGACAAGAAAATAGAGAGAGATATAAATGAAAGTACGCTAACAAGCTTCATTATGATATGAGTTTTTGGCAACAACTTGGTTAGAGAACATGAGAAATGTGTAGATGAAGTTGAAAATATTAGAAAAAATTAACAATCATTGATGGAATAAAAACTCTGTGGAATTATAGAAAAAAAAAAAAAAACTCATATGCAAATCATCGAATTTAAATGAAAATTGGAATATTATAAAATTGTAATCCAATGAAAATTGCAACTATTAAATAGCGAATTAAATATAGAAGAGGATATATGCTCATTGCAATTTACTACGATTGTATTCGAAATGCAAGACCCTAGAGAATTTCGTTGAATCCCCCCCCCCCCCCGCTAAGACGATCTTTCCTCATTGCTGCATGAAATGATAAACGGCTGATTTGTTTGTTGTTTGAGCATATACCAAAGAATGCGGAATCCATTGAAATCTACCCTCATGAATTGAACTCGTAACAAATAGCCACTACGTGAAATAAGGCATTTATTTTGCAGTTGAAATGATCGTTTCCTTACATTTCTACTTAAGAAACTGAATCGTTGCAAAATAATGTATGCAGTTTTAGCATTTTTGTTAATCTATATAACTTCTAGATTGATAAATAAACGTGAATATTAGTGTAGAAGGTCAAGTATATCGCAGAATAAGGTCAACAAATTTCCCATCTGTAGCTTCAATATCCCCATACTGAAACGAACAGATGGACAAAGTCGAATACGCATGTAAACATGTAGACAAGACAATGCCGTGAGGCTTTTCATAAATGCAGATTTCCGAAAGCATACAAAAACTATCCCTCAACTAATTAATTTTAATACCACATCGTTACCCGCATTACCTAATTAAATATTGCTGGGAAGGGATGAGAGAAGAAACGGTGATCTATGTGAGTGCGTCGTTATCGCAAACACGGGAAATGCGCACTTAACACTGCTCCACTCATACGTCATCACATCATGTGTTGCAACATCAACCCGTTCAATGCGTCAATTGAGTACTCAGCAGACCACGTGAATTGCCCGTAAAATACCCGCAATAATCTTTTCTACTTCAAAGACGGGGAGTTTTTTATATAGTAATGCAACACTAAGCAACGCAATAAAGAGCAACTGCAACGGGCATTTCCCTATCAGGCCGTAATAGAAAGGCATAAGCTGTCGGAAGTGTGCAACTTGACAATCGAATCGATGACATTCGGCTGCCGTTTTTTTAAGCTGAAAGAATGATTGCACTAGAATGGCCGCCCAGTTTAGACGCATTTATAACGAACGCTAAAGCAACATCTTGTAGAATTTCGACAACTGAGAATGCTCACGAGAATATTCCCGAAAACCATTTCAACTCTCACTACTAGAAATAATCGAAAACCTGGATAGGCGCTCTCGGATATCCTATATACTGGAATCGCCAACAGGGCGTTATATTTAACAGCTGATTATTAAAAGTATGTATTAAATCCAAACTCATTCTGGATAAAACTTTAGCGAATGAAAATAATGACTGTTGATAAGTTTGAACCCGCGAACCATGGTTTATTAATGTTACTTAACCTTAATAAACCCTAGTCACGAATTAATATAAGAGCATATAATCTTTGAAAACATGCTTGCTTATTCACAGTGCATGCAAAAGGGCCTCGCAGAACGCGTGGAATGACGAAAATATGATAAAGTAGTAGAAATGTTGGCATGATTTTGTAGATGAGAAAATACCATTAACGACAAATGAAAAATGGTTTGTTCCATATCTGAGCATTGCATCACCGCTTAATTTAATTCCGGCCGGTAAAATCACTCTACTCAAATATTTGTCTAGTGAACAAAACAGCACCAAAAACCTCAAAATCTTTAATGACAAACCATGAAGGGGGAGGAGAATTAGTGCAATATTAAAGCCTACTATTTTTATATCGCTCACCTCCACTAATATCATATATGAACAAAATCAGAGAAATAAGAAAAAGAGGAATTGGAAAATTCATAAACGAATGCTAATGCAGAAATTCAGAAGCAATCGAGATGAGTTAGTGAAAAGAAAATATGTGAGTCGAAAGAATCGAAGCCGATTGCTTCAACGAACGTAAAGAAGTGCATTCTTTAGCAGCGTCCTTCACTTAGCTCTTATGGATTCTTTGCTCTTCTAACATGCACGCTCGTATGCAGTAGTTTTCTTCGAGTGGATGCCGCAAATAATGCAACTAATTCAATTCCTCCAACGATCTTTTTTTTTTAAAGCGAACGACAAAACGAACAATAAAAGATATTTTGCATATAAAAATATAATCGAACTAAGCATATATACAGAAAATTTGCATAGATTGATATATACAGTAACAGTGGGTGTTAGAGAGATTATGAGAAAAGAATAAGCAATAAAATAACTCCAACTTTCTTGATAATAGTAAGTTTGTTAATCTCATGACAAAATAGAAAGCCTTAAAAATGATGCATTGGACATCATTACTAAGTTTTCATAAATTAAGGTCATTGTAGATGCAAAACAACATCATGCAATGGTCGTGCGCCAATTTTCTTTTATATTATTGCGATCATGACTGCAAAAATAACATACATCATCCTATTGCTGCAATGCAACCTTTGCATTGCAGTCGATCTTGCATATAGTAGACCAATCGATACAACATGAAACTATTAATGTAAAGTTTTCAAACAGCGATTCTTGCATGAAAAATATATTCATCTTGAGAATAGTGGACAATAGTGGACAAAATGGACAACAGTGGGCAATATATTAACTCTTAAAGGACTCGAAAACACTGCAGTAATTTATACAATTGAAAAATGTTGTCGAGAAAACCATAATGAGCTATCGAAAGTTTTGTTGAACTAGTTGATATATATATATATATATATATATATATATATATATATATATATATATATATATATATATATCGCAATGATTGATTCACTTATTGATTACTATCGGCACTATATAAATAATGATGGAAATTGAACGAGAATGATGATTTATATTGATGTGAATTAGAAAAATCTTTTTGGAATTTCAGATTTCATTTTTTAGTCTCATAATGTAATGAAAAATATGCGATCGTAAACATATCGTTGAGTGACAATGTTTCGCATGCGAAAAACGCTTCGAGAAATTTTTTAAAATGTATTTCGAAAACTCACAACTGCTCTCTCAAAAAATAAAACATCTTTTCGATTTTTCCACTTCTATAGGAAGCAAGAGCTTCAGCAAACGGTTGGAAAAAAGGACGAAAAGACGAAGCAGCAGACCTATTTCATCATTCGCTAACTGCCTCAGGGGTGTCTTTCTGGAAATGCTGAACTTCTGAAGGAAAACCTCGTCATTTCGAACATTTTTCTACCACTGATCTCCCCCACTCCCCATCCCCTCCATATTCCATTTCTCCAAAAAAAAAAAATTGCTGTTTCAATCAAAAGCAAGTGGATATTAAATGAGAATAACCGAAAAATATCGTTGTTGAATTCAAAAGAAAAAAAAGTTCACGATGTGAAAAAACAATGAAACACTTTTCGTATGCCGTGGACAATATCGAAAAATATAAAAAACTTACAGCTAGATGCAGCTCTAAACAGATCAAGTAAGATGAAGAGCAGAAATGAATATGGAAGGGAAAGGTTGCAGCAACAATGCGAAAAAGTGAGCGAAGATAGAACTAACAAGAACACTTTAATTATATTTGAAAAGATAGATGTGTATGAAGATACGGTAAAATATTAGTATCATTTCAAGTGGTGTTCTTTTCTTGTATTAGTTCGATCATTATGCTAAATAATAATAGGAAAGTTATTTAGAAGTATTGGACAATCTCAAATTTCAAACATCAATACGAGTGGCATCAATTTATGAAATATGAAATTCAATGCTCGACAGCAATGTTTAAATGAACGCAAAGGTTCTTTAATGCATTCGTATTAAAATGGTAGTGAATGAAAAAAAAAATTCTCATAAAATTTTTGTAAAATTTTATAAATTCATTTCTAGAATTCTTAGAAATTTTGAGGCTCCTCCCTATACGGTTACAGGCTCATTGAACTAGTAGCTTAACGTGAATCTGCTTCATTGTTATTACATCAGAAAAAGAACAGAACGCTCTAAATACAAAAGCATAAACAAGAGAGATGTTGCTGTATAACCAATCCACGCTATCGATCACATGCTGCTATTGTATGCATTTTATAACCTATATACTGTTAGCAAACACATTAATGTTGACATATATATATATATATATATATATATATATATATATATATATATATATATATATATATATATATATATATATATATGTATATGTATATGTATATGTATATATATATATATATATATATATATATATATATATATATATATATATATATATATATATACATACGCTTGTCTCTGTCATATAGATATCTATGTGTTATAAATACTGCGCAATGCATTTTTTAGATAGGATTCCACGCCAAATGTCGTTTCCTAGAATGTGCTCTAAAACAACTAAACAATTCAGTTCTAGAGAAATAATTAACGACTAAAAAAAGTAACCAGCATTTACTTTCCAAGATGTCTTATAAAGAGATTTTAATAAAGAGATTTTACTAGACTGCATTAGGGAATAGAAACATTGGAAATTTTTATATATTGAATTCGCAAACATATGGCGAAGGTTTCAAAAATTAAAGCTGCCCTCAAAAAAAAAAGGATTTGCAGACATCAGTAGCTAAACTTAGGCTGTTGGAGCGCAGAATTTAAAAGATTGTAAAGAATTTAAATTATTAGAGAATTATTTTTAACCCTTTTCTAGAATTGAAATTCTAAAAATTTGAAAATTTGAAAACAAAAGTCATTTCACCATTTATTTGGTTAAATGCACTTTAAGAATCTGTACATAGAGTCGATTAGTCGGAAAGAATATTCAACATATAAATTGAATAAAATAATCATTTCATTGTATGTGCAATTTTGTCAACAAACTTTTCTCTAAAAAAGCATCGATGATAGGCTATAGGAATTGTATTCGGAATCATTAAATTTTAGAATATTAGGAAAAGAAAATTTCCATTTGATTGAAAGTTTCCAACGAGAATAATCAAAATTTACGCAAAAAAAAAATCGCACAAAATCATACTAGCAATATTTTGTCGATGTATGTGGCAAGAAATGAGTTCATATCGTATAGATATAAAAACACTTTTTATTACTAAAACTTTGTAATACAACTAATAATTAGTGAAAGTACTGTCAAGTTCCAAGTGAATTTTACCGCACTAAGCGGAAATAACGATTGATTTCATGTGATGCTTTTCTCAAAACATGGAAATAACGTATAAAGAGATTCTCGTTGGATGGCCCACAAAATTAGTGTTCTTGTGTTGTCGCTTTATGACAGTATGTATGTTGAAAGCAACGACCATCAAAGAAAGTCTTTAGAGGATAGTGAAATATTTACATTATAATTCAAATTAATGCATCATCCTACTACTCGTAATTGCGTTAAACTATTTCCTTTCGGAAACGCAAAGAAAACAAGATGGATAAATAGAAAAACGAATACCCTCATTTCCGTATTACATCCTTCATTGGCCGAAATCGTTCATTATTTTTGATCAACGAAGAAGAAACTTTCAAAATTGAACAGCTTTTGATGAATGAAATATAGCGGTAAAGCAAATGTGAATAAATAGTGCTTCTTGTGAGCATATGCACACCTTATTCGCACCTATAAACTCTATTCTTTTTCATAATGAATCGCTAAGCAACCTTCTTTTTATCGCTTCTCACGTATTGAGTGCTAATAAGCTCTATGAAATTGCGCATTCGAATCTATGAATGACTATTTCAAGTTGCAAAATTTCGTTTCATTTCAATTTTTTGGCACAATAGCGCAAAATGGCACAAACTTTTTCGCGTTACTTGCATCAATATTTCAACATGCTCAATCGATACATTCTATTAATATTTCCATTAATTCACGAAAACATATATCAACATCATAATTTTTGATGGCCTAATATATAAGGCTCAAGGTAGAGTAGCATGATATAATGCACCCACACCATTAGAGGGTGATAGGAGCGAGATGTGTGGCTATGCCAGAGAGAAACGCTTTCTCGATGCTAAATTTGTGAATTTAATCATCTCTCTAGATGGATTTCAGATACAGTATGCAAATCTCACTTTCCGTTATATTCTCAAAATTCCACCGAGCGATGATGTTCTCTATTGCATTCATTTCAGAGCTCAAGAAAACTTATGGTTTTACTTGCGTACGAGAAGGCTTTATCGTTGTGACAGTAAGCCTTATTGTTTAGCATGAACAGGTTACGTTGAGCATAACTCACGTATGGCATATTTTCCTTCTTCAAAATTGGTTCAAATTGGACGACTATAAGTACAAAATCAATGCCCCGTAATCCAGTTGCATTCAAGCCTTGCGAGATATATATATGTGAATCGATGCTATCAAAGCGATTAAATCTGCATAAAGCGAGGAACTAGTTCTACTCTTTAAAAATTTATGAAAGCTGTGCAATATCACATAAATACTAGCTAAGAAAATGCAATTGCCGAAGAGAGGGCCTCAAATGCGAATGTAATCAAGGATGGTGACAACATTCTGGATGTCGATGGATGTTGCGACACCCGCAATGCTTTCTCACATCACCGCCTGATCACATATACGACGGACAGAGAACAAGGGTAGGGTGATGTTTAAATCATGGCGCTGCAACTTCTGCTCACTTTGAAACGATGAACCTTTTACATCGCCTAGATGATAACGCCCAGTTTCGCCGTCCAAGCTTCCATTATTCCATATCTATACAACCCAGTGTTCGAGGTTCACCGCCATCCTTACTGCGTAAGGGTCCCTATAGCGGGTCTTTCACGCCACCCCTTATGAACATGACTCATTAATTTTAGACAGCGAGGGTCCTGTGCACAAAAATCCTTTGCCCTTACAAGGGGTTCTCCGAAACCGAGCTGTCTGCCGGGCACGAAGGGTGCGCGTGGACTCCTTTACCTCTGTAAGGGACGTCAAAAAAAGGGAGCTTTGCCTTCGTGAGTTAGAAAAAATTCTCCACACATTGGAAGAAGCATGAGGGAACTTCATCAGGCAGTGTGTTCGAGCAACACTCTGAGGGGGAATGTGATGCATAGTATTAATAAAGAAATGACAACTTATTACAGAAAAGGATGTATGGATATAAAAGGCACAGTCAGAAAGCATAAAGTTGAGGCTGGACAAATCTTATCAAGACATTCGCTAATATGCAGCCCAGCAAAGCATCACGATTTGATAGAATTAAAAATAAAATGCTTAAGTTGAGAGGATCAGATTGCGTCGTATAAATGCTCTGTTGAGTCATTGCAACAGAAAGAAAACGTGAGGAATGAAAATTCGCAAATATGACCATCACATATGAAGAGAATAGCGATGCGAAAAGTGCGCCAAATTATAAGCCTATACAACAAGCTGCTTGCGTGTTGAAATTCTTTGATCTTTTTGTTTACGTACAACTTCATAGAGCAGTGATGACATTGAGAAAATGAATTTCGCGGACAAAAAAGATCATCAGTCTGACATCAGGAAAGCTTATAACACTGCTAAGCCATAAATGCTCATTGAGCTAATCGAGAAAACCGCTTGAGTCAATGAAAACATCTCCGGCTTAATATTAAGTTGTCTGACAACGTACAAAATGGAGACTTAATAAACCACACGTTAGTTCAAGAAAAAGCCATTGCTGTCAGGGCAAAACAAGATTTATATACATTTATTTATCTATTTATTTACTCCAAATTCCGAAATGGGAAAACATGGGGAGATGACGCCCTATCCTCCCCTCTCCCTTTGTTGGTCTTTCATCCTCGAAAAACGCTGCTTAATAGGACAGCAGTCGGATACACAAGGGATGTGCACCTTGCTTTCAATTTAAGGAGTTCGAAACAACAAGAGAACCAACATTTGAACAGTATCAGAGAACAAGCAAATAGCAGAAAAATTCGGGAACCAATGCTGCAAATTCACTACGATTTTTTAAACTACTGTAGAATAGTCGCACCCTCTAGAATTTCCAAAACGATATCATGGGATACTGGAATTACGTAAATTATGCAATAATATACCAAACTTTCGTGAATTCCAATATACTATGCTTTAATCAGAAAAATTTCTTACAGTATGTTATATTAGGTTATACATATATACACATATATATATATATATATATATATATATATATATAAAGTTTTACTCTCCTTCACAGTTATGAAATGCAGGTAGAATTGTGGCGTATTATGCCTAGTAACCACATTCTAGACCTCTGCATTCCATCGGCAGCCGCAGATTCGTCATTGATTATCACTTTTTATCATTTCGTAGCAAAAAAGTGAGCTCCATGAATACCCCCCGCATTCCGCATATCTCTTCTGCATCACTGCAGTCCACCTGTTCGAAAACAATGCAACATCACCAACAGTCACTTCTCGCATCATCCCTAAAGCAAAACCTTCCTCATTAATAAGTAATTTTCGAAAATTCCATGAGGCACAAGCACACCTATTGCACCTCAGATATAGCTGCTCTATCGAACATGTTACCTTTAAACGCAATAATACGACTAGGCTGCAAATCCTTCAAAATTGCTGATCCATGGCAGTTTTCTTGCGGAGACATTAAAGTCCAATAGCAGGAAATGAGTAAAAACGTTCCCCAAATAAAGCGAAGCCTCTCCCACCACCCAAGGCTTTAGGGGGACCCCAAGGAGCTAAAACTTCAGGATTAGTGGCACGCCCTGCGGATGAAGCACGAAATAGACCTAAATGGCTAGGAAAATAAAGCGATGAGGTCTCTGAGAACATAATTAAAAACTGCACATCGTCGATGAAGCTTGGCTGTTGACCGATGTTATTGCTCGAAGAAAATATGCGTAACTCTTCCTATCCCACTTCGTCCGACTCAGTAGAACGATTAACATCAAACTTCAGGATGTTCACGAAGAAGTCAGTATTAGAAAGAACTGGAAATTCGCTAAATCCGAGAAATCGCTGTAGAACACAAAATTTTCGAGAGTTCGGCATTTTTCGCGATGAAGGGAGCATGTTGTCAAGCTCAATGAAAAAGTGGAGCCATTCCAAGTCACTCCATCGCTAACATTTCAGTTGCACTATGCAAAACGTGCTCTATAGCAGCTTGCGGATCAGCTCCTCACATACCTCGGACATAAATGGTCATCGAAAGAACTTTTCTGATTTTGGGGAGGGTAGGCGCATGTGCTTCGAATGAGTTTACCTGTTATCCGATTGCATCAGCTTCCCTGTACTCTTTACTAGGCGAACAGTGCAGCCATGCAGATATAGCGCAGCGCGCAAAACATCTGAAAAAATTTCAAACAACGTCAATTAACTGGTTGCAAGATCTAATTATTCAAATTCCTTCTTTCAACTGATTTGCGCAAGCCTCTGTGGTGGTCTGTAGCAAAGGCGAACTCTGAACATCTAGGACAAGGTCCCACGGATCTAGAGAATGTTCCCTTAACAGATAGTGTTCTCTTTGGAGAAATCTCCCAGATGTTCATGTGCAGTAGAAGCCACAATCCACAAAATATTGCGGGCTTTTTCTTATGCGCCAAACCAAGCAGGTTGCTGTGACTGGCGCGAATACGCCTTCCGAATGTGAATCACAGCTACTATGATATGCTAAAAAAAACCTATTCTTAAAAGTGGCAATCTACCGCAGTTCTATATGAACGCAGTGCAGTACGCTAGCATGAGCAATGCAAAGATGGTCTCCCAGTGAAAGCAAGCGTTTTCGCGTGGACATCCGCGAATATTCCGAAAATTTTTGCCCCCGTAGGAATACTCAGAACACAAAAACTCCTGCGGGGCTTATGCGGACCTGAAAATCTCTTCCCCGCTCGCGGCGGACATGATTTTTCATATCATTATGGTAGGTGCCATACCCATAGAGGGCTTCTTTCCCCCAACCCCCCCCCCCACTGGCTAGTTCTGCAAAGATTCACTAATGCTGCTGTGGCCGTGAATAATTTACCAAAAGATGAAGGCGCGGAGCATCGTTCACGCATACTTCGTAAAACCAACACACTGGAGAGGGGACGAGCAAACGTAGAAGTCTATATTACATACCATAAGATACTACTACATAGAAATAGCTGAAGACAGCTAATGCAATCAACCGAATTCACTCGTTGCAGGATGTTGACACGAGCGATTAATGCATGGCGAAGAAATACAGAGATCAATACGGCAATGCCGCGATTATCACTGCAAGTAAAATGAAAAACCTATCGGAAGAAGGCTAGGAATGCTATCACATATAGTTGAAAACAAGTGAAATAGTCTTGTTGAAGGAAGTGGAAAGAGCTACTGGGAAATACTTTGGCGGGATTGGGGGATGGTAGGATAGGGGGATTGGGATGGGAGGGGGAAGGGGAATGAAAGAGCTGCTCATAGCATGAAAATAAGCGACAAGCCAGAAAAGAATAGTAGAGTACATAGTGGAAGGCTAAAATTGACGCGCGCGGCAGCGTCGACGGTCGGGTGGGGCGTGCTTGTCGGTATCGAAAGCGAAAGCGTTCGTAGAAGAGGTGTTGAGGCGCGCATCCGGAGCGCACTAAGCTGCCCGTTCGTTTATCGCACATCCACTCACAAATATCCAGCGGCAATCGCAACGACTCGAACACTTTTCCTAATTTCTTCGTATACCACGACAAGGTTTAATAGACTTGCCCACATCTGTACAACTCCAGAATCACCTCACTATCGACTACAATAAGCGATTCGTTGTAGAATACCATCTGAGAAGGCAGGTGTGGTAATATGTTTGCAGCTGATCAGAAAAAATTTAGTCAACTTCAAATACTCGCTATTTATTACGCATGGATGAGAAAGAAACAGTGGAATTTGCATGACCACCGATGTCAAGACATTCGGATATCACTGAAACAGCAAGACAAGAGGAATATTTGATGTATTTGAAGAGGATGAATATTAGAGCAGCTCTCTGTTGATGCAATAATATGTCACGTAAAATTCCCCTATGAATTTTATATTTCCTGCGGCTCAATGTTCGGTACAAGAAAGGATCGCTCTCAGGTTGAATGACGTATGGCTAAGCGGTAAAAATTTTGATAAGAAGTCCAGATGCTTCGCATTTGATCAAAGTTTCAGTGAGTTTTTTTGCGGTAGACATACCATAGCGCTTTTTATTTACAAACGTTGCGGTTGGTGGATTGTTGTGTGTAATAAAAATGCACGAAATGAGGCACATGTGATGTGTTTCATTGAGCTGCCAGACTGAATGTATCTGGGCGTACTCTGGGACAATTAGATGGGAAAGAAACAAATCGACATCCCTTAACGATTACTTGTTTCTTCCGTATGGCTGCAAGTTGACAAATGCACTGGAGTGTAAAATGCTCGAAAAAGTTCGGATGCCAGCAATGAATGTGTCTTCAACCGTCTAGATGTTTTCTCAACTTAAAAGTCGCCAGATGCATTTAAATACGACTGGATCTCTTCGACTGATTCCATATCTTATTAGATACAAGCTCGTCTTCAAGCTCATAATCGAATCGGTGGATTTCATCACCGATTACATGCTCTGATTTCTTGAGATGTCTCGCATAGCGAGAGAGTATGGGATTCGCTCGTAGCAACAGAAAAAGTGAAAGGGCCGCAGTGGGTACGCGACAACGATGGAATATAACGCACTCAGCAACATTCACATCCACTGTGCCGTCGTTGTCGTCGTTGTCACGTCAACAGAAGCAATGGCAACAGCACTAACTCCCTGTCTCGCGACATACACATCGATCGTTGAGGATAATGCTGCCGTCTAGGCTGCTGCTGCTCGAATGCCTGGCAGTGGCCCATTTCGAGCAGTTGTCCAAAAATCCTTGCATTTTTCAGTATCATCAGTTAAATATTTCGTTTTGCATCAGCACTAAGCGAGTTCTTTATGCATTCAGTGCCTTAATGATGAACCCCTGCGTAATATTGAACGCTGCATCTGGATTTGCATTCACTAGATCGAGTGCTCACATTCAGCATCGGGTTGAGGGAATATCTCAGTGAACTCGGCTGCTCGGTGGGTAATAATAGAAAGCTGAAATGGTAATAATGGTTATGACAACGTTCTCTAGTGTTATGTCCCAACATAACGTATTGTATCATTTCTATGTCAAGATGACTTAATTTTAAGCACACCAGAATCACCTCTTATAATATCCATTATATGCATGGTGAAATTTATCATATTACAGTTGCATATATGATGGCTTACATCTTCAATTTCAGTACCGAACAAAGAGCATTTCTGAGTTAATGTTGTGAAATATTGCACAGCCTTTGATGCTCAAAAACTCTTCATTGAATTTTTGATTTTGGACAAGTACACGGGCTGTGTGAGATGCAGTAATGCGTTGCACATCGGCTGCATTAGTCCCTGCTGAAGGGAGTGAAAAGTCAAAATGCATTCACTGGAAACTGAGGCAGGGATAATTAGATTTCCTAGAAATAAACCTTTAGGTAGATTAGTTTGTCATGTTTCTCTTGCATCAACTTAAGTTAAAACAGCCGACAGTATAATAAACTAAAATTCTAAGTTGATATATTGTATGAACTAATATAGAAAAATGTAAAGTCAGTTGCAAGAAAAACGCAGAAATATTTTGTTCGCCAAGGAGATGTAAAACTGCCGCATAAACGTTAAAACACGAGACGGTGTCATGATTACACAAGTCAGCTATGTATAGAAGACTTCATATTCTCCCACTTCATAAAGGAGTTTTACGACGAGGTTGGAATATTATCGCATAGACGCACCTCAGATGAAAATTAGAAGAGCTAAATTTGGATATGCATTTTGGTTTTAAAAAATGATCATGAAGGACGATGGAAATATCGAACTTCTGAACGAAAAAAGCTTTTCTTTTGGGATTGTCACATTGCTGCCTCGAGCGATCTTCCTGGACGATACACTTCTTATTTTCATCCCTCTTCATGGGATGTGAACGAAGCATTTCTGGAAATTAGTAACGCACATCTCTGTCTATATTCACTTTAATTTGATCATAATAGCAACGATCCCAAAATTATAAACAAGAGCACCATAGTATTGCAGATTATTCTTAGCTGATGTCTGCTGCGTTGATCACTCATTATCCTCGTAAGTGTTGTGGATAGATATGAATAGGCAGGGAATATTCTACGATTGAAATAAACCGCCAATACGAGAAATTATGATAGTTTCATTTATGAAACGGAAGAGTAATTGAAGTGAATTTCAGCACTCATAGGAGAAGAAATTATAGATGAGAAATGCAGATGGAAGCGGGTACGATGTAAACATTTTAAAGAATAAAGCACAATCTTGTTGAAGCAATCGAGCTTTTCTTTTTTATTATAGACGGTTAGACGATAATGAAATTCATGACATCGTTGGAAAAAACAAAGGAAAAATCACACTAGAGGGGGTGGAATGTGATACACTTTTGCATTTCCGTCCATCAGAACAACCATTTGAATGCATTGCCAACAAACAGCAAAATATGCAAAATGAAGCAACACTATTTTAAATTATCTCACCGTTTGCTTAAAACATTTGCAAAGCTTTTTGTTTTTCAGCGTTTCTACGAATGTGCAGAAAAAAACGCGCATATATATATATATATATATATATATATATATATATATATATATATATATATATATATATATATATATATATATATATATATATATATATATATATATGGGCGTTTTTCCGAGGGGAAATTGCAACTCAAGGAATAACCGAGTCTAGAGTTAGGAAAGTTGACGCATACGATATAAATCTCGAACACCACATTTCATATTGAACAATTATATTAAAGAGGAGTTATAGGGATTTAAAGTTTTAAGCTAAAAAATATGAAATCGTCTGATGAGGGGAGAGGTACGCAAAATCTCCTTTTGCACGTTTCAGTAGCCCTTTTGATGGAGAATGAAAGCCGAACCGCATGAAAATATGTGCAATTTTTTAGCATCTTCAAATGTCGATAATTTCATCCAGAATTAAAGGATCAGCATCAAATATAAAATGCCCCTATGATGTAAATTAGATCCATCAAATTTCATAAGAGGAATTTCAGCTATCTCCGATTTGGAAATATCCCCCAAACGGACGCATACAAACACGGCTCACCATAATACATTTATGTAAAATAAACTTAATTTCAATCGTTCAAATATAGTTTTTAAAGAAATAAGACAAATGGGAAATGTGAGAAAGAAAAGAGAAATATGAGAATTTGAATAGTTGAATCAGTATGAAAAAAAAATGGAATATATAGAATGAAACAAATAAAACGAATTAGCATTATTGGATTAGCAGAAAATGAACTCGAAGATATCAATGGAAAAAATGAGAAATATGTTAAAAAAAGAACGAAGAAAACATTGGAATAAAATAAGGAGAAAATATTACACAACAGCAAGTAGACCAATACTCGATTCAATGTATCATTCATGTAAATGAATGACGAAGGAAGCTATTTCTCTGAGCGAAATATGCAAATACGAAGCAAATAGCTCAATTTTTATTTATACTTTATTACTATCAAAAGCTTCATAGAAATAGCCCAAGAAGTGGCACAAACGAAGCTTGCAAGATCTAGCTTCAGAAAATTCATTTATGTTTGACCCAGTATTCAAATGCGATGTTGATTTGAGAGGACGAATATATAGCAGATATATTTGGAAAAAAGAGTTGGGGAAATAATATTAAAAGTTAGCTAGGTAAGAGTTTAGATTATAAAGGGGCAACTTGTCCTCAACTCTGATTAGTTAGTAGGAAGTCGATCACAAATTCCAGGTTTTTAATGAGTGAGTTAAAGGAGCATAGGAAAGAACGAATAGCTGGAAAATCCTCAAAAAAACTACCCATAGGCGTAAGAATTTGAACACCTTTAACAATTGTCGCAATCTACTTTAAGTGATATCGCAGAAATGCATCTCGTTTCATCGCAATAGAGAATTAGATGGCTAAATTTTGGAAGGTTTTAGAAAGAGTATACCCAAGCTTGGTTTAGAATCGTCCACTTCACTAGACGATATTTAAATCTTCTCATAATTTTTGCGCTCTTATACTTCAAAACGAAAATACTAGGCAAATGTTTAACTACAAATAACACGATCACATCGATAAAATGCTTATGCGTATCAAAGAATGCATAATTAAAACTACCAGCTGTTGCTTCAATTCTCAGAATCGTTTAAATTACAAACGTCATAGACACCGAGTTGGACATCAACAACTTCAAAAACACAGCTTGTTATATCTGTGAGAGCAAATGAACGAATGAGTTCGCCGAATGTAGTTGGCGTGCGAAGTGTGATGTAATAGAAAACATTGCTAGAGGTGATGGCATGATGTACGCTTTGGAAATTCAATGCACACCAATCGAGCCGGTTGCGCACATCCCCACAATAATTACGATATCCGCACCAAATGCGCTTTCTCATCGAATCAGTCGTTCTTTGTATATAAAGTAGACCAGTCGGCTATAGAGATCAAGCGGGGATAGTGCACCGCACAAGGTAAGTCAAAGAAGATGCTCATGTATTCATTCCTACTTCCAAAGTGGTCTTAAGGACGAGTGGGTCCAGGGGTGGCCATTGAAGTGCGCGAGGTCATCGGTGGCAGCGTGAAGTTAACAGCGGGGCCGTGCCGGCGATTCCAGCTATTCCAGTGTCCTTTCGTATTTAACACCTTATTGTATAAGTGTAATAAACTATTTGTCCCTTTTATACGTTTGTTGCCTTGCATTTTACTCGACCGCAGCTCAACAGAGGGTCTTCAAGGAGATCCTCAAGGACACCTGGACGACTAAACGAGCCAAAGGGATCTTACATATAAAACAGCTGTCGAAAATCATATTCCTGGGATAGACTCCACTGTCTGCAAAGCAAATATAAGCTGAAACTTTTGCGAGACGATACTTTTATCAATTTATATACATTCATAAATGTGCAAATATAAATAAATATTACGTCAACATAATGCAGTTTTGAAAAAAAAAAATGCAAACGAGCATGAAAATTTATAGCTACTAAAAGCGACACATTGGAAGTATAGCAATGAGCGCCGAAAAATGGAAAGCAACTCTTTGACGTGACTGAGGCAGAAGAGAGAATGAGAGTGCAATAGGAGCCATTGGAATGCACGAAGCGTGGAATGAAGTGCGGTGAACGTTCGCAGTAACATCTTTGCCGAATCGATGCATGTTGTGCACATCTATCGATGAATGGAAATTTCAACTTTTTCCTTAGCCGCCACCATCCAAACGTTATCTACATACGAAATGCTCATCTTTAACAATGCTTCAAAATGCTCAATATTAGACTAACACCTTAAACAATAATAATAATAAACAATAATAATACACCCTAACACCCTAAACAATAATAAAGTTTCCTCAAGTTTCTTTATATCAAAAATTCCTATTTTTATTTGCATGATGTCCTTACTGTTTTATCGACAATGAACTAGTGAGACTCTCAATGTAAGAGTGCTTTGTTATTTGCAATTTGTTGAAAGACACTTTCCTGGCATTAGCATGACTAGTGCAGGGTTTCGTGCGCTATGAACATAAATCATACAAGTGAGCTAGCTGGTTGATGGCACAAGAACTCATTTCAATCTTCAATTGAGAGAAATTGCATTTATAATTCGAAATTGGGGAAAATCTCATCACTTATTAGCTGCAAAACTGAGTCTCTGCTTGAATTTTCTTCTCCAGCTCTAGAATGTTTCGCAAGGGACATAGATAATGGCAAGTTTCGGTGGTCGAAATGACATGTGCAGCAACTCAGACTGCATATTCCGTTCAAGTGCACTATATTTCAGATGATGAATAAGCAGAGAGAAATACTGATATATTACTCAATGAAATGAAGATGGATGATCCCACAAGATAGCAGCAACAATAGTAATAGCACGATGACAACATTCCCCACTCTCGTACTTCAGATTCTAGAAATTTTAGAAAATTATCAAAGAACTGATAATGTAGGCAGAAGCAGACTTCTTCAAATAGGAGACAGTTGTCCAAAAAACGATCGAATAGGAAAAGGCTCTTCTTCATAAACAAAAATAATTCACTTAAACGAAGTTCGAATACTTCAATGAGCATTAGCTTGACGTGAAAAGAGATTAGCGATAAAAGCTCTTGAAATCTTTATTATCAATGTATGTGTTTAGCCTAAGTTATCCTGTTTTTTTTTTCAAGTTTATCGCAAAAAATTTCTCGGTCCACATGAACGTATATGTACACATATTTTCTGCGTAGTATTTAAACGACGGGAATTTGTTTAGTATGACTAATTATGATTAACTGATCAATAAAACAATAAATAATGAAAAAAATTATATACTATGAGTAAGTACCTTCTTTATAAGTTATTACTGATCACTTGTGGGGTTAAAATTACAAGTTAGGTTTGTTTTCAAATATTTACGATCTAAAATGAATTTTAAGTTAAGGAAATTGTAGCAAACAATCGATTCGTCTAGGAAAACATAACCGATTACGTTAGACTTACTCCGAATGATTGCATAGTCTATTGAAAATATGGGAAGAAATAGAAGGAACTATTTGATGCTTGTTGCTTGCCTTATGTACATTATCTTTTTTTTTCGATTCGTCTACACAATATGCAAAAATCATTGAATGGGAAAATTTCATTCGTACATATGCACAATGTTGCATATATGCACGTTTGCTTGCGTAATTCAATCGTGCAATTAATTTCAATGGTTAACTGGCATTCACCTCGTCGACTTATCTATTTATCAGCATAGCCTATTTAATAAAACTTCATCGAACAAGTAAACCATTCAGTTATTATCAAATACTTCCTAAAAGATTCTCTCTCATCGAATTCTAATACATTATGAATTCATGCATAAAAGTAAGCAAGTTTTTATAATCCAATATGGACAGTCAATATCCAAATAGTGATCTGTTTCGGCTTTCTTAATATCGAGCGATGAGCATTTTTTTTTTTGTAATTTTCCCTCTTCCGAGATGGCTCCATTAAAAACGCGCGGAAATTAGATATGATGGAGAATGAGTTCCTTGGTTATAGTAACTTGTACTCACAGGAAACGGGAAAACGGAAATATGTACTCTAACCATTAATTTCAATATCTAAAAACTTCTCCCTAAAGTGAAAAGAATGCTACTCCACCACTCAATAACGTTCGAAATGAAAGTAAATTAGTTTCAAAAAAGAGGCGTTTTCATTATCATTCTGTTAGAAACGTATTCCGTTATTTCTAGTAGATTTACATATTCGAAATGATGTTACCGTTCCATTTTATTGCCGCTAGTAAATGGTACATTTGAGGTACTCGTAGAACACAGAACATGGGATGTTCAAAGGGCACAGGTAGATATGGCACAAGTACGGTGCTTGCCGATAACGCATGTAAATTGTTAAAAAAAGTTGAGACCACTGCTATAAGTAGTGGTCTCAACTTTTTTTATATAACAATACGGCAAGTAGCATATTCCTAAAATGTTGTGTATATTTGAAAATGCGAGAAAAGCAAAGATACGGGCTGGGAAGGAATATCCACAAAGGAATAAATTCGAACACCAGTGGAAGAATATTTCTTACGCGAGAAAGTGCGTATGCTAGAGGCGATGAAATAGGTGGGCGACCTGCACTCAGTTCAGGATGATATCGCTGAGCGGATATGAAAGATAATTAAGGAACCACATGTAATGGCTCAATGGAGGAACACTTATTCTGTTCTCACTAAAATGACAGCGTGTTCTTCTGATAAAAACAAATAAAACACACCCAGAATGATACAAGCACACAGCCACATTAATGTGCAAACATACATATCACATGCATACACAATATACACGCATACGCACACAGACACGCATAAGCACACATACACATACGTAGGTATATATCACACATAAGCGCGCGCATACACATACGCACACATCTGCACTCATACGTAAAGACATGCAAAAATGCACGCACACATAGAGTCGCATATATACACACACACGCGCACATACACACCGGACACATGCATCAGATACCCAAACATCATATATATATATATATATATATATATATATATATATATATATATATATATATATATATATATATATATATATATATATATATATATATTAGCAGGCGTCAGCTGGATATCGCTTAACGTCATAAATATGATAACAATAGCTGAAGTGAGCATAGATTTAGCAAAAATTTATGATAGCGTCCACGGAGTGCGTATCGCATGTTCACTACTATGATCAGTGCAAGACACTCATTAAGTTGCCAAAATAGGGAGCTATCATAAAATTCAAGCTGCGGCATCCACTAAAATTTTTGCGATATTGCAATCGAAGTTCGTTTCTTAACTACCGATTGACTGCGATCCGCTCCCTCATCCCAACCTAAAAAAGAACTTTTAATACTACACAGTTAGGAAGACGACAGAAATCGATTAAAACCAAACCGAATTACTCGGATAGAGCTACGAATAGCCTACTGCAGTAGGTGACTGATGCGAAGATCTGAAAGATGAAGTGGAGAATGAAATGCAGAAATTGGAGAAAGGAACTCAGCGAATGCGAATGATTGAAGCGGTAAGAAAAAACTGCTCTAGCGCAGCAATCGGTCTTATGCGCACAAAAGTGATGCAAAATGCAAGGCGTATATGAAGATGGGTTTCACTGACATAACAAATGATGTCATCGAGGGGCAGACGCCTGCACCGCACGTTTAGAAACCTTCCCAATGACAGACATAGATCGGCTCATTCTCACCTCCGCATACTGTGCTCCTTGATCGCTCCTACAATTGAATATATCAGCCCACTCACATCCGTTAGGTTTTCGCAATGGACAAACTAAATGTCTTTTTCAATAGTGCGCTGCATTTATGAGAAGCTTAAAAACAAGATATCAGATAAAAGAGAAAGGTTGTTTCAAAGGTGTTCATCACCATACGATATGGGCAGACACGAATACAAGGAGATATCATCAACATACTAATTCAGACCGACTTCAGCAACAAATAGAGAGAACAGGAGTGATCAACTCAATTTGTCAGCAAATTAGAGAAAAATGACCTTCGGAAGCAATTGAAGAAGAAAGCGCCCATAGATGAGCAAACGAGAAAATCCCATAGTTCAGTCACCCAATTTGGAAAATTCGGCTTCAGGAAATGGTATATTTTAATGCTGCAACTAGTGTTGCAGTGTTCACTAAGCCTTCACTAAGCAGATGAAACGATGCAGTTTTTCGGTGCCGCAACGTTGGTGGCAATATGGTGACGTTATATTTATGTTAGCTTCGTATTTAATATGCACTAAGCAATTAGCTATTAAGACATCCCGCCATGTGTTATTTTAAAGGTGTAAAATTAATGAACATCAATCGCAATAAAAAGTGCTCAATTCTCAAATCGAGTTATATTTGCTAGACATGTATGAACCAATCGCTGCACAAGAGCAACCTAATCATCATATATAGAATTCGATGCCATTAATAACGAAAAAGAAATACCTTTCAATCTATGAGTTTCATCAGAAAACTAAATAAATTAAGGATTTCGTTATAACGAAAAGAATGAAATTGAGAAAGACTACGCTATAGATACTATAATATCAGTGTAAAACTTCTAGTGCACAAGCGGCATTATATGACAACCTCTGCTTATATGAAGCAATTTTACAAGAACGAAGCATATCGCTATTAGAAAATTGTGCTCTTGCTCTCAATGAGTGACGTCATTTTAGAACGTTAAGTGAAAGTATCATCGTTGTTGTGCGAATATCATCTAAGATAAAATAGCACCAAACAATGTGGAATAAACAACGTTGATGTTATAAACGAGGATCGTTAGAAACGTTAAACAATGATATTATAATAAATGAACGAACGTTGTCGATCTATAAGACATTTTACTGCAAAACCTATTCACATATGAATAAAATTAGGTTCGAAAAAAAGTCTAAACGAAATTAGAATAGCAATATGCAAATAAATGAAAGGCAATAATTGAGCTAATTAAAATACTAAAGAAATTGGTTCATAGGTAAGCGATATTGATGAAATAGCATATAGCAGGCTTATTGTCAGCCTTAGCATAAAACAAAACATGTGAATAGATAATTCTAAAAAAACTTATGAAACAAAGTAAAACAAATTAGAAGAATATGAAATAAGATAAGCTGTGGGGAAATCTCGTATTCCCGGCAGACGATTTGCAGCTGTGATCATCGTCTGAATTTTTGGATGACATAACTTATCCCTCTCCTTTTCAGCTTCTTCCGTTTCCTCGTTCACGTTTTTATATAGCTTACATTAACTTCAAGAAAGCGTTCATTTCTGCGCTTTATAAATTGCAATTCGATTTTCGCCACTGTTGCATTGAGGTTTCCCTGTTCAGTTGGATTGCGTCATTTTTATATGGTCGCAAATAAGTCGCCATGTAAACGAACCTCAGCATTGATTTTCAGCCAATGCATAGTGGTTTGCCTCACTCAACAGATCTCCCTCGCGTTCCTTCAGCGATTCATTTTATTGCTTTTTCCATGACAAGGACAAAGCTTTTTCAGGTGAAGGGAAATTTTTAATTCAGCTCTCGGATAGTTCAAACAATTGCCTTTCAATATCTTAGAAAACAAAGTGTCCGGTCTGCACTTGCCATGAACAATAACTGTAATCAACCGCCTGTCGAAGCAATCGGAACCGATTAAGAAAATTCTGTGCTTGAGTCAGAGATTTTGTTCTCGCAGAATATTTCATTCAAATCAAATATATAAGTTAAAAAATACTTGGGTTTCAGAACGGCTTATTATAAAACTAGTCACTAGTCTAAAATTGAGCGATTTTTTCTCAATTGTTCATATATGCTCGCATGGCAATTTGCACCTCTCTAGGAGCTTCTCCGACCACCGGAAAGGGTGTAATCGGCTGCCTACAGCCATTTCCACGTGTAATCGGCTGTCCACAACAAAGTCAACCTCTGAAAATTCTCAAACTATCGTTTTGCACATTTGCGCATTTAAATAGACATCATCTAAGGATACAAGTCCTGAAGCTGCGAATCGATGGTCATGATTCGATGGCATAATAATCAACTATATTTCCAAGCTGACGAGTGTTTCATGGATTTAAATTATGGATCTTTTTTGTTCATTTCCACTAACAACTTCAGTGAGATTCATCAGGCCGCTTCACTCATCGCTTCACAAATGAAGATGCTCTAAGAAGCGAAGGTTACCACCACCCAACGTTTCTATACTTAGACTCCGTATTATTCACCACGCTTACATGAAATATTTTTCAAAAATTCTAGGATGAAGTGCCTCATGCAGCCTTTTAATGCCTCACGCATATACTTCCTGCACTGTTTTATGGTATTGCAGTGCAACTTTACACCTGTATTGACCCAACTGTCACGAGCGATTTGCGAGAGTGCAGACTCCCTGCTGCATCTTACTACCAAGTTGTTATTTTGTTTCCTGCATTTTGACTATGCAATCGCAAAACTCTGTCGTCCTTTTTCTTTATTCTGCGCCGATCTAGTCCCCACTTTCGCGGCGATGATTTTCTATTAGCGCAAGCGGATTTTGGGGATCTATAGTCGAGGCGCGTCCCCAATAGCAATTCATAGCACATTTTTTTCCAAACGCAACATTTTCGAGGACCTGTTGCCGAGTCGCTTTTCCTATCATTTTCCTCCATCCCCCCCCCCCCCCCCCCCCCCCCTCTAAAAATACCTTCCCTATAGCAAAAAGAGAAAAACACTATGAATGCTCAACTAGCATATTTTTTCAACGATTTTCGATGAAAACTAAACACAGCTGGAATAACAATCAAGAAAGAAATAATTGTCCTTAAAAGAGATTGATGAGTTAAAGCCGCCTTAGTGACCGTGAAAGCAATTAGCTCATTACGTAGGGTGGTTAGCAATGGGAAGATTTATTCATCGATCGAATGCAGCCGAGCAAGGATGAGTGATGGTGCAAAGAACGTTTTGAAAAAGTGGCCATCTTCCGATCCCGGATACAGGGAAATCGAAATGCTTGATTCACCTATCCCTGCTATTGACGAATAAATTCGCAGTCAAGTTTTTAATTCATTTTAAGTATTGTTCAGGAGTACATATTTGAGGTGCGTGGACGTTCAGGTAGAAATAAGATCAGCTGAGGATTGTTAGTGAGTTGCGACAAATGATTCGGTAAAGGCATGACGCAATATCTGAATTGAAAGATTTGTGAGTCAACTAGAGAACGATGTAATCATTAACGCTGCTTGCTCCCATATTGGATTGCAAATATCAGCAAACTCCCAACAGATTTCTTCGCATAAATGATTAGAATTCATTTCGGCTGTTTTCATATTTAACTATAAGCCATACAAATAAAACAGCATCAGAGAGGGCTCAGATTAGTTAATTTCTAAGAAATATTATACAAATTCACTTGTATACTTAGCAAAAAATTCATGAGGCAATTCGTTCATTTGCCTGACAGATGAACTCCTTAAGATGCAAAAAAATGTAAACGAAAATTGAGCTTAAACTTGTATTGATAGAATTTGTTGCTAGAGGTGCTACATAACAAGACAGACATTAGTGATGGCGGAACGAGTAAATGCGAAATACGAAGCAACATATTTTAAGTCAGCTTCTAAGAAAAGTTTTCGAAGTGGGTAATATGATGCTAGAGCAGATTAACGAAATATGGTATAATATAGAATTGTAAACGACATCGAAAGTGTTGTCTGCAACTCCGTATCGAGAAACATTTATCAGAGGGATACATAAGCGATCTTATTTACCAAAAGAGCCCATAAGGAATGCAATGAGAATTCAATGAGTTTTCTTGATTAAGAGGTGGAAATTCCATGTGAATTGAAGGCTGTTCATCGGTAGAACGATACTGGACGAAACCTAGTTGATGAAAGAAAGTGTTGATTCTCGTATTGCATAGGAAAGCAAAACTTCAAGGTTGAAGCGTATTTTGAACGAATAAAAATAAACCATCAAGAGTAAAGATGTCAGTTACGTTCGATAGGGCGAGGGTTGCCAATATGAACAATGCGGAACGCGTATTCACACGCAATAAACGAGTTCTTACAACGAAATAAAACGACAAGAAATAATCTCAAAGAAGGACGATGAAGAAGGTGATGATATGATGATGAAAGAGGGCTGTGCAAATTAGCTCAGGGACATTCTCAGACTTTTATTATTAGTGCGGTCGCTAATGAAATACACTCAAATAGAAATTCTACTATAATTTATTTCATTAAGAATAAGCAAAATGGTGATAATAGAGTTCAACGGATGATCGTTATGATTTATTAATCGATAGACCTATAAATAATCAATAACGTTAAAGAATAAAATTTTTGTTTAACATCGAGAATCATAAATACCTATAATCTTTAATTGATTCGAACAATAATCTTCATTAATAATTTAATAAGAGATTCATTATTAGTCTTCCTATTTTGGAAAAAAGTTGAACGGCAGAGTTAACACATTTTAACAGAAAAAAAAACGAACGTATAATTAAATTTCTTCAATTTAAGCAGATATATTTTTGCAGCTTCTCATCAATATTTGAGAAATGAAGAGTTATTCGGATGAATATATGAATAAGGGTTAAGAGATGAGAGACACGCATATATTTCTATATACAACAAAGTGAGACAAAACAGAGCTTTTTAAAAGAGTGAAATCAGCGTTCGGCATCGAGTTGAACACTTTTAGACAAAACATTTATTGCAAGATATAGATCGCTTTTTACAACGACTCTTCACCACCGTATCCCTCTTGTATGCAACATTTTCCAATGGTATCATCTACAATTTTTTACGGTGGGCCGGGATTATCTCATTCTCTTTTGAATGTTTTAGTAAACACTCCCAAGAAGACATATAGCATCCCTAATACCCCTTCTCCCCCTCCTTCTTCCCGTATATCCAAACATTTTGTATTCGATGTGTTCGAACATTCGAAAAATGAGAGCTGAATCGAGAACATAGAGATGTGAAATAGTAATCTAATATGAATGAGATTGTACATCATTCATGAAGGTAAACGAATGGTACTAGAATGAGGCGGTGAAAGGCTGAACCTCAAAGAAATGCATTCTAGAGCATTCTACAATGCTACCTATGTATCGATGCTCTTTCCTATCTTATAGCTATCATCGGTTTCAATGATGCAAATGAGCAGCACCAACATTAATGAAATCGACTCGCATAAATGCGCCTTTAATGACTGCATTGCAATTATATAAAAATATGAAAGCGCGTTGCAAAAAAAAAAGAACTGGTAAATAAATCGGCCATCTCATTAGTTTTATTGTGGAAATTGTAAAGAAAATAGTAGGTATCTCTGTATTCACATTTCAATATTTCAGAGTCAATTAATCGCAAGATATAGAATGCAAATGCACGAAGTTAATATAAGTCGATATATGGCAGATAAGGATTTTAACATGAATTGAACAACGCCTACATTGGAAGATATTTGCGCCAGATGTGACAGAAGTCCATTAAAACTGGTTACAATACTGCTTTCCAATGCAGCAGCAGTGCCAGGAGTAGATTTCGAACATACTAGCGGGATTACTTCAGATCAAAAGTTATCATATTATTTCAGATTGGAACTGGCGGGTTTAGTTCAAATGAAACTCTTAGGATCATTTCTACTCGGAAATGTCAGGATCGTCTTAGATCAAAACAGGGGAATTATTTCAGGTCAAAACAGGCTGAATTATGTCAAGTAAAAAGTGGGGAGATCATTCCAAGTCAAAAGCTTTTCCTAATAATTCTTTCAAGGAATATTATCAACACTAAACTTTCAAGCAAAATCAAATTCGAATCATCAATCGCAGAGTAATATTTCAGAATGTGGACGGTAGAAACGTGAACGAATTTTAACAGACAAGAAAGAGTGAACAATGCATGCAGACAGCTGCTTCCTTTGACGTCGTTGACGTCATATGCGATCCAACTTTGCTCTGGCTTACACTTTGACGATAACCGTTGTCTGATGACTGATGGAAACATTGCCTGCATACGACTTCGAATCTGCGAGTTTTCTCTTTCCAGACGGATGCTCTATCATATCCTCTTGCAGGCGTATTTACCTAGCCATTATTTTTGCTCGATCGTCATTAGTTCTACAGTGCACACAATGCAATAGTTTGGTGAGTGCATAATTTCAACAGTGGGATCAGAATTGGCATCAAGTCCCAAACGATGCCACTTCTAATCACCTGTCCCCATTATGCGCTTTATGGTCACCTGCATTATGCATAAGGCAAAATCGATAACACGTAAGCAAAAAATGCTGCCTGATATAAGAGCATCCGCAGCAGCTCAATCCGATAAAGCATCGAGCCGGAAGGCGCGAGGACAGGCGTTCGGATGCCAACTGTCTTTCATCTTTCCACCTCTCATCTAACCATCTTTTACTTCGAAGTTCTTCAAATACCTACAACTGTCCTCTCGAATACGCAGTGTACGCACTGACAGAAGTCTCCAGACATCAGCAAAGAGCACGCTATAGGTGTTTTCAGTATACCAGAAATAAAGAGATGCGAATTCGGACAGAAAAAGTCATCTATCTCTAGGAGCCCGCATGTCGGACCACTCTCGAAGAAAGTACATAGGCAAAGTGCGTTGAAACGGAGTGACGCAGTCAGTTCACACAACTTCTCGAAGCATTAGAAACTCCGGAAGTAGAAATCCCATGCAAATGCTTTGAAATTAACAGCTTATTCGAACCACCTGGTTTCTATCTACGTGGCCAGTTGTTCTAGAAGAAATTGCATAGATTTACTAGCACTGCGTTAAGATAAATTTGTTTGTTGACGAAAGTTCGGTAGGGGGAGAGTTAGATAACAATTTCGATGGGATCGTTTTGTAAGCACAACGATGGATGATGGATCGATTCAAGAAAGAAGTACATTATGGCTGATGTACAGAAGTAGACATAAAGGTTCCAAGAAAGTTTCACACAACTGAGGTGCCATTTTACCAACAATCTATGGCAGTATACGCTGTTACACCTATTGCAAAGAATTTATATATGGCAACATATAAGTTTCTTTGAAGAAATGAAATCATTCTATGACATCAGATCAAAGATCAAACATTCTTCGCGTTGCCATTAACCTGACATAGAATTAATTGATAGCTGAAAAGAATGGGGTAACTATTTGTGTTAGATCTTCCATTAATCTCAGAGATCATGCTGGAAACGAATTGTATCAGCAAAGTTGTCTTAGTGAATATCTATGGATAACACGCCTAGTTAGTTGACTCGAAGAGAAAATTAGTGTTACGCTTATCATAAAGGAAGAAATGAATCCTATATGGTTAGATAATAGACACTTCATTGGATCGATATTCCTACCATATATCTAATAAATCGATAGCGTTTCGCAAGTAAAAATAGAAATCGAGCATAAAATGACCATTGGAAATGTGAAGAGTGCCAATTGTTCATTGAAAAATAAGTTTTTTGTTTGGAAATTTGCATTTGTAGGCATCGTTGCAATGGCGCATCTATGTTTTGCAAGCATATGTTTTGCGCATCTATCTCTCTTGCTCTCTCTGTCGGCATGTTTGAAGATAGAAATAGGTGACTCTCGAGCTATGAAATAAGATGATCTCAACTAGAAGTTAACTTCTAGTTCACCTACTAGCTTCTAAAACAGTTCTATTCACTTAGTAATGTCTGAAACTTCGACAGTTTCTTCAAACAGTCAACTCTTCATTTTATAGTGGTTGAGTCGGCCAGAAGAAAGAACCTTTATATAATACTTGCGAGAGGGTGGAAATATGAACGTAATATTGCATATTATACCTTCCCCTCTCGCGTAGACCACTTTCTCGTTTTACAGTATTTGTTAAGCTTGGGTGAAACTAGTTGGTGCATTGTACTTAATAGAAGAGTGTCAATCGTAGCATGCTCTCAGCCTGTTTACTTTTGTTGTTGAGTTGTCTTCCTCCCAATTATTTGCATAATATATGTGTAATAGTGCAACAATTAACGCTCATTGCTGATATTTGCATTGCAATATAACAAGTGATTCTTAACGAAGACATAACGCTAGTTGATTAAAGATAATTGAGTGTGGGCAATTTCATTTCATTCTGATAGTGGGTATGAATAGTTTTTCTTTAACCACTACGTTTTTTTGAGGAATGACTGAGGCTTGCAGAAGGAGGAATGCAAGTCAGTGAATTCAAATTATTTTTACTACATTTTTTCTCCTCTCCAATTGTGTGCGTTATTTCCTCACCACGTTCTCTCCAAAATTTCTAGCCGAATTCAGCTACCCCCTTCACCTTTTTCTTAGATCCCTTTCCCCCTTTCATTCCTTGGTTGACTAGGGAAAATCATACTAATGCGTCGTGAAAAAAGAAACAGATAATGATGCGAGCCTCACACGAGCTCTCCATCCTTAAACTCCTTATCGATGATGGTGAAAGGAAGGTGCAAAATTGGGTTTATTTAGTCGGGTAAATTTTCGCACGAATTTTATTGAAGGTTAACCGAAACGAAAATTTTTTTGTGAAAATCAATTGAAACGACTCTCACGAAATCAAAAGAGTCATGAACAAATCGTACGAGAAGTGGGTCAGGTCGTTTAAGCTTTATTATTCGACTTTCAACAGAAACTAATCGATCCGGCGAAATCGCACGAAATTTTAAATAATTTTGCTGCTTAAAATTAGAAAAAAAACCATCAAAAATGACATCTTCGATGGAGGATCTAAATAGGTAACTACGATAAAACTGTAGACAATAACGCCCTAGTTAATATATAGGTGATCAGAAGATTACCTATGAATAGCTGTTGCATCACTACGACTAATGATAGAATTATGAGAAGCTCACACAAGCAGACCGTCGATGCAAGAGTCCCACTAATGGCTTTGCCCCACTAAGCTCTGTCTAAATATATTGGGCATTAATGGAGTCTTATGCAAAGTACAAAAAAACGACTTCTACGAATGTTCTGGGGATTTACTTCTATGAGAGATGTGTATTGGCAGTAACTTAATATGGGAAAAGAGATTAATCTAATAATAATGTATAGAATTATTGCTTACTGAAAAATATTAGTAATGTACATTAAGGACATAGAAATAACGATCTTTTAGTACCGACTATTAATGCCGAACAAGAAGCACATAAATCTTGCAAATGAGTAAATTGCGATACTCATTACTCTTTGCTAATAAAGCACCTATGAGTGTATTGATTAATAATGCGCTCAAAAAAGTGAGGAAAATACAGCAATTTAATATCGTATCGAATGATACGGTACGACGGCAAGAGAAGATTTACACGGAATGATGTAAAGAATCGCTGAAAATTCACAATTTCCGATACTGTAAAACGTTACGAAAAGGTTATAGAATTTGAATATATTGCCTTAAGTTCTGCACTTGCAGAAATTACTCAGACATTATTAGAGTTGTTTACGTGCCAACTGCTCATAATATCTTACAGCCAGTGAGTGTAAGGAATATACACAAAAGAATAGAAATAGTGCAATAATGATAAGAAATGACCATATCACTTCATTTCTTTGAGGTATTGTTTGCGGCTTATGAAAAAATTGCTGCATTATGATATTATCATAGAACTGGTTGTGGAAAATAGTCAATTTGAAATTTACACTAAGAAAGATGTAGATAATTTGAGTACAATTTACTCGAATATTACTTATTTTGCATCCAGCAAGAGAGACTGTGCCGTAGTATTGAAAGTCATTTTGTTTCATTTGGAACATGGAGATGATGTAAATTCACTTTTACAGTGAATTAAAATGTTGTCCAGACTCTAAAGTAGACTTGAGCCGTTTTTTGTGCAAGAAAATAAAAACCGTTTGAATGAATAGCCGACAAACATCAGGATAACGGATATAGGCTTCTGGAATGAACGCTACAGCGAACAAAACATGTTTATACCACCAAAACAGTTTAGCATTTATGCTACAAAATACTCCAAAGTCATACTTTGCAAACAATGCGAGTAACTGTATAAAAGTGAAGCGGTGAAAATGTAGAGGCAAACAGCCCGCCCCATATCCTACAATACTTCACCGATTCGAGCGGAATCGTTACGCCCCCCTCCCTACCACTCAGGTCCACTGGTTTTGTGTGGATGAGCCCCGACTTTAATGACGAGTCTTCACCTTCGGGAGGTTACAGTAGACTGCTCATATTTTAGGTGCACATTCTAAAGAAGGCAACGGTACCGATCGTAATTGGGAAACCTCTTCACTAGAGATAACTTGTACTATCATTCCCAACAATCTCTTTCCATCATGATCATAATTCTTTTATAACTGTTGAAGTTTTAATTTTCGCACAGAATTCATTTCTCAATGCTGAAGACAATAATGAAAATAAATTCATGAGAAGCACATCAGAGGTGAAAGATCGGATGGTGAAATGCTAGGTAACAAAATTCCCTGAAAATCATTGACTGCATCGCTGAAGACATGCAACCTATCTTGAAATAGGAGTGCTGGTAATTGGAAGAGATTTCAAATTCTCTTTTAATAGTGAACATAGAAACTTCAGGCTACAAATAGTAGTGATCATTGACTGGTGGTAGTTGTCGTGAAATATCGCACAAAGTGGGTTAACAAACAAAGAAACGATATATACACAAGTAAACAATTTAGTTATACAATGAAACTTATTGCAATTATGAGTGCTTTAATGAGCGCAGTGCAAAATAAGGAATCAATTCTTTATTGACAAGCAATAACTGCTCAATATTAAGGTTGTATCTCCCTCTCGTCGCGACTACAGAATAGTCAAATTTGGTTAATATACAGCTCTAGAAATTTGCATAAACAAATTGCGGCATAATCAAAAAAAAAGGTTTACAATTGACATGGAGTGGTCATTTTACGATGGACACAACTGAGTGCATCAAAACAAATTAACCTAATAATAGATAGAGGGTTCCAAGGTGCAACTAAGAAACATCGTTACGTTGGCAGTAAATTTCATCGCGTTCCGCCATCATATCAGCATAACAGTGATTACGTTGACTCTTGAAAGTCCAAAAAAAAGTAATTAGAATGCATAAGTTAACAATTAACATGATCTAAGAACCAGGATAATAAGGCGTCTACGACCACATACATCCCAACATTTAGAAAGATATTTTCACTTCAATGGTGACTTACGATCAGCTTCATATGAAAAAATTCATAATGGTGACGTCAGAGCATATTGTTCGAGGTACATTCATCGAGGTTAGAAAAGAACGGAAGATTTTTACTCGGCCCGAACCACAAGTCGGGTCTGTGTGCAATCAGGGGAGCAGCAACGACAGCTAGTGGCGAACTAAGCCGCTCAAAAAATCGATCACTGCACTAGCAGCAGTTTTTACGAAGCCAAAAGAGCCCAGTGAGCTGTAGCTGAATGACGTAGAAAATGCTCAGTGCAAGCTCAGACATATACTAAGCCAACGCAGGCCTACATAAAAAATGCCGATCAAGTTGCGTCCTTAATTCATCAGTAAGTATAACAGGTTCGGGATACTCTCTTCTAAAAGTGTGCCGGAAAGAGCTTAGTTAGCAGCTCGAAAAGTTCAACGACAAATGGAGCATTCGTTGGGTATGGCTTCGAGACACAGAGAGCATAGGCAGTCTGTTGTCTCTTATCTCTTAGTTATCTCTCTCTAGGCATCTGTATTGGGCGGCGTCATGAGGGTGTGCATTGAAGAACCGTCCTGAGCTGGCTAGAGATCGAAGGGAAAGTAGCTAGGAGTGAGGCCGAAGCTAACACCCGACAGCCATACAAGCGATCATTCATCGACACAGAGGCAGCTCAAGCTGGCTGGCACTCCTCAACGGCAGCATTCCATACTATTTCGGCGGTTCCCTCGTTTGCTATTCGAAAACAACTCTCTCTTGCTTGCATTACTCTATTCCGTAGATTTCATGTTCGCGCGCATCTGACGCCATTGTATTGTATTCCGAATAACACCTTTTAAAACAATCGAAGATCATAAAAGGAATGGAAGAAAGCTGAAAATTGTGACAGGGAGGCTCGTAGAATATGCGATCCTACAAATCGGCTTTTATTATATGCTCATTGATTCGAGCATATAATAGAGAGAAAACATTCAGAATCTATTAATTTCACGGTGCACTCAAGCATTGATAACTTCGATGGAGCATAAACTTGTTGCAACGTAAAGAGGATGACGGATGTTCTCATAGCGCAGATTGTATCCTTCCAATTTCAGCATCGTTGCTTGCGTAGTTCGCAATTGAAATTGATAATCAAAGAGAGATAAGTGAACGCCCACGAGGTACGAAAATGATCTTGCCATAGCCCACTCATGTCAAAGGTTTTCAGAAGCATACAGAAATCAATCACTATTCTGAAGTCGAACTACAAAGTTAGAATTTGAAGTTTCTGAACTCATATTAAGATATGTAAACTGGTGTGTGAGGTTGCCAAAGTCTGAGTATAGTTCCGAAATTCTTCACCAGCGTACATCAACGTCACAAATTCGTCTTTGGAGTTTGAATGGGAAAAGCCAGGACGATGGAAACGAAGGCGGCTACAAAAAGAGACAATAATGAAACACGATCGCCCGTCGAAGCACTTGCACCGATGAAATGTGATTTTAATTTGCCTTCAGCTTTCAGCTGAAAACGAGAATATATGAGTGAGCTCCAACTTAAGGAATATCAAAAGTGCGTGAGTATTTCGGTATCGCATGATACTGCAGTAATACCCGCAAGCAACGTCGACCGTGCATTCAATAATAGAAGCAGATATGATAAGATAGAATATTTGGAACCCTACTGACTGACTCTAAAGTGCATCTACGAGACTAACAAGTTATTAAAGCTGAATTCAAAGGTCGCCAGGATAATTTCTAAGATGGGAAGCTTCCTCGGCTGAAGCATCCAAATAATTTGCGTTAAGGCGTTTCATGAAGCTGTCGAGAGGAAAATTGCTGGCGAAGGTGGATAACGCACAAAGATTTAGTTTGTTTTATTAAAGAATATTTATTACGAATAACTGTCTTTTCATATGGCCCCAATTACCGCTGAGGAGAAGTTGCAAAGTTGCCGAAAGGTTAGGGCTTAGGCTCGTCGGATGCTGACGAGTGGATTCATCGTTACTCCCTTTAAGAGGAGGATTGGGATTTCACCCTCCTCGTCTTGATGGGGATGCTGCGCAGATCGCCTCGGTAGGATGGAGTCAAGGAGTCTTCTCTAAATCTGGTTACAACCGATCGCGAAGTCTCCAATACGAGACGATGACTATAAAGACATAGCACTCGCAAATGATGACCATAAACAGTTTTGCCTTGTGGAAATTGCCATACTGGAGTTCTTCAAAAAATGACCTGCAGATGAGTACAGCCGAATTTCAATAATGACAAGAAAAGTCTCTCTCTGCGATCGAGATGGATTTGATCCTAGCTTCAATTCTTCTATAAAAGTTAAGCCCGTAGGGATCAACATGTACATAACGCTGAGCTCTGACTGGTATCCTTTGTCACTGTTAAACAAAAACTACCCTTCACTAGTGTCAGTCAACATCTCATTGGAGTTGCTCAAAGCCAGCTACAACAATGCATTAAATAATGCTAAATTCTTCTTCAGATCCGTGAAAATTCTGTATATTTTAAATGAGTTTCATAATACTGCAAATGAAAAAAAAACAAACAGAATGTTTTATCATCAAAATATTGCAGCGAACGTTGGCAGAATCTGTACTCAATGAGGCAATTCATAGATCATATATTCAGTGAGGCACAAAACTGCATAGGTGCGCAAAACAATCCTACAAGGCGCTTGATTGTTATTGTCTTAACACCTCATGTGAAGGAAGCAAAAACCCACCGCAACGTAGGTCCCATAGAAAGTTTAGTCGATTGAACCTGCTTTCCGTCCACTGACGGACTCAGCTGGTGAAAGATGGATGAGCAATGATAAAAATTGTATCAGTGAATGGCCAGACAACCTAACAGCCGTTGATCAAAAGGTTACGATCGAAAATGGATAAAATAGATAGGTTGACACGAACAGACTATTCGTCCTCAGCGGTGGTCTCAGTGAAGGCATTTTCCTTGCTTCCTAAATAAAAAGCCACTGAATAGTGTGAAAAAGGGAATTCACATCGAAAAATGTAAGCTGAATGGAAGTGCGCATACAAAGCCGACGGCCAATTCACTGCTATCGTGCTCACGCACGTATCGCTCACGTTATGCGTTTTGGCACCAAACGACGTGCACGTCAGCAATCCGATAGCAATTGTTGGAAATTTTTATTGTCAGAGTTTAGAAAAAGCAAGCAATAGTAGTTTTAATGTCACGATCGAGAAAAGTTGGAACTTTTGCTCTCACCAATCGCAAAAGACGAGAGCATTCTTAAATTTGTATGGGAAGTAATGCATAAGAAAGTTGTTCAGTGATACGATGACAATACATCAAATATGAATGAACATCATACTTTTCGGCTATTGAAGTCATTTGCTTCATTGTACGTATCCCAGGGAAGCTAGAAGATGTAATGAGTCGAATGCTTACAAAGCATCGTATAAATCATAATGAAGGTGAGATAACTCTATTCACGGGCAAGAATGAGTGATGCCTATCGAAATAAGATGTCGAAGTGACTTAGCAAATGCCTTATTCCAGTTGCGATCTAGAAAGACAGACGGTTAATGCTGCTAACGTTTCATTAAGCATATCGTTATTGCTAGATTGCATCGGTAAATGCAAATCTTAAGGATCATACAGTAATCATTTGAATTGTAAATAATTTCAAAGTATTTACTATCTCACACTCGATATGAATAGGAAAGATCCAATTATGAACAGGAATTGCACTGAGTTGCGCATGATTACATTACTATAAAACATCGGAACTCATTCTTTTTTTAAAGTCATACAATATTTGACTAGAAGTTATCAGAGAAAAGAAATTTACTTCAATTATAATAAATTAGTAACATTAGCAACGGGAAACGAGAATTACGATGCTTCTACCAACAAAAGATTGTTCGCTTAAGATTAAGCCTTATGCTTGAAGAATTGCGCTAAACAGCAATCTAGGTAATCTAGGGAATTTTCTGAGCATTATGCATGAGGTAACTAGCACATGGCCACTATTCCTTCTCAAACGAGAATGACATCTATCACAAATACAAAAAACCGCTTCCCGTAACTTGCTAAGAAGATGCAACAATAAATGCGAGAAATTACTCCACGATTGTTTCATATTCACGAGAGATTTCTTTTCGAAGATACCTATGCCGATTCTAGCACTCGCTGATTGCACGATTATGAGATAAAAGCGAATGTTTCATTACATTTGAAATTTGACACCACATAGGAAGTCTGCAAAGTACCAAGCCAGAGGCCGGGAATTTAATGGAAAAGAATTGCAAAGCAATACACTCCCTCCTGCCGAACAAAGTATCCTGCACTCCTTCTATTTGAACATTTCACGCACAAATCCACTCATTTTGCCAAGGAACCAAATAAAACATAAGTAAAGATGGAGTTTTTAACGCTTAAAAGATATAAAAACGATACTACAAATAATACATAGGAAGAAGTCTGATTGTTGAACGAAACTTGCTGCTTATTGCACACGTTAGGAAGCAATGTTTGGATGATCATAAATGAAATGCTCAATTTGCAGGTGAATTTGTAAAATAAATCGATGATTGAGTGCACTGTGTGCTAACGCCTGATGCAGAGATACTTTTAGAACGTAATTGCTTCCTGTCTAAGCAGATGTGCCTTGAAGAAAGACCGCATAGGCAAAGAAGTACAAATCATTCATGCTACAAAGTAGCGCGTGATCCCCTTTTACGACGCTTGCAAGTAAGAAGCCGGGCTTACACAACTATTTGCATGGATTCACTGGTTTGCCTCTCTCTCCCATTTATAATCGTTAAATACTGAAGGAATCAGGTGACATCATACAAAAAGAAATAAAGCGAATACGAAAGCTAATGGATTAAGGAAAAACGTTTAAAAGGTTTATTAATTATTCTACGCTTCGAGTAAAATTATAGTGGGAATGAAAACAATGATGTCATAATAATGCGGGCTCTGCAGCTATGTAAGAGAACAGACACATAGAATATGAGAATGCGTCAAAATAAAACACCTCGAATATATACGTCAAAAAGTATTCCGAGGACGCTGATAGAGACTTCTAATACTTTTTCTGCGTAATCAAAAATATTCGTAGGAGTCAATTTCTAATGCTGTTCGCTAGATGACTTCTTTGATTGGAATATGCAATAGCCGATTTCAAGCGGTTGAAAACTTTTCAACGATCGAGCATTTCATACTGCTGAAAATTCGTACTATTCCTCGTCCATCAATAAACAACGATCAACGCGACCATCGGAGGTGGCATTAACGTAAAACGTTTTCTGGGTAGGGGCCGAAACCTGTGATAAAATTTCAAAATTCTGGGATGTCGAACGACTTGGAAATGTTAGACCCTAAAGTCAGCGGTGGGATAACTGAACAGTGAAGGATGCCGTTCGCCAAATGTGCCGGTATTGAAAAAAAAAATCAGAATTATATCTAAGTTAACCTGAATCTGTCATCTAACTTAGATGTGACGATGATATTTCTTAATGAAGCCATACACTTTATAGTCGTCGATTTATTTTGACTGATTGCACTATGTATCCTAAAGCTGTGATAAAGCAATACAGTGGGAGGCAAAAAATGGTGCACATCCGAATATGATATTGGGGTGTCGGACGGCTTTGAAATATTCAGGCACTAGAGTCGCCGATCGGTCGGATCGACCAAACAGTGAAAGATACCATTTGATGAATGCATTTGTATTTGTAATATAAGAAAAGGTCAGAACAACGCCTACAATTAACCTGAATCTGCCGTCTGACTCAGATATGATGACGATATTATCTTAGCGAAGCTACATGCTTTTGAGGACATAAAATCTTTTAGAAGCAACATAAAGTGAACACGCAGAATGGTGTGCTGCGCAAGGCAATGGGATAATTATAAGAAAATTATCAAAAACACAGAATTGCCTGATTATGCAGTGGCATATCTCCTTTCCATATTCCTGGTGTTAAAGATTTGGGATACGCGAACGATATAGCGGGTCAGGTTGACAGTATGCAGAAAAGCTGCATACTCAGCTTTTCTCCTCAATATGATATTCCATTCCACTTTCAACCAAAGGAAACGGATGATACTTTTGCTAACGAAGTTTGACGAGTTTTTCCTCCATCTTGCTAAAAACAAATTATTATCCCCTCCTGGCTATGAGCATTACCTTTACAACGTGCCGTAAAATCCTATATCATCGCCTCAACGCGACGTAGCGATGACGCACGCAGTTGGACAGCTGTGGTAATACGCCGTGTTCTCCAACTGATCTGGGAAAGCAACAAAAGTGTCCAACTACTAATCCCAAGAGAAAGGGCCATTTTCTCACCGCCGAGAGTGCCCTTCCTTTCCCTCAGATATTGAAGACTGCCTCGGCTTCAGAAGGGGGCATATCTGCTCATCTAGCCGGCACTATGGCTCGAAAGTAGTAACAGCCAATGACGAAGTAGAAAATGTTTGAGGGAACACTGTTAAGAACCTCAGGTGGCAGGCCACACGAAAAAGACAGTTCTCGATGTTCATGGCTGCTGTAGGCTAGTGAAAGATGAGACAGTGAATTCTCTCATGCAGAAATGAAAAGGATTAAGAGAGATGTGACTAGGACGTGTAGAACAGGACGAAGAAAAGAGTTGTAAATGATCTGAGAAGGCGGTGCAGCTGCCCGATTTAGAAAGCAGAAAGGCGAACAAACAGTGGGAGGTGTTCGGTTCATCATTAGTGAGAGGTCGTCGGAGAAGATTGCTTCATGGAAGGTTACCATCGTTACGCATTAAAATAGTACATCTTTAAATTAAAGCAAAAACCTGTTAGTTCGTGAAGGTAGAAGGATTTTAATGAGAACTCGAAAAAAGCCGTTGTCAAAAACTTTACTCGCACAATGGCAATGGGAGATTCCAGCGCCAAAATTGGATGGCGTAAGAAAGACGAAAGATTTGTTGGTGAATACTGTAGCCGAAAGAGATGGCTTCGGCTAGAACAAAAGAAATGCGCATATGGAACATCCGTAGAAAAAATGCAGACCTCGATCGCTCCAAACGCGAAACTATAAATGAAAGTCGTTAAATTTTTATTAGTGAATAGAACGAATTCCTCGAAGAATTTCAAGATGCCGCTGTAGTCATACTTTTAAATATCGCCATTATCATTGCATGGTCAGAGCTAAATATTTTCGATGATGACACCATAAGAAAGAGCTATAAATTGCAAACGGAAAGCAGTGGTCAAAGATGCCGAATGAAAGTAGCAAAAGGAAGCCACTCCTAAACAAAGCGAGAGTCAAATAAAGAAATGAGGTGAGGACTGCGCCTACTTTACTGATAAATTGGCGTCGCGCATTAAGGTAGCTAAAGTGAAAAAGTGAAAATGAAACCAAGGTAACATCTTGCTAGCAGCGAAAGGCTCGCTGGGCAAAAAAAAAATAGTAACTTGAGCAAAAACTTGAATAACCTACTCGCATATTTACTGCTGCAGAGCTGATTGGGCAAATCTGGAGGAGAGCTTTGAGAACCAGCGAAACAAGCTTTTCGAAACAACCGACTCAATTAAAATCTGAGACAACTGTCTCGAAAAGTGTAGAACGGAGCTAAAAAGGTGTAGTTGGACCGCTATAGGACTTAAGAACTGAAACAAACAGATTTTGACGAGTGGAATTTCAATGATAGAAATATGCAATGATTTTTTTTTCTATATCGTAAATCGACATTCCTATACTCACGCTAAAGCAATTTAGGAAGGAGGAGATTTCTGCTCATCACACAGTAATGAAGAGTAATGATCGCGACGAGAGCAATGAAGTTGTAGAGGATACTTGTTTCAAAATTCAGTCGATATTTGAAGAAGGAGAAGATTCCTGCACACTGGACAGGGTCAAAGACAATTTTCTAACATAAGTTTGATGTCCAGTTTCGATGACTAAGAATATCTCACAAACTACCAACTACTCCTTATATTTCAAGCTGTTCATAAAAGCATTGTGATAACGAATGAAACGATTCTTATAGAGGACTGGCAAGCAAAGCCAATATGGATAGCACAATTCGAAAAAGTTTCTGCATAGTGAGTCATATATCCACAATTATTCATGTTCTAGAACAAAGAAACGAATACAAGCATCCTTCATGCATAACATTTAACGACTACGAAAAAGTAATCGAAAGTGTGAAGTTCAACGCGATGATAAATGCTCAAGGCATCAGCATGCAGTATACCGGTCTTTTAAAGGAAGAAATATTTCGTCTTAATGCATCACACCAAATATCTGTTGAAAATTATGGGAAATTAGGAATTATCTCAAGACGCTTCATTAGGTGCGTTGAAATGCTTATGAGGAAAGTTCACTGTCGTGATGGCATTAACATCAGTATTCGCGTTTTGTAGAAATATTAAGCCAAATTTGTTGTTTGCAGAAAATCCAAAGCAACTGCAGAATGTGCTGCGTGAACTTGACAAAAAAGCAATCAAGACGACCATATGAAAATTTTAAGTTGAAAAATATACGATTAGATATCACGGAGAATGAGAGAAAACTGAAGAAGTCATTCAACACATTCATTTGTGGCAAGAAATAAGGGTGAGTCGGGATCTAAATGGAGAATTATAGCATAAAATAAAATAAGGATGACGTGTATTCAGCTCCATTAAGGACCTTCTGGGGAGGAAGAACTGCGAGGAAACGTCTTCTATTCAACAGCGCTACTAATGTGCTTTACGAGCAAGGAAATATGGGTGTGAACAAAATGATTAACAGCAATCTTCGATCGCAGGAAGAGTGACGGAACAGAGAATGCTTGGTATATCGAAGTGATCAGGATGCCTAGCCGATATCAGGCATGCCAAGCGGGTCAGGGGATCCAGGATGCCGTGGTGGAAAGCACTCGAAGTAACACGAGGTGGACGGAACAGAGAGTAAAGTTTGAAGGCAATCGCTGAGTAACAACCACTGATGAACAGCGTCCTCGAAAATGAAGACGACCAACTAGCCTGGCTTGAAAGAAATGGGAAAACTGTCTCGCTAAACAACACGAAGCTAAGTGAGGAGGCTATGCTGAAAGAAAAGTGGCAAGTATATCGTGATCAACGCTGTAACTGCGACAACTCGCAGCCGATGATAGAGATGGGACAATCAGCATCACATCTGCTCATTTAGTAAACACTGCTGCATATTTGCAGGCTCATGGAGCCAAGTTGAGAGAAGAATTCGAGACCTGATAATGAAGAAGACATGATTACACGTCGCCAAATAAACAAATTAGCAATCGAACTAGCAGTCCATTATGAGGCGAACTGCTCAAGAGGGTGTCGCTTCAAAAGAAGTCCACTTACAAAGCTTGCATCTACGAGCATTACAAACAACAATGATTTTATTGAAACGCCTTGCAAGTCACTCCTACAATTGATTTCAGCAAAAATATTTTGAAGAACGTATTAAAGGTGCAACGAATTTTCCAGGGCTATCGATGGCAGAAGTCGCAATCGTTATCACCCATCCCAATGAAAAGTATTTCACTAGGTCTTGTTGGTTCTTGATACGCCAACAACCCTCACCTAAGACGTTTGATATTGATAATGTAGTTATTGGATTCGTATGATGGGTACCGCAGGAAGCCAAATTCTTAGCGCCGGTAAGTAACAGATGAAAGCTTCACAGGTATTGAAAAGTACATCAATGAGAGTGGTTGAAGGTTAGCAAGAGCTACACTCATAATTCTGTGTACATGATGAGAGCGAAAATGCTAAAATGATTTGCAAATTCGGCAAAGAAGCCATCACTGTCACTATATAATGCTTATCTCTCTTCATTATATATTTCGTCGCATCATGGCTCCAACTATTACCAAAGTTCGGGCGATAAATTAAAGTGTTTATTTATTTTCGTGTGCAGCGAATGAAAACGATATGAACAAGGGATTCCGAACCAAATAGAAATATATATAAATATATATTTATTAGTAGCTATAAAATTTTGGTGCTGAATATTTTTTGAATTTTATGCACTAAAAACATTGAATATTGGCTTTATGGCCGAACTCAAATTTCATTCATCTAAAATATAATCATTAGAGTTGGCGGAGAAAGTGAAATTAGCTCAATCAGGAGGGTTTATCATGCGCAACAGATTTTCGAACTTTTGAAACTTCCAAACTGTGAAAATAAGTTTTCAGAAAAGAGTCACTGTAGTGAGTGATCGTAATCCTATAGGAAATGAACTAATGAACTAAATGCGAAATGTTTCGAAAATAATATTAGTAATGTATAAATAATATAAATCACGTCACTCATTCTTTCTATTGCTATAATACAAAGGAAAGCAAACTGAAGAATGAAGCAATCAAATGAGAGAATTTAGTGAAATTAACGATATATTCCTTGCAGAAGAAAAGGTTGCTTGTCTTTCCAAAGAAAATCGCTTTTGTTTCAATTTAAGATGGCTATGATGGTATTTGCAATGGCCAACTTAGCAGGCATATCAATTCATTTTCATAAAGCTTAGAGAAAACCAAAGTATTACCCTTGTTGCGTGTGCTATATGATCAACTTTTTGGTATAATTTCTTACAAATTATTGCTCATATAACAACTTAATCCACTATAACATCAGCGAATATGGAACAATGAATAAAAGTGTTTTTGTGGCTCAAATGAAGCAATAGTAAAGTCATACAAAATCTCAACGATGTCTAATAACTCTAGCATTTAGAGCATTTAGGCAGTATTAAGCTTTAGCACGAAAGAATTTCAAAGTTAGGAAACATGATGCCAAGTAAAATTAAAAGCATAAAGTGGAAAATGTTGAATGGGCGAAATAGATGTGAAAGAAGAAGGCAAAACGCATTAAGATCTGGTTTTAAGAGCGCGTCACCACCGTCGCTACAATGTAATGTCTATCGTCAGCGTATCACAATTCTTAATAAGTTTTGTGACATACCACCACATTGCCTTGTCGTATCTACTCTCCGAAAGAATATTCCCTTTTTCGATGACCTAACATCCAAGCACATTGTTTACCACTCTTATGACCTTTGTATTTCTCCCAATTAAAGTTGAAGCAAGAATTCTAAATCTCTAGTTATCAAATTATGCTCTTCATCTTATTACGCTCACGATTAACATATGTTAATTGCAACGAATTCAGACTCAGCGATCAGCTGTCGTTAGTTCAAGTTTGCTCATCTAACACTTCAGTCAAAGTTCCTATAAATATCAATATCTTGCAGTTAAATTGCCGTTTATGCTTGCCAAGCAGCAACAAATACAGACGAGGGGAGCGCGGGAGAGGAAGGGTGGTCAAAAATGAGAACTTTGGACTTCCTCAGTAGTGTATGCATGATTGGCGTGGTTATTTGCACCCAAAACAAATGCATACCAGTTATAGACCAAAATGAGCAAAGTTTAAACTTGTCGAATTTAACTGAAAATGACCACAGATGGGGATTTTAGGGAAAAAATTTTTGCCGCCTATTTTACTTTTTTTCAAGAATGGTCTAAAAAACAGCCTGTTCTGGGAAAACTGTTGCAACCATTCATCGCATCATTCAACTTGAAAACTTACTTTGCAAAATGTAGCATACTATTCCAACCTCTCCCCAAAAACGTTCTTGTCCGTAATCAGTTAGTTTTCGCATTGTCGTGACTTGCTTCTTAAGCTCTTTCAACGATATAATAATGCCAACAAGAATCAGAAGAATTTTCAGCAGATATGATTGGTTGTTAACATTCCTATCGCAAAGTTTATTGCGTTTATTAATGCCTAAACGATTGCAATGGCCAATCATGCGAAGAACTCAAGTGAACAACAAATAACTAAATAAATGAAGAGAATATCTCCAATGAGAAACCCACTGCATCAGTTTACGCGGACGATGAAAAAATGTTGCGCCCAGAAACTAAAGCAAAATATTATTATGCATAGCAAAATAACTGCTTCGGATTCCTATTCAACAAATTCCGGAAGCGGAATAAAACCTTCCTGGAAATAAAAATGATTTTGTGGAAGACGTGGTATGACATAGGGGCTGTTATCAACTCTTATCAAACAGGCTAACTGCCAACAGATCGAACATATCAAAAAATGTGCATAGATTTGAATAGGACATGAGCGACTATGCATGGGTCTTGATATTTCAATGCGACCATACAGCGCAAATAGGTATCAAGTGTTTCCAGAAGAAGAAGGTAGCAACCAGGAATGCGCATAATGGGTCTGCTCCTATATTCCTCGACCAGATCAAGCTGGACCACCTGCCATGACTCACTGACTCTGTAAAATGTTTTTAGCTTTCAGAAGCACAAAATGCTCACTCAAGTGAAGTTTTCATTTCTCCTGCACAAATTCAGGAGCAATCACTCTTTATCTAAGAACTTAACTGAAACTGGAGACAACGGCCTCGTGAGCCTCCTGTGGGAGCGTCACTGGGTTAGAGCCGAGTATATGTTTCCAACAATTTCGCCGAAGGTTTAACCGCCTAAAGAGAAAAACTTGAGACGAACCTGTTTTCCACAAAGAAGTCTATACAAGGCCGGCGCACAGGAAATGACGTCAATACAACGAGATATGATTGTTGAAATCTATTGAGAACACCTCATTCATTCAGTTGTTTAGTGAATAGATGCTTTGAAGCATGGTTTCAATATTCATGACTACGTCTTTTAATGCAGTTTTTCTGAGGTATGGGTTGGAGTTCTTTTTTGGATCGATTCTGACGGATTTCGCGAGAGGAATACCGGGCACATGAGGAAACTATAAAAGAGAAAAGCTTCCGTTCAGGTATCCAAAGATTAAGTCGCGTATTTAAGTCGCGCACACGCTCACCAAGGCTTCTAACCGTTCCAATGCAAGACGTAACTGAAATTGAAGGTGCCCCTAAATCAAGGAGCACAGTGGATGACAACAAAAACATCTACGAAAAATACAGTGATATAGGCTGAATTAATCATACTGAGCATTAGCTAACTGCAAAATAGAAAAGCCATAGGCGTTGAACAAAAGGCTCGAAAATATTTGTGACATATTCGATGAAGCAGACTCAACGAAAGATGCAGCCAACACATCACAGCTTTCGTATATTCGAGTACAAGATGAACCGAAGCTTCCAGCAGAATTCGTTTTCGCTGCATCCAATGTGAGCGTTTTTTTTTTTAATTTCTCTCTCGTTCCGAAGAACACATTGAATTCGTTCGTATTTTCACGTGCTCCAAATTGATGTGACATTTCACTAGCGGCAGCGTTAAGAGTCGAAAAAATGCACATCGAGAGTCTTTATAAAAATGAATCTCAAGCCAGAGTTATGTAAATGAATTCCGATGAAAACACTAAAACTTTCTGTTTTCAAAAATAGAAAATTCAGCACTCAAACAACTTTGTATAACGACATTCAGATTTTGAGTTCTGAAATTTGGAAGAACTATTGAGGCGCTTATTTAAAGAAATTAAACCGTTACCGCATACGTATGAGTTCCAAAAAAACGATGGGAGAAGCGACAAAATTTGTATGTTTTCGTTGATGGAGCAGTGCGAAACTAATGATGCGTCAGCAAAGAGAATGGGAGCGATTCTGTGGTTTGCCTCAGCGACTTTCAATTTCGTTACGATAATCGATATTCTTCCGACGAAAAATTTTTTTAGGACAATCTTTAAAGGTTCGGCTAGATGACCCTGAATTTCACAACGGTCAACGAAAAAAAACTGCTTGTTTTGAGAGTGATTTCGGTTGAGAAGAGTTTACAGCTGAAAGGCTAGATTAGTGCAAAGCTATCGCAACCAGGCCACAATAGCTTTTTCAAGTTTCCACGAACGTACGGCTTCTACAAACGCCGTTTAGATTGAAATTACATGCACATTAAGCGCAGAAGTATTCTGGAGGCAGAAAATAAGAATGTGTAGGCTTTTACTAGACAAAAGACTAGGTTTAGAATGGAACTGAGAGATTTTAATGTGATCTCACAAAATGCAAACAATTCTTCATTTTCAAATAGATTTCTCACTGCCCGAAAGAAAATTAACGAGCGTAATCAATAAGTTAGTCGCAATCACATTTAATTACATGCATCAAAACATTACCAACAGTCCCTATGCCATAAAGTCGAATTAAGAGTACAGTTAGACATTGATTCTATACATCAAGCTGTGCTATGGATCTTTTCGACAGTCCATTCCACAACACAATTCTGGCTTAGGTGATTCTCAAAAATTAGACGAAACTATGACGTGAGTAAGGAAAAGTAATGAAATTTCACTTGCATGCAATGATTCAAAACAAAAAAAGAGAACTCTGCAAGAGAGTAAACGTAACGATCGGCTGCTGTAACGAATACACAATCAGTGATGATCGTTGGGTGAGATGGCTAGTCGGTGGGCTATGTGGTGACGGTTTGCCGAATGCATTCTCAACATGAACTTTTCATCGACCTTGCGCACATGCAAACATGAAACCCTTATTGATGACAACCAGCTGGAATGATAGGCGTTTCGCATTTTGCTTTCTTTATCAACCATAACTCATAAATCACTACTAAACAATAGGTGTTGAAAAATGTTCTCACATTTCAAATAATTCATCTACTACACGAATCTTGTGCAAACTGTGTAAGTTGAAATATTGTGCAAGAAATTGGTCTTTTGAAATTCAAATGGTGTAAAGTGCATGCAAAATTTTTCCGTTTTTAAATATATATAATTCATTCTATGCTGACATATAAACATGAATAACGCTATAGTGGCTCATTTTGTGACGTATATTATACTTATTGAATTCCATAGCTCCAGGTTTAATGGTGCTGGAGTATGCAGAGACATGCAGTTACACACACACGCACATGCATCTGCACAGACATAGTGTTGCTAATGCATTTCGTAAATGCAAATTTACGAGAGCGCGCAAAAAAAGGAGCAAATGCCAGAAAATTGAAAAGCGACACCTTTTGAACGGAAAAGAGCTTGCTGTTGGACTTTCCAGTGGATGTTCTTTCGTAAAGTCCGACTAGCCCAAACGAAAGTTGGAAAAAACAGACCAACTGCAGCAAAGACGAAATAAAATTCATTGAGCTTTAAACGAACAACGTTTGCTGACATTCTAAAAATATGAAATGATTTCGTCACCAAATCAAAGCAGCTTTATATCCGTTCATTCATTTGCGGAATAATAACATTTACAGCAGTGAATAATATTCACAAAGTAGTAGAATACGTTTAAAGCCGATATTCTAAAGCATTCATTTCAACTCCAACTATAGAATCAATAAAAACTATCATTAAATTCAAAAAACACTTTCAGTAATCGAAAGAAAAAGGTACCATATTTAAGAAGACGTAGTAACTATATCGCTGATGCTTTCCAGACAACTTTTCCCAATTGCGATCATATTACTCTTATCGACCGCAACATCCTACAGCATTTCCTTGTCGAATCTCAAGTCCGACCGAATTGACTAGTTCCGTCGTTCCCGTGAATATTTCTAAATGGCATCGTAATGACGTCATGTTTCTATGCGTATTTACATACATCCATTTGTGTGCTTATCACGAAGTTGCACTTGCGAGTCATAAAAATTGTGGCAGCTGAATTGGCCGAGTGTATTTCATAGTTCCGCGCAGAGGTCATCAATATACTTCGCAGCTTCGGCGCTCTTCGTGTGGCCGTGACAACTCCATCGTTGTGGCAGCCTCACCTTTTGTCGAGAAAAATTGGTCAGAAAGCTTTTAGAGTATCGACCGATGAGCACGATAAGGATCATCTGCATTCGCACAGAAAAATGAGCACCACCTTGAATGCGAAAATCTGCACCACTATTTCATATATACACTTTGGCGATAATTCATTGCGGAGTATTAACACCTAAAAGTGTCACAAAGTTTGCAAATAAAATTTGGTCAGCTAAAACAGATGTGACCAAGAGTGTAGAGCTGGTAAAGAAATTAACTCAATGGCAAATCGCATCATCAGCGAACCTTTGCTGCTTTTTCTTCCGGATTGATGCTCCATATAATGGAATGAAATGCGAGATTATACATCGTGCCAAATATCTCCGAAATACATCTTATGCTGATTTGTTAGAAAATAAATCCGCCGGTATATGATGCATGTATAGCCGATATGAGCGAAAGGATCACCTAAACCAAAATTATTCGTAAAAAATATGACCACCGGCAAAGCTTCTGACATAAGTCTGAATAGAACAAAAAGGGAAATTTTAAGAGATTGAGAGTGCTAGAATAACAACGAAGAGGGGACCAAGAAATAAGCGCATATCTCAAAGACTTACCGAACAAGCTATCAGGAAACAAGTTGGTGCTATCTTATACACATTCTTATCTTTATGGCCAAAAGGAAGTCAATAAAGGCAAGAAAAGTTTCTGGCAAAAAGGAAGCGAACACATCGGCAGTTCTAAGTTGAGAATATGAGAGCTTGGGATTGAACTGGCTCGTTGTCTGCCTCACTTGTCATGTTTTATACTGTACCATGAAATGTGGTGTAACTTAAACGCATATCGCTGTGTACGATTGACCCGTGAAAATCAAGTGATCGGCAAATGCAAGTGATCGGTGTTTGGGCATAAGAGAGGATCGGCCATATTTATGTTTACAAGAAATGTGAGGAAAAAAGTGTTTCGTCGTAATTAATTAAATTCAATCCAATTCAATTAGAAATCCGAGCAAATTGACCAAGTTTTTCGAGTAAACAACGAATAGTGAAGTAAGACCGGAGTGGTCTTACGAATGGGAGCCGAGATAAGGGAAGAACCTACAAAAGATTATACGTTTCCTTTTTGAAGAATATAACGCAAAAAATAAGCAACTGAGCAACGTGACTTTGGAAATGAAATTATACAGAAACGCCTATTGCCAAATAATTTGATCATTCATTTTTTCCTGTCACAGAATATCAAAGCTAACTTCGACATCTACCTGTGCTAACCTTCAGATACTGCAGAATAACGTCGTACAATAAAGAAGGCAGAGTTTAGTGGTTGAGATTTCATAGAGGACTTTATGGAGATATATGCCAGGCTTCCATAGCAACTATCAAATTATCTATCCAGAATCGAATAGGTCGCATTAGTGGTCACTGAGAAGTGTCTTCCGTTCAGCAAAAAATTACATCAAGAGAAGGAGAAAACTGTGACGGCTGAGAACAAATTGTTGGCGAATTAAAGAATGCTGTTTGCATAGGTGTGTGAACCTGCGAAATAATCGTTAGCACTGAGAACAATGCTTTCAGTTAATGACGAAATAAGACAATAGCGCCTTATCCATTCCCGTGGTATGTTGCTGGTAAACTGGAAATCTAATGTAGATTCAATCGATGCTTGGACTGAAATACGCTCAGTTGGTTTCTCAAACCTTCGCCAGCTTATTTGCCCTCGCAATAGTCACGTTTCCTGAGAGTGGTTATGGTTCCCAAATGCAAAGTACAATTCCGATAAAATGTCTGCAGGCATTACACATCGTTAGCGCGTTCTTACGATGCCTACTGTTGGCAGCTGTTAAAAAAGTGCAAATTTTTTGACCATTTTTCGAACATGACTTTTGAAAACCAGTGCCTTGGGAGATTTTTTTTTGGAAAACCGCTCTGTACAGCACTTATCTACTTGGATAGTTAGCTCTAAGCTCTGTTAGCGAGGTATAGAAAACAGTCACTTCCCGCAAAAGTTCCCGTTGTTTGAGACCCTTTATGCGAATAAGGGTGGAGGAAAGGATAGCAGTATATACGATTTGGGGAATTCATCTACACGCAGTTGAGAGCATGCGGCGTTCAAAAAATGCTTTGTAACACATATTTGTACTAAATTAGTTACTTCTACAGTTCTGCCATCAAAAACTCGTTCTTTCATCTTGCACATAAACGACAGTGTCATGAAATCCGATAATGAAGTTTCATATTATCTCCAAGCAAGAATATATTATAAAGAAGAGACAGATGATACTGAAGTCGCCCACTATACAGATTATGCACACCAAATTTCATCGATTATTCAATACCCCTCAGCAAATGCACGCAAATTCGCATGAAAAAAAAAAACGAGGAACTCCAAAAAAAAAGAAAATTCAATTTATGAGGGAAATTTTCGTGTGACATCAAAATATCGAATGTGCTGACTAAAGAAAACTCGAAAACAAATGAGCGCATCGCGAAATTTCGATAGAAATGACAAATGTGCACTTCCGGCAACGACAAATTCAATCATTTGTCAATAAACACATTGTCGCTCTTAATTATTTTACGATAATTTCCATAACACCGCTCTACACACTATAAATTTTATCGATAGAGGCTATTTCCAGGTACAAATTATTACTTTAATATTTTTGTATCATAAATTGAATGATAATGACAGTGTAATATATAATTACGATGTGGAAATTCGAATATGAATTAAGCACTTTAACAAATTTCAAATAAACTACTGAAAACCGTTTGAACGAAGAGAAACAATTAACCTGATGCTTATTACGTTTCGACAATCCAGAAAAGATTTATATTTTTCTCTATAGAATAGACGACAAAAATACCTGTAATGAGTAATAACCCACTGAGATACATTAATGTTCCATCAAGAAACTATTCACGACAACATCATTTCTCGGTTCATCCTTCAGAGATGTTGACGTAAAACGACTTAATAAGATTGAGTCCACTAAATAAATTGATTTATTTAATAGTAGTCATTTCCACAAATCGCATTAATAAATGTGTAATAAAATCCATCCAAAAATAGCTAATGTCCTAAGCAGATGTTATCAACCAAAAAGACAGTAATTATTCTGTGTTGGGTGCGACATGTGTTGATGAGATTTATCGCATCACAATTCTCGACGTTAATCTTTGTAAATTTCCTCGCAATATGAACGAAATAAAAGAATAAACATTATTTCATCAAAGAATAAAAAGTTTTAAAGATCATTATTGAAGACATTTGTATTATAAATGGCGAGTCATTAAATTCCTAATGAGGTAGATCGGTTTAACAGAATATTTTTTGTTTCACATTGTTAATGAACATTGTTTATTACAGAATTATTACAAGCCATGCGATCTTCATAACAAGAGCAAAAATATAACGTTATTGAGGGTTGAATCCATCCAGCAAACTTCTCGTTTGCTTCATATACAACTAAGAATTAGAATAATAGGGGCAACAAATTTACAACCAAAAAAAAACAGTTTTTGCAGTAGAAAAATACAATAGGCTAAAAGCATAATCCACTATAGTTTTCTCCATATATGAGAAATGAAGATACTATTGATGGAAGGAAATTTAATGAAATAATAGTGCAATAAAAAGAACCAATTGTTATTTTTGAGTTTCATTGTCGAATTGCCATCCGCAACCTAGTGTACTTCCAATATTAGTGGCAATGCTCATTTCCGCTAAATAATTTAAACATTTCGATGGATCGCTAGAGACCAACAAAGCGACAACTCTCGAATATATACCGGTTTTTAGATCTATTTTTGGCATTCTAAAGAGACGCACGACGTCCCATCTTTACCTCTTCAACACAACTTCAAATCACAACATGCAAGAAAACATTCGGCTTTGCGATCGATGAATTAATTAATTGCACAACCTGAACGTATTGCATACAAGAATATCTAATCGTCATTCGTATAATACTGACGTATAATAGAAGTTGTTTCCATGCGTATTATAGTATAATTTAAACAGCAAAGTCATTTGGCATGAGAATAGATGCACAACGGAATTCTCAGCATACTTGCCTTTACATATATGTCGCTTACGTGAATGCTTGCATTCTCACATTCTAAGCGTATTGCTGGCAGCAGCAATATATTGAGCCAACGATAACGAAGCTTTCTTTCGTTACTTCAACGGTGGATATAATTTTAAGACGTTCGTTTGTTCAGCGCAAATCCACATTCTAATGACCACTCAGCATGAAGAAACGATGAATGAATTGGGTTCTCAGCTATATGGATTCCTAGTCTCGCCTATGGTGCAATATTATATTATATGAGAATAAGGAGATTAACGTTGGTTCACATCTCTAGTAGCAAATTGCATAAGGCGTAATTGTCACTTATTTTGCATGGAAAGAAATGTTACCTGCATCGCTGGACTTTCATATGCCGTATACGTTGCTTAGCAACTAAACTCCGAATACATATTATCAGCGCGCTCTGCAATATACATCTCAATTTCCTCACATAATTTCTTTCCGACTGTCGAGTTGTATCAGTTCAAGTGCTCTAGGTGCACATAATAAAATCGAGCAAAACACACCCTTTTTGTCGATGTCTGTAGATGTGGTAGTTCCGAACATTCATAACATGTCAAGAAAGTGGGAAAAATGGTATTGCGCGGTGCTAATTCCAAACTTTTGCAAAACATATTGTGACAAGGTTATGTAGTGTGAAAGTTGAGTGATTTCTTCAAAAAAGAATGGGAATTATTCGGCACAACAATCAGTACAACTTGGCATGATGCATAGTGCATTTGCTGCTAGAAGTGCAGGCTTCAGATAGAGAAGAGTGGAGGAGAATAGTAAGTTACGATGTGAAAGTCACTCAACATTGACAAGGAAGCGCGAAAACAAATCGCCCAAAAATGAGCAAATGGGCGAATGCGTTCCGAAGATGGGGTGCATCCGTTCGTCACTGTCGCAAACAAAGACGCTGTTAAATGGACGTGAAGTGGTCTAAGCACACATCAATACCATCTCCAGTAATGTTCAGAAATATTTTAGAGCACACAAGAAGGGATTGCTGAAGAGCGTTTCAAAAAATCACCACTTCACCACAGAAAAGAACAGCACAGTTATTATGCTTATTAGTTAAATTTTGAGTTTTCTGCGAAGAATATGTGACCGGAGAGCTTAGTGAGCAAGTCAAATCGAATTCATATGGAGTAAAAAGAACACTTAACCGAATCAGAAAGGTAAAATTTCAAGTGGATGGTGCATATAATTGGGCTGAAATGGTTAGCATTTCAGAACGAAGCATTCGACGTAGTACCTGCAACTCTACGGCTTTATGTCAGCAAAGAAATAAACTAGAAGCCAAATGACATTTTTCACCTAGTGAACTGCTGAAGCAGACTAACGACGATTTATCAATTCCTGCTTCTTGCCTATTTTTGACGCCTATGGTTTTCTTTCTCTACCTGTTTTTCCATAGAAGGTTCCTATCTCTGACTCGGCCATGCGTCCGGCATTTAGCTGCGAGCTCCCGATGCTGTTCTGTTTTATAGGAAGCACTTTCTGTCGTTCTTTTTCGTCAAAAAAAAAAGATCCTCTGCACAGATTCAAAAAGCTGCGAAGATGGAAACATTTTTTTCATTGAATCTACTCATTCGACGTAGAGGAATGCAAAAATCATCTTATGTCGTTCCCATCGGGGTGTCGTCACTTCCAGGAAAACTAACAGACCGTTTTACGGCGAAGTTGAGGAGGCATTTTTTGAAAAATCAAAGTGCAAATTCAAGCAGAAAGTTTTCACCGGTTCAGCTTTGGTGTGAGCAATCTAGGCTACCTGAGCAATAGAATCATACAGACGATCACACATGCATACAACAGCATTGAAAGAGACTTCCATCGAAGATGATGCCCTCCAACTAATCGGACGACTGCTTACCCACCAAGGGAGGGGAATTTTTGGTTCACAATGCTCGTTGGAAAGTTCCCTCATCCAACGAACCCCACTAAACAACGAAATTTTCGAAGCATGAAAAATCTGCAATGTTCCCCGTTGAACAACATGCGGTCTTCGTCATAGAACATCCCTCAGATGATTGTACTGCTGCACTATAGCATGTTAGCATATAACTGCAATCAATGGTGTAGGAAAAGCAACCAGAGGTTTAATTATTCTGTCCACCTTGTTGAAGGAGAAAAGCGTGGAGACGGCTACGAATTTTTATCCGACCACTGTAATCGCTTGAAAAAATTTTTCGGCTCCTTTGAGATGGAAACGTGGGAATTCGTATAAGATAAAAATTTCTGCTGGTTTCGTTCACTTCAGATTAAAAGTGAATATGCAAATGATGAGAATCGCAACCTCTAAAAGTTGTTGAAATGTAAATAAAATTTTGTTTCTTCTCATTCATCAAATAATTTGTTCCGAAAATAACGTTGGAATCTTGCCCTTTCCTAGCATTCTCGGTATTCCAAGAATTGTTTCTTTTCATCTGTGCACGAATTGGTATTTTGGATGTGGTTGAGATACTTGAAGAAAAAAAAACTTTTTAATCTAGAAGAAGATTAACACTGCAAAAGCAGTGCATCGGTGAATTCAAGTAATGAACTGATCTAAACTATAGCAGTCAGGCTCCTCACGAGCTTTTTGATGGCCGCTAGGATAAATCCAACGTTAGATAGCGACTTTTTTTAGAGGATAGGTTGCACAAAGATAAGAAGAATTCGATATCTGCAAAAAAACCGCTCAAATCGGCAGATTGGTGGGCGGTCACATTCCGTGGGTCCTTCGGATATCCCAATGATTGCTTCAAAGTTAACGCGTACCCCTACCATTTTGTCAATTTCCATATTTGTCGCCTGAAATTTTTAACTAGCATCGAAAGTTTTGAATTGCGGCGCTCTTGGTACACCGCCGACTCGCATGCCGATATAATAAATACGATAGCTGTGGTCACCGTATGATATCTATCGTAGCTATATTTTAATAATTATCCTTTCGGTGAATCTCGAAATGATGAGAGTTGATAGGAACCAAGCTAGTATTTTTATGCGCTGACGCGAATATAGTATTCCGAGAGTCTGCCTTTTTATAAGGCATGCAAAGGCTTTCCGAATAGTGATTTTTATTCCTCTGACAATCACAAATAAAGTAAGCACTACCTTCTTATTGGCGTAAATATGAATGATCGAATCTTGTTCATCAACGAAAGATAATCCCAAGCACATTGTTGTATGATGGCTATCCACAGATCGAAAGCATAATAATTATGTTTGTATTAAATGCAGAGTTTTTATTGTCCTAACGATTGCGCCATTGACGGCAATCAAAATCGCTTCTTGTTCCAATAATTTTGTAGTTATAGAGAATAGGCCTTTCCTCATGATATACGTCGATGAACATTTTTTTAATTAATTGACATAAATTTCTTTTCCTACGAATTTTCTATGAAAACATCTCATGAATTTTCCTTATGAAAAAATTTATAAAAGAATCTTAAATTTCTTAATAGTGAATTTTTCGCGGTCACATTCATGAGATTCCCATTGCTAGGGTGAATATGCAAATAAGCAATGTGCAGAATTCTGTTGCATTTTCAGCTGAATATATATGGAATTTTCCAGTTACACTAAGTAGTAGTATTACCGAACAAAGAATAGACAGGTGACTAAGGATTATTAAACTTGAAGCTTAGAATCGATTCATGTTGAAAATGAGCAATAAAATTTACTGTGAAAGTTTTTTTTTTGCAATGTTGGAAGAATTTTTCATCATATTTAAGCAGAAGAAAGTTATCGTAATCGGTCAAACAACAAAATTTAGCACTTGAAAGATCCCATTTATAACAGCTGTTACAAATTTCCGCTGGAAAATACAACTTTCCCTCCAATTTACAAAGTTTCTGCTGATGAGTTTCGTAAATTCGCTAAAGTTCAAAATACTTCCTGATATCCTGGCCAAATTGTACGCCATTTCCACTGAACCCCGTCACCAAACGACGAAATTTTTTTTCAAAAGCAGCGGAATTTGACCAGTGCCGTACTAGAAAAAGCGCTTTTGCAAAGACCTCTTATTTTCATTGCGAGTGTTTTTGCAGAGAAAGATATGAGCATACAGCGAAATGTATAAAGCTAAAGGAAAACGAGAAACCTTCAGTTATATCTGATTCAGAATTTGCGAATGAACACACCTGGCGCGTATTGTTTTCCAGCAGATATATTCTACATGAAAATCTAAAAAAAAAAATCTGTAAAGAACCAAAAAGCCAAAGAAAAGTAACATGCTCTCGCCGATAAGTACTGTTGTCTTTCTTCTAAGATCAATTCATTTCTTCAAGGAACGAAACGCATTTGTAACGAGCAACAAGGCACGCGATACCTCCGATTGCTTGGGATTCCTCGGAAACGACTACACACCTTTGCCAAAAACCATCTAACGCTTATCAATGAATTTCGAACACAAGTGACAAACGAGCTTAAACAGATTAAGGAAACGTGAGGAACTTAGTAAATCACACCAAGGATCTTGCCCCTTACGTGAAAATGGGACAACGAATAAACGTTTATTTCGATGTTCAAGCATTAAGTAAGACGTAAGGGATGCTAATATAATATTGCATCTAAAAGTTAGCAGCACTCGATTGTTCAAAAGAGATAATTTAAGAACAGCAAAACGCTACGAAATATGAACGCCTATTTTCTGTTATAAGCAAGTCATCTCTAAACCCCGTGGGGTTCCAGTTTGATCCAACAAAATTTGACGTTAAAAAGGGCGTTTATTTGAATGCAGTCACTTATATCCCTACTGAATAAAAAGTGGAATCACCACAACCACCGCATACATGCACATACATACGCATATAAACCACGTATACATATAAATAAAAATAAATAAAAATTATATATATATATATATATATATATATATATATATATATATATATATATATATATATATATATATATATATATATATATATATATATATATATATATATATATAGTACTGCAACAGCATGATCGTTTGTATAGGCTGAAAGTGGTTGGTCGGGACCATCCCTATCAGGTAGTAAAATACATTCTGCAGAAGTGACATACCAAAAGTTCTTATCTCGAGTGTATTGGAGAAATGGAGAGCGCAAAAAAAAGCGAAAGAGCTTAACAAGAGCACGCATTCAACATCTATGGTGACGACGAGAAGCACATTTGGCAAATTCGTAGTGAGTCGTCGAAGTGATGCACATATGACGTGAGCGCACCAATTGGACGAGTGCAGTTGAAAGTAAAAACGTCTCAAGCAAGCACCACTTGCCACACTCACGTACATCAGCGACGCGAAATACGCGAAACCTAACGCAATTTGAGCGAAGAAAAATTGAAGCCGAATCGATAGGAAAAGACGAGAACATATTTTTACAGAATATTTACGTAGCACATGAATTTTCACACTAGCTCAATAATTGTGACACAACTTTGCTTTCAAAATTGAAGAACGAGAATCGTCTTCATTGCATCATATTGTATGACCCGCTCAATAAGTTACTTTTATTACGCAAATATTATTCTCCGTCTTTAAAAAAATCAGTTTTTTTTTTTCAATAAAGCATGTGATACAATATTCAAAAGCGCTATGCGATAGATTCAGCTTGGTTCCACAAACATTTTTTTCTTAAATGACAACTCCTCACTCATTGGCAAGCCTCACACATCTTTGTTCGTCTTCAACTAGCAAGAACCAGAGCAAGGGCACCGATCGTGCGAATACACATGCCTACATGTAAATAAATTCAAATATGAAAATGAATCAGCGCGCTAACCTGCGGGAAGCATAAACCACTACGCAAAACCGTATAGGAATCTTGAATTCATGAGTGGGAAATGATCGCAGGAACCATGTGAAGGAAAATGAGAGAATTTTTCAATTCATTTTTGAATAAATATTGAACCTGAATAAGCTGATCCTGACGGGCAGGGAATCAATCCATCGAAACAATTCCGATACGCACAGTGATGGAGAAAACAAAAAACGTGGGGAATTCAACTACGCTCTTGCGATCCAACAACCCTTTTGAAGCTAGGAAGCTCATATTACGTTTAGTCATCACTCTTCCAATTAAAATTGAAATCAGGTAAAAAATATCATTAACAAACACAATTCCATATCCAACTTCTCATTGATATCTTATAAAGTTGGTTAGAAAGGTGAGCTAAGAACAAGAGTGAAGATCGGAAGAAGGGCCTCAAGTGCGCTCCTACCTTTGACGCCTAAGCGTTTGCATGACTTACCTTCTGTATCATTCAAGAAAAAGTTAAGATCCATACTGATACCCTCATATTTTAGCATAACGCTCGCAGACGCAAAAGTTCTGCCAAAAGGCGGTTTGTTGTGACTCCCGCCACGGCAAAATGTGAACTCAAACGGTATAGAGTGCACGGAAATTTTTTCTTTTCAAAAGTCTATAGCTACTTGCAGCGTTAAGGGATCTCTGTGAAAGATGATGGAGGATATCCCAGCATGGTAATATGGTGGCTCCTCTTCCTCCCCCTACTCCCTTCCGTTCTCATAACAGTATTTCCAGTGGTATGTACAGGATGATTCACATGGACGCAGAGACGCCAGTTTCCCATGATGCACCTTTGCAATGTGAACTTGAGAAAGGGCAAAAATAATTTTCCGCAGAATTCTGAAAAAATAAGACAAGAAACGAATTAATTACTCAGTCATATAATTGAGGTTTTCAACTAATCCCACCTCTTATGCTTTAAACTTCATCAACAACCTTTTTCCTGGCAGCATTTAAACTGCGGGGATATGAACGATAGATTATTCGTTCGTTTCAAAAAAACTTTCAACTGAAGTTTAAGGAGAACAATCGTGAATAAAACCAGTGGCTTCAGCGGAACTGGGACGAGAAAGCGCAATATGATTTCAGTGAAAAAAATGAAATTTCAAAAAAAAAATCACTATGTTAACTTCTTCATCGAGAAACCGACTGATTAGTAGCACGACGAAAGGAAAATGCTATTTAGAACTTTCGAAGCATGACTCTGGCAGTTCATAAATTCAATGGAAGGCATAACGTTAGTCTAGAGATGTATGAGCTACTGTCGCAATTGCACATAGGCAATATCTCCTCGTCATTTCAACTGAAATTGCTTACTCGAAAACTTTTGGGGAGCTTTTGTTTTGGAAAATGGACACCAATGAGATGATAAACTAATGAATGAAAGAGTTGAAAAAATTGGCAGTTGCAGATATATGTCAAACTGAGAAGATGCATAGGAGCTGCACATACATATATAAATAATGAGAAACAGCTGCACATAAATATTAGAAAAAGCATCTGAAAAGATAAAATCTTTGGCACCTTTTATTTCTTTTTTAGCTGGTGACGATTCTTTGCAATTCCGCTGTTCAAACTCGAAATTCATCGAGTCAATTGCGCAACTTCTATTGTCTCACTGTCAGCCACTTGCTGCTAGTTGGGCGGAATGCAAAACGGGCTGCCTAACGTTACAATTTCTCCAAAATCAAACCAATGCGTTGCTCGGCTATTTCCAATGAAACTGCGTGTTCCGTGCCGCTTATTTCATCCTAGGATTCTTCGCCGTGCCAGTTCTGTGCGAACTTGTATACGCACCACAAACAATTTGTAACTTTGGACATTGCATCTGTCACATTATAGGCGCCATCTATCATATACTCAAATCACCAGTACTAGGCACCCTTAATAAATTTCGAAACAACTAAAATTCTCGACCATTCCGGAATGATGGGCCACTAGAAGTCGGCATTTGAATGGTGTGGCAATAGAGGCTGTCCAGAGAGGCTCTCCAAGAACCATTATGAAAGCCACCTCTGACGCACACAAATATCGGATCTTAAAGTCTTGACGCAAAATTCTTTGATGAGAATTTAGTGAGTGGCAATTAATGACCATCAAAAAAGAGAGTCGTAAATCACTGTAAAAGTTAAAAGCGAACAAATTTGCTGTGGATGAGTGATGCTGAAAATTTTTCAGAAACTGAAGAGAGGATATAACTGTATATGGTTATAACAACATGCAACAAATGAGGCAGATTCATTCTGTTCTTCATGGCGAATAAAAGAAACATTCTAATCGTTTCAGTTCAAATGATAGCTTCACATGAGGTAGTCAAATTCTAAAGTCCTTGAAAGATTCCCATCAAACAATAAAAAATCTATCACAAACAAGTGGCATTCAATAACAACGAATCATAAATGCGGCAAAAATAAAATGCGGCAGCAGCGAGGGGCTAAGCAGGGGATAACTTCGAAACAATTAAGGGCTCACAGGCCCTTGTAGACGCTAGAAGATGGAGCCACTTACAAAGGGGCTTCGCACTAAGGAAGACAAAGACAAAGGCATGAGATGACGAGTTAAATACAGTTGTCTGGAATGACAACAAGGGGAGGAAACATAGAATCTTCTCACAGCAATGTGGCGATTCTATGTTTCCGTTCCCATCAAATCTCCAGCGAAATCTTCTCAGTTATTTCGCTCGAATTTTATTATGACTTTTGCACTTTACGCGACACTCCCGAGGCGACGATCCTTACGCTCGGCGGCGACTGGTTCGAAACGCATTCGATCGACGTGTTGCTAAAGGTTTTCTGTCGTTGTCGGTTCCTCGATGTTTTCCTTGATGAAAATAACTGTCGGATGGGGTGTCTCGCCTTTCTTGCGAAGTTTCTTCACTACGGTCATACATTTGATCGCTGCAAAAGTAATTATTACAGATACAGCGATGACTGCAATAACGATGAGTAAAACTTCCCAGTACTGGAAAGCATCAAAGAGGCGTTGAATATTGTTGTTGGCTTCTTCTGCAAGCGTTTCAATTTCGCTCCCGAAGTCCGAAAGAGCCGTGCTGCTATCCGAGAACATTGACGGTTTTGCTCTTAAGCCCCAACGAGCACTTCGCGATTTGAGCAGATCGATCTGCGCTTGAGCTTGCTGTACTGATGTATCTTGAAGGGTGCTGGACCAGAACACGAGGTCGTTCTCAATTCGCCTACCGTCGGCTTCTTCGTCGCTGCTTTCAATAATTCCATTATGAGGAAACACAATTGGTTTGTCGACTTCTCGTACTGCCGACACGTCATCCCTGTGAAGCAACAGTTTAGCTGCCATTGATGGGTCACTTCGACTGATGCTTGGAATAAGAATGAGGAAATTGTTTCTCGTTTGACATTGTGTTTCGGCATACTTGTTCAGGTGCAGTTTGAACTGGTGTAGCCACTTATCAGAGGCGTATTGAAATTTCGCGTTCTCTCGATCGAATCTTGATCCGAGTTCAACAGAAGATATATTGGGTGCGTGAACTCTTGCCTTTCGGAACCAATCGATGACATCTTGCTGCTTCCAGTCATCGAACGTGATGAGAATGCCATTTTGCATGGGTGCTAACGACTGAAGTTGACACTGTTCCGCTTGTGTCCAGCTTTCATCAAATACGTCGACTGGAATGAATGAAGCTTGAAGTTTGTCAACGACGATCCTCTTCTCTGTGACCTGCGCAAGATATGTGCCCACTCGATGCCACGCACACTGTTCAACGAGCATTTTTCTATCCCATAGGATAATTCGACCTTCAGCCATGCATTTTCCAGTGGACGCATTGCAAGCCGTGACGTCTGCTCTCCTAAAGCGAAGACCGCAGGTTCGAATCCTGCCGTGGTCGCCAAGTTTTGTCGCAAATAAATGCGGCAAAAATAAAATGCGGCGGCAGCGAGGGGCTAAGCAGGGGATAACTTCGAAACAATTAAGGGCTCACGGGCCCTTGTAGACGCTAGAAGATGGAGCCACTTACAAAGGGGCTCCGCACTAAGGAAGACAAAGACAAAGGCATGAGATGACGAGTTAAATACAGTTGTCTGGAATGACAACAAGGGGAGGAAACATAGAATCTTCTCACAGCAATGTGGCGATTCTATGTTTCCGTTCCCATCAAATCTCCAGCGAAATCTTCTCAGTTATTTCGCTCGAATTTTATTATGACTTTCGCACTTTACGCGACAGCATTCAATAACAACGAATCACTACCGAAAAACGACCGAACCATTGTACATTTGCAATCTTAGCAGCCTCCTAGAATTGTATATTCGAGTCGAAGCAGTAAATTAAAGCTCGCTTCTGAAAATACATTTTCTATCTATGCCAGTCGCTTTTAGGTTAAGCTTCTTCATAGCCTATGGACAACAGAATTCCAACCCGCTATTCACATGCATTTTTCTACGGAAAGTTCGTCTCTACTTTCAGTAGTAGCACATATTAAATTACAGCATATGGCTACCAACTTGATGCTCCTAGTGTAATGCGAACAATAGTGAGCTTCTAAGAGACTGCACGGAATTCACTTTTATCTTCAAATCATCTATCGCTGGCGCAATTGATCCAAGTCTACCTATTTTCGAAATTTCTCTAATCCTTCACGGCAGAGCGAATATCCATCTATAGTATTTTAATACTTGTAGGCATTATGTAAAGTAGCACCGATATAACACTGTTTCCGATTTCTAAGCATTAGGCGTTACGCTTAGAATTAGCAATGCTTCACGTCTTTAAAGCTCAATTCTGAAAACTTATTTAAGTTTTACACCTTTAACTACATATGTCACAACTTCTGATGCACTATAAGCTAAAGAGAAGGCAATAAAATAGATAAGGAAAATGAAAGATATGCTCACTATAGCTGAGCTGTGTGAATCTCGCAAACTCAAGCAAAACACTGTAGAAGCACTGCATTGCAACAGGCAACTAAATGCTCGATGAATGTGTTGAAAGAAGCAGATTATTTTGTTTAGAAAGAAAAAAGAAAGAATGTAGAACGATAATAGAAGATTGCACAATTCTACTTGAGAGGAAATATACGGATTGCTAATCGAAAGCTGCTCGAAACGACAACGAGAAGCTAAACGCGAAGAAAGGGATGGATAAGATCGGGTAAACATACGGAGGCCGAATGACGCAAGCGAGTAGAGAGCAGTGTGTTCCGCTCCCACAACCTATTCCGTCCACTTAACATTTTAAAGTAGGCAAACTTCTTTTACTGATGAAAAACGTGAGGGAAATCATTCAATGATTTTAGTGCTTTCCTTTTTTTCTATGAATCAGACATTTCATAGTATCAAGAGGAGGTTAAGTGCACACGGCGTTAACCCGATGAAAAGCTTATTTGCAACTATTTGCGACAATACATAGAATGAAATTTTGAGAGAAAATGACGATTATAGTGTCCATCGAATATATCAATTGGGAGTAAAGAAGTAATAACGTAATACGCGAAATGAAACTCAACGAGATGCAATAAAATAAAAACAGTGAAGTCAGAAGACAAAACTCAATGAGACTGTCAAATTCAGCAAAGACGTAGAAGTAAAAACAATGCAACAATCAGTCAGGATTATAGAAACCACTTAATCCTTTCTTGAAACTTTTGATAGACTAAATGCGAGGACATCCAGCAACAAATTTCATGTGAATGATGAATATTACCAAGGCTGAAACCGCATTCTATATATATATATATATATATATATATATATATATATATATATATATATATATATATATATATATATATATATATTTACGGTTAGTATGATGGAATTGAAGTAAACAATTCTGTATACTTATTTAATTCAAACATCGCGCTGAAGAGTGCAGAACTCTAAAAGGGCTAGCGTTCGTGTCTTCCAAATAGGAAAAAAATTGTAATACAAATTTTCGATATTCGGCTGGTTCCGATGCAGGGAACTTAGAAAGGATCGAATATGAGTTAAGGAAAAAATAGTGCCAAAATAAACTTCTCACATCGCGACGACTGAATGTATAATTGAAAGTGAGCTATCTTATAGAGTCAGTGCCTGTGTAAGGGGCATGTAAGGGGGATCAGCAGAATGCAAATCAATTGCCTGCTTGCAGAGCAGGGGAAAGTGCCACCACGAGACAGATCAAGCTGTCTACCAATGGCTTGATGATCTCAAGGCAGAACAAACTATCTGTAAATGACTTGAGGCAAGACCCGGGGTAAAAGGGGAGCGCAACTGCTTGCAAGTTCAGTGTTTGTGTGTGTGTGTCGAATCGTCGTCGTCTACTCGTGGTCTTGCGGGTAGGTCAGCTTGCAGGTGCGTGCTGGGCCGTCGTGCAAGGGGACACTACGGATAATGCCGAAGCCCTTTTGGAGCTAGCGTTCGTCATTTTCCCATCTCCCGATCTCCTCTCTTTTGTTTGTGGTTCCGTGCAAATTTGTTTTAGGTTTAATAAAATTTTAACCCCTCTATTATGCCGGCTCCACACAGCACCTGACAAGTCTCAAGAGAAACCACCCAAACTCCTACTCCTGACGTTTCTACCGTCATAACCAGATATCGCTATCAATAATTCAGCATTAGATTGCAGATGCAAAATAATTTTGTTTTCAAGCTTTTCATTAAGCATTCATCATTCTGCGTTAATTAATTCACACCAGGATTTTGAAATCGTGGATCGCAAGGGGTAATGCCATCCCACAAGATTGGGGTGTCAGAGATGATAGGAAATGAACGCTTTAAAAAGCGGTTAGTGAAGAAACAGCAAGAACATGAACATATGGTGGTATGTCGGAAGCATATGCACATCACATTTTTTGAACTGAGGCTAATGTTGAGGTTCTTCTAAAAGATTTCGTTGGCATATCGCTCAATACAGCCTTCGAAAGAAGTAACCAAATCTTTCTGTGATCTCATCGAAATTCGGGATTTGCATTGTGCAGCAAGCTTCTCCTTACCTGTATTCCTATTGTGCATTTATTTATTGAAATTCACAATGAAATCAACATAGAATGCTGCGAAGAAATCAACATGGAATGATATGAACATACTTACGCACAATCGCATCCATGCTCCTTTGGAGAAATTCTTCACACAGATTTAGAGTCCTTTTCCAAATATTGTTGGCTATATAGCTTGTAGACAGTAATAAACATTTGTCGCTTGCTATGCCAGTTAGTTTATTTCCACAATCATTCCTCCACCTTCAACAAAAGCAACAAGAAACAAAACACAAGAAAGCACATATTCGATGCGCTCAGTTATTCGAAAAACCTTAATTTTGCATATCTCTGTTTTCTTTTAATTTCCTCGTGAAGGGATTAAAATAAAAATACGTTAACGGCTATAATGTGATGTCTGATGTCCTGTTTGCTTTCCTCTCTCTCATATTCCAATGTTAATCTCTTACGCTCACTATTTAACAGTACCAATCGCAACGAATAGGTAAGAAAGTCGAAAGTGAGATTGGCAAATTTTTGAATTTAATTTCTCTAAGTAGATGAATTACGAATCGATCGTTGTGTAAAATTGATATTTCGTCGATTTTTCTTTTTGTTAATTGATGTATGTGAACGATTTGAAGTAATTCATCAAGAATGTTAATGCTTGGTCATTATTGTGAGCATTGCTATCAAAGAGCTTTTGTGCTCCAAATGTGTTTTCATAGGAAGTGAAGTGCCATTGCTTATGAAACAATCAAATATTTTGCGTTTTATTTTCACTTCAAATATCAACTTCCAAAGGTGCTCAAAGAAGTTGTATGAGAAAAAAAAGCACTCAAATAGAAAGCTTTTATAAATAGAGGAGAAATGTCATTTGTGCTTATAAATAGATAGGCATATGTGACTAGGAAAGCAATATCTACATCATTATCAAAACTTTGCGGCCAAAGAGCAAAGCTTTTAAAATTAGCACAAGTTGCCTCTTCATCATACAGCTATATTTCAAGTGAACAAGTTGGCTAGCGATGATTTATCGCACCACACGACATAACATTTTACGAACGGATAGCCGTCCAAGTAACTAGAGTTCAGCACGTTCTTAAGGTAAAACTTGGGATATCTTCTACTACATTCAACGTTGACAAAAAGTGACACTGTTTAAAGAGCGCAAAACTTGTGTTATATGGTAATTAGGCCATGTGTTATATGGTAATTAGGCCATGTGTTATATGGTAATTAGGCCCTGTGCTATACAGTAATGTTTCACTAAGAAAGAAATGCATATAAATATCGCATTGCTACCAACAAATTGATTCATTTCGGTTCAAAATTCAGCACGCAGAAGGCCGATGAAGTTGGAAAGAATCATTTTGATCCAAAATCATGGGTAGAATTTAAGCATAAAAAGTTAACGGTTTAATGTTGTCTTCGAAAAGCAAACATTCATCGTTTGGTATTGCCTATTATTCGGTCGGTTTAAAGAGGGCTCCGACTAGACTATCTGGCTTCGTCCTATCGAGTCATTCCAAGCAGGGACCTCATAGGGACGAAGGCGGTGGAGCAAGTGGGAACTCTCTTCTTGAATGGAACAATGATGAATCGACTCGTCAGTATCCGATGGGCAAGAGACGAGCCTAAGCCCTAACCTTCACGCTACCTTATATTTTCAGCTAAACGGAAGTTGTAGTGATATGAAGAGACATTTGTTTCGTAATGAATGTTTTGTCGATTAAAGTAAAGTAAATAAGTAAACGAAAAGCAAAATTTCGCATAGCGAAATATTATTGAGAAATCAGACACGATTTAAATTGGCAATATAGCCAACTGAAAAACTGCTAGTAAGGAGAGTTTTATGATTTTGAGTTTTCGGTGAATTTCTTCTGCATTCAATATTTGCAATTCTCCTTATGGGCAAAAGAAATGCAAATTCGCTAATTTCTTCTATTTGGATTGCTTTCGTTCTTCTATATCGTAAGGAGATAGAGCAATATGGAATGACAATTTTTTTTTGCTGGTAAAACTGCGCTCGGTTGCGCGCAAGCGTAATGATAATTGAGCAGAACGCATCATTCAAAAATTTTAATCATTCCTCCTTTCATTCTTTTCCACTCACTATTTATCACCAAAATATGTATGTATGACATTACACTCGATGCACCGAGTTCGACTGCACTGTTACAATGTTGCAAAAATTTCCGCATTTTGTGATTGAATAAATTACTTCTATTCCTTCCCTATCTCTGAAGGTGTCACATAGATATCGACTAGCTACATAAACAGATCCCTCTTTTGAATGGATAACATAAGAGGGCGAAAAAATATTGGTGGCATTGAAGAATTCGCTGAGCAAAAAAAAAAAACGAACTCAATGTTGTCATTTCAAAGATCGAAGTTAATGAAAAACGTCAGCATTGAACGTTCAAGATTTAGTCATGCAACAAGCTGGTAAGGAAGGCTGAAAATATGAACAGAAGTTTATGAATGAATCACTACAGAAGGATAACTTTTCTTTCTGCAGGTAAAACGAATCAAAAAAAAAAAAAAACGCCTCAATGTTTTCGGCGCGTGAATCTGAGCAGATAAGTGAAGAAAACACGAGAGAACCACAAGCAGACAACGACGAGTACTTTATGCGAAGCATTTTCAACAAAGCCATTTTATGGCGACAATGATGAGAATTCACTAAGCAATGAAAGTGGTGCGCTACTCTATCTGAATGCAACGAAAATTTCTAGCGCCTCATTGATGCATCGAACTTAACATCATCTTATCACTGATATATCATCGTATTATTAAACTAGGTGCGATTAATGTACACGTGCCATTCAAATATCATCATTCATAATTACCAGTTGATTCGTGCAATCACAGACAGTAGCTTTCTGAAACCTATGAGCAAATTTTGCTACAGCATGTCGTGCCAAGTTTGCTCCCAATATCGAAAAATTTTCGATCGATCATTTGCTCAACTATTGCGCTTTGTAGATAATTGCATTGTCGTTCGGTATGGCCACTAAGGGATGCGTCTATACAGTTTATGTGCTTTATGCAAATCTACACTGATCGAAAAATCATGCCGATCTCCTTGGCCCTCAGTCCCCAGAAGCGTAACACTATAGTCAAATTAGTACATCAGGAACGGCGATACTGCAGCTATATGCATAAGTGGTGCTCCTAGTAGTGTTTCGTTTTTACGGCATTTATAAAATCGGTTCTATAAGGCTGCGATAAAATCAAATTATTCGAATGCAGTTTTGCAGCCCCTCGGTTGCACAGCATTTTGAAGCTGCGGAATTTTTGTTAAGTCTGAGTCTATCTATGAATTCAGCTAAACATTTCTTTATTCCAGTGATGCCATTCATGATGCTCATTGATGTGGTTTACTCAAGATCGAGTCCATGCAGAAAGGAGCATGCAAAAAATGAAGCTGGTCGCCGAAAAAAGACCGGAGGTGCTGGTTGGAACTAATCGATCTCTCATCGAGTGGGTCTGTGTGAAGGTCGAGAAAAAAGAAACGAGCACAGTGATGCTCTGACGCACCGGGTGTGTTGAGTGACGCGCTATGCTGCAATCGTTCCGTGGACTCCAGTCAGCAGTATTCTCTAATGCATAGGTGACCGACTCTCAGCTCAACGTAGTGGCGTGATAGCTTCCTGGATAACACGCACCCGCCTCAGTACGACGTAATTCACAATGAACTGCGTATACCTCATAGCTTTTGACGTATTCCTCCTGTTGCATCACAGACGATTATACACTAATTTTAGTTCCCTCTCATTCAAGCGTGGATTGCGATGATTTCGCGTCCTACATGTAGAGAGTCTTTAGAATTATAAAAGTTTCTAAAATATAGCTAGTTTCACATCAGCACAGCTTCTTGTTGTGTCACTGCACTCAGCGATAACGCAATCGCTTTCAACGTTGAAAGACTTGAGCTTAGATAAAATTCAGATGTTCAAATCGATGCATTTTAAATCCATCATGCAGTACCTTCAATACTACCGCGAAAATGTTTTCCAGAAGTTAGACACTATCAGAACCACTTCATGCAGATAAAACGGCTTCATTCAACAATGTCATTCCATGCTAAATAGTGCTCGCAGTTCATCGTCATTCCCTCTCCCTTCCTCTTCGGGACTCTTTTATGAAAAATACCGCATAAAGACAAATCACTGATTTTGAACCGTAGGGAGCTGTCGCTAGGAACCCCGGCTCAAAATCTCTCACCCTCTGGAAGTTTCCGCCTGGCCACTTCGGGCTTTCCTCACCTCTGTGAACGATGTGAAGAAGGTGGATCTTGCCTTCGCGAACTGAAAAATGAAGTCGCACTGAAATGAGGAACCGTTTGAGGTGATGTATTGGAACGAAATACGCTAAAGGGAAAAACGATGCGTTAATGTTATTATAGAAACGATAACTTTTTGGAACGGAAGATACCGAGGTATATTGGACATTTTCCAAACTCACAATGGGAACGGGAATACACTGTTACTGGGCGAACTCAGCATCGATATTTTGCAGAGTACTGATCATATGCAATCAAACGAAATATCAGAGCTTCGTGGAATTAGGAGCAAGAAAATTCGGAAAGATTAGACTGTGTCAGAATTCCGCCCTCTTTTTAACTGCATAATTTCAACATGTAAATTCTATGAGGCAATGAAATTTGCAAATGTAATCGTCAGTTAAAAAGGTAACGGCGACGCTAAAACTTTGCAGAATAACAGGTTTAGATAGAAGTTCTTTCAAATATTTGTGTCTAAATATTGCAGAAGAACCAAAGAATACATACATTCAACGAGCTTCTCATCGGATTCTTCCAATATAGAATCATTTAATCGAAATCTCTGCCGAGAATTTGAAATCAGCGAATCACCGTTCAAAGGTTTTTGTTATTCTACCATACTTGTCCTTGTTACAAACAAATGATATTATACTGCAATGCCTTCATTACACCAGATTATTTGAGCCTTCACGGAATGAATTTGGGCATCATCGCACCGATACAAAATATAACAGTTGGGATGCACCTTGGGGCGCAATATAAGTGGTTGTGAAAGCTGCGACCTCAGGCTTATGTCTTCCTAGAAAGGGAAAACTGGAAAGGAAATGAATACTTCAGAGGATTTTCCACATTCCCCTACCTCAGGAAATATGCCTCATGGTCATTTTAGTGCCTTTATAAATTAAATATCTGTTATATTTAGTTGTTATGATTCAATGGTGTAAATAAACTTTGCGTTTTGTTTCGTTAATGCTATACGTGTAAATGCATTCCTCTTCCATCTTGTGAGTGTTGGAGTAGGTTTTGTTTTTAAATACATTTTGCCGTATGCATGAATTCTGATTGCTCAAGTAAACAGCATATATGAACGTTTCTTCTATCGAGAAGTTCCCTCTTATGCTCGAAAATTGTTATTTCTCATCTATCGTTTGAAATGTTGCCGTGTATCTGATAGGTTTCCTCTTGAAAGAGCTTAAGTGAAGGATAGAAGGATCCAAATATAATATCGCTTATGACAAAAACCTCCATATAGATGCTGCAAACTGTCGGAATCGTTTCCAAGGGAATATATTGGTTCACAAAATTATCGCATAATGCCAACGTAGATAGCAAGATGGGATATACTAATATAGTATAAAATTTTTGTGACATCACATATGGCTGCTATTTTAATACGTTTCATTAGTTCTAATATATTTGTTGCATTCTTCCGAACTAATTTACAGTGCTTATTCAAATTTACTGCCTAAGGATATATAGGTGTTGAGGCGACGACGGATAGCTTTCAGAGCGGTATTATTCGTTAGTACTGGGGAAGTTATCCTGTGGCGTGATCGTACTTGGTGTTATATGTATATGGTTAGGTGATATTGAAGTGGCTGATGTCATTCTCGATGCTATATTGTATCCTATCTTCGTTTTGCATATGCCCTCGAGATGTTGGAATGGGCGAAGGATTTATGCTGTTCAAGCAGCAAATGCGCTGACGTGAGAGCTGTCGATTGTTCGCTTCACTTGTAATCGTTGTTTGCATATTGCCACATATTCTCTGTCCATTTGCGCCAATTCCATTCTCGCTGAAGGCAGCAACATTCTCAACTGAAACGTCATCAACACAGCAATGTCGAAAGTTGGTTCTCTCAAATTCTCTTGATTTTATATTGAATGCGATGATTTTAGCAACAACATAAATCATGGAGAGCTAGAATAGCCTCATTCGAGCTTAAATTTTAGCTATTAGCCTCAGGTCTGTTTCTTTATCTGAACCGAATCATCTCTTTTTTTCAGATATCAAAGTTTTTTTGGAAGATTCTTCGGAAAACCTTTTTCCTCTGATTAGAGTTTCCGTCGATTAAATGTTATATTTAACCGGAGTATAAAATTTTGTCGGAGTTTTTGGAAATTCATGAATTGGCCATCTGAAGATCGCATATATTTCGCCGTCAATTTCGCTATTGGAGCCCTCTAAGTTCGATTTCCTTTCAGACCTAGTGATAATGATATTATCTCATCAGGCAATGTGATAAAAATTGAAAGTTTGAAAGAGATAGAAAATAAAATATTGATTAAATCCCTGAACGATTAAATGACTCAAACCTTTGAAGTCTATCGATTCAATCCTTAAAGGTTTTCCTCTCGATTACTTCGGAAGAATATGAAGTGAAAAATGCTTAGAAAATATTTATGACATCATTCCTGAAATGCGAAAATTATGGACCTTTCTTATAGTAGTTCATTTTTCACTCTTTGAAAAAAGGTGGCAAGTGAGTATGGGCAATTGAAAAATTTGAACCATTCTTGATGAATAAGTCCGCCTAACTTTTTTCAACAAAAATTTAGCCATTTGCAATATTTTATGTTTTTTTTATTGTTGATGTGTCTTTTACGTAATATTTCGCTTTGGAATTTCAATAATATTGCACAGAAATAAAATTTCGATAGGCTGTATTTCTGAGTAATCAATGAATAAAATATTTTCATGAATAACTTTGCTTTGTTTATTCATTTGATATGAAGGTAGGAAGGGAAGAGAGTTCTGGAAATTATTCCTTGAAGAAAATGGAATATGACGATCCAAACGAAGTGCTACGACTCGCACGACTTTCTGTAAAGGAGGCGAATATGAAGGCGATACGTATGCAGAACCAAACAACGCAGCAACTCGTTCAACGTATAAAAGATCTCAAATATTGGTCATCCGAGATCGACCGGTCAGTTCAATTCTCATATTGCTCCTCGTTTCTTCTTGTAGATTCCATATGAGCATTTCAGTCTCACCATATACTCTTACAGTTTTTCTAATTGAAGTCAATTTGTTAAACTCCCCTCTCTCTTCCCCCGTCCCTCACACCTTTCGCCCAACGTTGGAGCAAAACAAAAAACTTCAATTTGGGATATTCAGAACTTTTTCTTTGAATATTCAAGCAAATTGGAATATTTATAGAGTAGTTCAGGGAGCTACAGGATTTGAACGAGGAGAATCAAGACCTTAATCGATGCTTCAAGCGCCTTTCTCGATGCTTGCAATCAACCGCTGGTGCAGGTAAATGTAATGAGGCATGTCTCGCCGTTAGAAGGAAGAAGGTGCAGGTAAGGCTTCAAGTTTAGCACATTTAATTGCCTAACCATGATGAATTTCACTCTCATATATTCTGATAAATTCTTTCCCCGTACGATTCTATTCTCGAATGGATGAACAATTCCCGAGTGTTACTTGTGAGAAGTGACCGATGGCCAGTGAACGAATGACCCAAAATCAAGTAACGATCGCATGAAAGTTGTTTCGAGGATAGCGTTTTCGTCGATTCTTGTAAATTTTCCGTTGTTATTTTCTAACGATTGTTCCGTGAAGTTACTATATCGTTTGCAACTTGACTTATTTACTTCTTCGCGTTTAAATCTACTAGGCAAACAATGATTTAATAGTTAACTAATCGGAAGAGTTGCAAATTTTAATATGGTTATACTGTACTTTCATTCGACCTCATCTGCTATCTGTTTCTTTCGTAGTTCATTTTCAGGTTGCTCATCAGCTAGCTTTCAGAGAGTTCGATTCTTTCACAACGGCTTGAGAATGCGATTCACAGTGATAATCAAAAAACTTACATTCGAGCGCATTGAATTCTTAAGAATTAAATTAAATACTAAGGAAATCGACTTGCATATTAAGGAATTGATGTTGAATATTCTAAAAAGATTACATAAGATTGGTGATGCGACGAACGATCGTGTTGATGTAGAGCTCCACAAAGAGAAGGATCTAATCAGCGACTGCCAAAAACAACTAAAGGAACTTTCGAATCTTGTCGAGAAGCAGCTCGACGCCAACGAAGGTTCCCTGTTTTTATCCTCACCTCTCATTCCCCACTTCCTCCCTTCTCCTCATTTTTTTTTCCATTTCCTCCATTTTAATCAGTGAATCTTTCCTTGATTTTAATTCAAAGTTTAGGCAAAACTGTATAAAGAAGAGTTTACCCTTGGACGAAAAGCAAGTGCATCTTTTATTCGCAACCAATCAAATTCACTTTCTAGGAAGGAAACTTTCTTTTTTGTTCAGAAGCATTGCAACTGGATGCTTCAGCATTTATTATTATTTGCTTGCTAATGTCTGATATATGAATTAACGTTAGCAAAAATTGTTTTAGATGTGCAATTTTTGCGTTCTTACAAGCATGCAACTAGTGCAATACATTCAATTCTGTAGAAATAGCTGGAAGTCAGGTTGCTCATAGAAGAAATAGTGGTTTGAATTGAAGAAATGAGTGTTGATTCCAGATTTACACTTTCGTCATCTAAAATGCAACTTTTTTCCCACTGTAACCACCGTAGCAATAAGATACACATCTTAACATATTGCGCTCTTCGAGAAAGGCGTTGCGTAATCAGCCAGACGGCTGTCAATTCGAGACATTTAGTTGCTAAGAAAACGTTGATGCGTGACTGGACATTAAAGCAAGAGGCAATTGCTTTGGATCACCGTTCGGCCGCTATGGGTACCGATGTAAAACTTGCTGCAAGGACACCAGATGGTGAGAGACTCGAATATAGAGATGGTGCACCTTTACATCGTATGAGTGAATATCCAGAATGGGTGGAAAATACGGCTATCAACTTGAATCAGGCTGCACGAGCACGTGTTCACTCTCGCAAAATCACGCAGGTCATTATGTGCTTTCACAAAAATATGTCGTTATGTATATCACCCCGACCCCTTATATTATGAAACACTTCCAGCTGAGATCTGTCTAATGAAGCGTATTCTATGAGTCAGATAATCGCCTAAGTGATTATATCATGGTTACAGCCTTCATATGCACTTATTTGCATTAAAGAGTGCGACCTCAAGCTTGTGGTCAGTCTATGGTTAGTCAGTCAAAGCTTTTATAACAGTTTCTTTATCACCTTAGGATGGAATTGTAATAACTCCTAGAGCAGCTTTTTTGCAGGCTTCCCAAATTTATGTTTGATTCTATAGTGACCTTCAGGACAGGGCTTACCTCATATTTTGTGGGGCTGTATTGAGCAGCGTCTATACTGAGCCTTTTAGTCAATTTTGTGGTGACCTTTACAGTAGTTTTTATATCACTCTCTTATAGCAACAAAATGAAGGTTGTGGAAAGTTATGTAAGGCATTTTATTAATTCTTACAGTAGCTTATATAATAAACCAATTTTTTTCCATCTGCAATGTAATTATCATTCATCGTAATTACGGTCATTTTCGTTGCATTACTTATTATTATTCGATGAGTCGACGATAGTTTGCCTGGGCAGCAGTAATTTGAAGTACTGTTATATAAATAAACCATGATGAAGCTTTCGTTGGCACAATTTTGCAATCACATTGCATGTCATTAATCACAATTTTGCAAATTCAATCATACCAAATTGCATGACATGAAATTACAATGACAGTGGAATTATTATTGAATGGAGTTAAGCAAAATTAGTAGATGAAAAAACAATTTCAATAATGAATAACTGAATAAATTTTTTCTGTTGTAGAAACTTGCACAAAATACACGTGAGATGGCTCAACAAATGCGTTCAGAGGCTATTACAGTAGAAGGATTATTGAAAGATTCTTGTAAGACATGGCAAGAATGGAGAGACTCACTTCATGCACAGGTTCATTCATTATTTCTCTCTTCAATGAAATTCATTCGATAGAGAAATTGTATAATAATTCTGCTTCAATATATGCGAAATTTTTTTAATGACTACAACAGTAGGCATATCGTTCTTTCTGGAAATACGATAATCAGGCATGATCTATATAGAAACATCAATAACTTTTTCCACGGTTGCGGTGTTTACTCTTGATGCCTATAGAACTCATCTCCCTTGTTTCATCTTATCACACAGTGGACTGGAGCAGGAAGCGCCTTTCAGTCATGCCATTAGCTAATTAAGGCAACTAAATAATCAAAAATATTCAATACGAATTTCATTTAATGTTAAGGAAATGAATATAGCATAGAACGATTAAATGCTGAAATACAACAAAAAGGTGGCGTTCTTGAATCTATAACCTCAATAATTAGTAAGATTGCTGTTATGTTGACCATATATGACGCTGCATTTTCCACAGCAAACCATAATGAATATAATGAAAGCATTTCTAGGTTGGTGCAAAAGATAAAGAAATTAAAACAGCCGATGCAGCAATCAACGAAATTCAAATGGCACTTAAACAGAAGGGATCTCCTTTGCAGGTAATACGCTTCCTTCTCTTTCCTGTCTTCCTCTTCTGAAAAGTTTTCAGAATGCAGAAAAAAGTTTAGCTATTGTTGTTCATTTAATTAATCAATTTTATTGTTTTCTTTCGAAATTTCATAAAATATTATTACTTTTCAAATATTTATTCGAGGATTTATTTAATATAAAATGAAGCTATCCTTTTTTAAATTGATATATCTTCATATAAGCGCACATATTTCATATGCTTCAATCATTGATTTATGAGAGTAGATGTGTGTTCTTTGAAATAACTATCGTAAGAAATATTTTTTCTTATAGTAATTGCTTGATAAGGGAACAAAGACATCAAAGTTAAACTGCATTCGTGCAGCGGTTCATATTTGCATAAGGCGTCGAACATTTATCAGTGTGTTTTTTCAGCTGACGTCTTATCACAGAGAACGGAGATGAATTTTGTTCTTTAGACAGGCATAAAATGAGAATGCGCTTTTTTTCTTATAGATTTATCCACTCTCAATTATTGTAATTATTTATTCAATATTTTATAAAGTAGTGCAATTAAAAGGCGACTGATGAAAGAATATTTAAAAAAAGATGATGAGTGGAAATTGTTTCAGAGGTGCTGAATTGCTTGCTTACTAAGGAAAATCTTATTCGATAGATTGAATACGTTGTCAACGATTGTTACATATATTATGATATTATTGTTGTTTCATAGTTCATCTTTAACAAAAGTAAACTACGTTGTGAGCAAGATAGAGCATTCATTTGGTTGCAACGATTCAATAATATACCAATGGCGTTCTCATGCTAATTGCATCTTAAATAAAAATAATTACAGTGCAAATTTATATTCCTAAATCAGCAATTAATAAGTTTCGATTGCAATATTTATAAATTTTTGAAAAAGTTACATTAATAAATGCTATGTTTTCCATGTGGTTTGCTTCCTTCAACCCGACAATTCCTGACAATTCCTCTACCGGTAAGCTAATAATTTTCAAAACTATGAGATCATTGAATGTTTGAGGTTGCTCTGAGTCGACAGACACAACGGGGTTTAAGGCCCGGTATCGAATTGTGTAACGATAAAGCACAACATGCTCTACATGCCGAGCTGATGAACTTAAAATCAAGTCTCCTCTCGTTGGAACATCAATTAGGTACGTAGCTTTTTAATTTCAATCATTATTTATAAGCCATTTTTTCTAGATTTAAAAATGCATACACAATATGATTAAAAATGTTTAAGAAATAAGTCACTCTAAAGCATTGAAAAGTCGAAGAAGAATGCAAAAATGGTTTAGAATAACTGAAATAACTGTGATATATAACCCATATTTGCGATATACCGTATCTATAGGTAAGTAGACAATGAATTCAATAAGTGAATTTCATATACTCTCATTTTTGAGTGAAATAGAGATCATACAAGCTGTGGTATATTTTTGATCAGAGAAATGGTGGTTGGAAAATCGTATGCTGCTCAGTGCAGATATCACGCTTCATGCCCCAAAAATAAATTCTGTTGACCTCTGACAAGTAACTACGCAAGTTTATCTCCCATTTCCCCCTCTCCCCTCCCATCGCCGCCCACAGCCTCCTTCCTCTCGCCAAAAAAGTATTTGCAGCGAGTTTTTCAATGAATATCTGCAACAAATTTTAAAATATCCTTTCAACTTTCCCATTACATTTCATTACAACCAATTAATAACAACAACTATTTGTTATCGATACGAGAGATATGTACAATTTACGCAATCGCATGCGTGTAGTTCAAATCCTTTATTCGCAATGCAGTTTCTTCTTCAAATTCGATAACAATTAAATTTCGTTATACGTTTCGATAGCAATAAAATTTGCGAATTCAAAACGATTCAAATGTCAGCGAACGTCTTTGAATATGCAAATAAGTTTTTAGAAAGTCAATTTTTATATGTGTATTTTTCTAATTGTTTGATGAAATGTTTTCGAATAGCTGCGTTATCGAAGTGAAAATGCAGAAATCAGCAACACTAATGCCCAGTAATATGATGCAATTATGATGACACTCACTATGTCACTCAGCATTTTTCCTTATCATTTAAGCACTTTTATGACTCCTAATGCACTCTTAGAAATTCGTTTTACAGCGCAACTATGTCTATACCAATGTCTTTGCACGTATGCGTATGTCTGTCTTTCTGTCTGATGCGTATGTCTGTCTTTCTGTCTGACAACTTCATCTCGGCAATCATTGAAGTTAGAGTTGCAAAAATTGATGCATATAATCAATGCCTATAAGCGATTACCCAGTGATCACATTCAAGTTAATCCACAACTTCAAGTGGAGTTAAGGGGCGCTCGAACGTGGCAGGAAATTTGCACACATTTCACTGCAATAACATCGATTACTTCATATTCTGCTATAGTCGAGTGGAAAACAATCAAGCCGATCTTTTCTGGATCATTTAAGCTAGTAATTGGTGCATGGAATGTGATAAAGAAATCATCTATCGAACATGCGGATGAATTGCATTTAATGATTACGCATGAACGGCGAAAAAACAAATAAATTCCACCCAAGCAAGTTCCCATCTATTATTTTCAGTACGGAGCTCAATCTCAAGTTCACTCTATAACCTCTAGCTCACAATCGGGTTTGCCTCCTTGTCCTTATAGTTTATTTTTATCTTTATTAATAAGCCACCCATATTTCAATCAGTTTCTTTCGTAGCTTATATTTTAAATTATTGTTTGCAATTGTTGCACTGATATCAGTCAATTTTTCCAACTAAGCCTTGGATTCTACTGTTTTCGGACAACCTAAATTTCAGTCGATATGTACAGCTAGGAACATCTCATTGGTATAAGTCAAAAAATAATTAGCAGCAATTTTACTTTATTCCACATTTTCGAGGGAAATAAAGCGAAATAACCCGAATGTATCATTTTTTTATTTATTTATAAGCGTTGAAATATCTCCCAAGACAATCATCGTATTCTATAAATTCAAACATTTCTTTAATCGAGTAGTACATATGTGAGAGATGGAAAAAAAAAGTATTTCTAGATCGGGCACGTGAGAGTCGTAAAAAACTGGAAAGCGATCGCTTCAAAATACATCGAAAACTCGAGATATGCGAGCAAAATTTAGCCATTGATAACGAAATACTTCGCTCAATTCGAACGTCGTATCCACAAGAGATTCAGCTCTCCGGATTTCTTGTTGCAGAGAATTAATTACTGCATTCAACTTTCAATTACCTTTTACTACTAATTGACTATTTGCATCAATATTGAATTGGCTAATATAAAATAAAATATTGCTGACCATACGGGATTTTGATTAATCACAAGAGCAGATTGATAACTCACTAATTATTAGAAATATTGTCATAATTTCTATTGTTGTGTTAGGTCGCTGTTTTGAAAGACATAAATTGAGTGCAGCGAAGCAATAGAAAGAATTGCGTATCACTTAAACGTATTTTTTATTAAAAGAAAAGTGTAGCGTATGTGTTATTATTGTTTCCTAGCACAGCGATTCGATCGCTGAAATATTGTCCTCACTTGAATGATGTAATTTGGAATGCACATTTTTTTTGTATGAAAATGTAATGTCTCAGTGGAATTTGGTAATGCCAACAAAATCTTCACACTCTCTCTGAAAGCATCCTTAAGAACATTCATTAGTTTGAATGTTACTTGACATCATTTTCTTTTACTCTTCGAAAAAGAACTATTTTCCACTTTCACTATCTTTCACCACTCCAGTTACTTTGATAGGTGCATAAATTTATACAAATGCTAGAAGTGTATCATTCCTAAATAATAACCACGTAGGATAATCATCGTTTTGAATGACAGATGAATTTTTCCTTCACGTACTATTTATGATTTTCTTCGTTTTCACACGATTATAGCGATTATCCTCTTCATTTTCATAGTGAAGATGAATAAAAGTGGTTTTATGTGAACATGAATCATATCGATCTATTTATTATATAGACTGAATAAATCCTGCACAGCATGTCGAATTGAATGTGGAGAATTGCAGCGCGATCAGTATTTAGAACTAAGTAGATCAGTTATTTAGAAATCGCTCTATTTTGCAGCTTTTGATAGCTTTCTGTACCTCGCTCACTGAAATATTCTGTGTGTTTCCAGCGCTTATCCACATAATACTCCCTGCATTTGGACCACGATGCTTTTTAATACTGTCTGTTAAAATATCTTCGATGAAGAATACACATGCGTTACCGTATGTGATTACGTATATGTCCATATCCAGCGATGAGAGAGGGGGAATTCAAAGAGCGGGCCGTGCTAAGGGTGACTTTCAGAAAGTGAATAAAAGAAATCGCCAGTGATCTATATTAAAGGATATCAACTGGGAAATCAGTCTTATTTATGAAGCGTTCCTAGTTTCTTTCATTTCTTTATCAGATCTTTTTGCAACCTTGGGCGTTGTAGCGTATTATTTTTTGTCACGTGTAGACTACACTCCACTGTTTTTTAGTGTTTAATAGCAATGCGCTGCATGTTCACACCTAGCGCCGCCAAGAACATAACCGTTGCTCCTCCTCTCCATCCTATACGGATTAATGTCCCCCTCACTCCCAACAACCTGTAAAATCAATCCGATCGATTTAGAGCATGAAGCGGAAATATACTTCGAAATGTGCTCTTAATTTCAAAAATCCATTCATTCATGTTGCGAATATACCATAAGTGACGCTTCATGAAACGTTTCCTAAGCGATCAGCGAAGTATTAGTGGTATTGTTCGACACTCTTATTGCTCTATTGGAAACTTCAGCGCTGACAACTAATCGGCTGCAGGATGCGAACAGAAAGCTTCCACTGTAAAAATCAATTTTTTCTGTAAAATTCGCACGGAGATCGCAAATTTTTGAGGGACCATGAAAGATGCTCTCTATTTAGAAGGTAATAAGAAATACCGTGATCAATTAGTGCATATAAAAGTGTAGGTTTTTAGAGGAATAAGAAATAAGGACGATGAATTATCAAGGTTACAAGGAAGATTCCTTTATTAACTGCACTACTAAAACCTCGATGGTCTCATACATAATTAATAAGGATACGACAAATTTTCGGCTAATAATTAACGAAAACTATTTTCCACTTTTTGTTTAAATGTGGGTAGCAATTTATTATTGTTGCGGCATTTCTTAAGAGTTGCAATAAGCATTCAAAATCGACATCCATCGCGAGCAATAAGTAACTACCTCGATGAAACGAATATTTCATATGTAAATTTTCTTCTTCGCCCTTTTTTTGATTTTCAACAAGCGTAATTTCAGGTTTTTCTAGAGAATTTAAAGTGTTATTTGAAATACCTTAACTGAATTTACTAATAGAACAGAATAGAAAATTATTGAAAATTTCTGTCATACAGCATACGCCTATGAGATGTATTTATGTTGGTTGGATTGCCGATATTATGGTGCGAACGCTGATCGTAGTTGTCCACTTGTTGTGTTGTCCACATTATGCAATTGTGCATACAAATGTAGTTGTGGTTAGCATATTTGACCACACACATATAAGTTTACTTCGGTAGAGATTCGCGATTCGCCTGAAGGAAATAAAATTTGTCGCTCTCAAACTATTGGCATTTCATCTTTACTTTATTTTCTAAAATTTTCAACTTTATAATAATATTACTCAAACAAATCTGATTCCATCATTTCATTTGAAACATTCAAAGTTTTTTTTTCAAAAATTTTTCACTATTATTCTAATTGAAAAAGATTTATTACACTCTTTCGTTTCAATGAAAAATTCTGCTTTTCGCAATATCTTTGAAAAAAGGTGAATAAGGAGAATCGAAATTATTTTATAAGAAATACAACTCGACAAAGATTCAAGCAGAAAATGAAAATATTTTGATAATGAAAAATGAAATCACATAATCGTTATAATTGCTAGCAGCCGCAAAAATGCGATCAAAGGAATCGGAGTCTACCCGAACGATTCTAGCGCCACCACAACAAGGAATAGAATCCTAAGGCACTGACGCTGTCAGTAATAACTACAATTTAATAGTTATTTCTATGATATAAACAAAGCTCATGAATATGAGAGAGACGAAGTACAGAATCGTATTGGATGCAGGCACGATCATGCAAAAAAAAACATAAATTAAATATTTCATCAGTCGACATTTCTGGTTCAATTCATATACATCTATTATAGTCTAAACAAATTTCAAAAATGTACAAAACATTTAAACAAGAAAAACGAGCCACTACAAATGACCCTATAAAGCATATGTTGTGCGCCTGTCTTACTATGAGTTGATCCTCAAGTAGAGCTTCACAACTCAACTCAACTTCACAACTCAACACAACTCACAACTGACATTCAACTAGAACATCGCCTATGGCAAGTAAGCGATATCAGGTAATTATTGGAAACATTTTTAAGAAATAATACTTTTGTCACTATTACAAGAATGTCTCTTAATTTTAAGCAGTCCAAAGTTGTGAGGAGTATCGTTGTTTAGGGGAAAGAAGGGGAGTCATTACATTGGACGAGTAGCGTCGAGTATATAAAGCCGACATCATACTCCACTTTGAATTCATCCAGCACCATACAGCTGTCATCCATAGATTCTCGTGCATTAAACCTTCGTGAGTGATCGACTGTCGCCATACGCCAGCCAACGTTAAGCATATCACCATTCCAGCCAATGTGAGAACACACCATGTCACACCTGAATCGTTCACATTTTAAAATAGATTCTTATGACACTAAAATAGGTTATCATGAGGTTACTGTAATCTGAGAACGATGCGTACTCTAACACAAACTCAAAACTTTTAATAATAGAAATTAAGAAATTAAGCCTATAAGATTCCATTCATAAAAAAAAAACTTTCAAGGAAAAAGACAACAACGAACTGAGGTTATTCATAACAACAAAGATTTACTGCAGTAAAAATTAGCTGTAGATTTGAAATTAAAAACTTACTAGCAACAAACGAAAGCATTATAATTCTTTGTGAGCAATAATCGAAGTAACCCTTCCTATAGCGTAAATGCACACATAACAGATAAGTTGCAGCCACCGAACTTAATAATGCCATCGTTGTCGTGCTCCAATTCTAGAATATTAAATATCTTTCAAAATCACTGAAAGCTTCAATAATCAAAATGTTTAAAAATTAAATAAAGTTTATTTAATAGTGCAAAAATCTCTTTGCAATAAAACTTTGGAAACTTGATCCGCTAATATAAACGTCATTTGACTATGGCATTAAGAGAATGGCAGCAATATCGATGTATTACCATTGAAAAAAAATTTGCATATTGATTACTAATTTGAAAAATTTTCGGATATTTTTGCTCGATTAAACACAAGCACCAGCTCGCATTCAATTTCACTATGCGTCAATGTGTATCTTATGGTTAAAATCAATCAAATGCTCACTTTAATCCTCAAAAAAAAAGCGCCGAGTTTGTAATTTTTCAGAAGATAAACTTCCGTGAATTCACGCAGCTTCTAATCTCTGCTTCACTTCAGCAGTATTAGTTTTGTAATTAAGTTTGTCTACATAACAATGAAGAGTTCGCTGTTTATTTAGACGTTCTGTATTCGCTATTTATTTCGAATTTCGCTACGTTCATAGAAGAAATTTAAGAAAAAAAGAACAAAGCTACTAAGGATTAATAGATTTTTGATGATAAAAATTACAGCGAACAAAGCAAATACAACTCACGTGATACTCGAAACCAAAAACAGCAGCAGCTGTTATTCCCGCTGATATGCCGACAATGGACCATACAATATGAATCGTCATAGCGTACGACATGTTTGCGGAAAAGCCTTAGTTAAGATGATGTAATCATTGAAACCCATACTTATATATATACAATCCCTTATGAAGCTCCACCTCCATAATTTACATCATATCGTTACGCTCAATGATAAAGTGAAAAAAAACGCAGAGATAAGCAACCTCGATTATTGCTACGAACAGCAGTATAAAAAATTAGCTACCGAAAAAACAAATGCATCCTTCCTTATTGTATCGTCATCAAATGTTTCGCAAGCCTCAATAAAAGGATTACTGTCATTAGTAAATAAGAAGTTTCTTCGTCCGAAAGGTCTCCGAAAGGATATCCGCTGCAAATCTGATCTTCTTCACTTTCCACCTCAACCTAATCAAGTTTTATTCAGCGACTTCAACTATCACATTTTAGAGACAACATGGTTAAATGTTATAGCGTTAGGTGGTTAGTTGCATAATATAAAATTTATTAATGCTAAAGCAAGAAAACAATTCGGATGCTCAAAGTCCGATCAACCTGCAGAGTCATATATTTTGAAGTTTTTCAACTTTCGAGTTTTTCAATGGTTAATAAATCAAACCTTACCGGTAATATTACGGCAATTTATACAAAACTCTTTCAACAGTTCTGACAGTAAGTTTACATTACATTAATTCTCAAAGCAGCTATTATAATTGCTGTAATGGCTCAATTTGACATAAAATATTTGATCAAATGGGAGTTTTCTGAAAAACTGAATCCATCCGCAATGAGAAAACTACTCCAATGAAAAATACTCTCTACTTTTATTCGAAGTAAATATTATTGTACTCAACGCATTTATCAATGCAACAATAGTCATAACCTTATAGACGCTCTATTTTTCAACCACAACAATAGAATACAACACAAAAGAATATATTATAGTTGATAATTAATCATATGCAAACAATGCAAACAAACGTATGGAACGGTTTGCATGAAAAAAAGAAAACTCTGAAAACTATAATCTCACAAAGTCACTCAATGTAACATACAAGTGCAGGCATAACGATTGCAACGCCCCCTATAAATGCATTCGTCATTTCTATCAGCTCTCGGTTACTAAACAACCTTTTAGAGCAGCCAAATATCACATAATTCCTCAAGATTCCCTCAAATAAACTTTATAAATAGTTGTGGGCATGACAAATTTAAAAAGCAGACTAGCAATCAGCTAGCAAATTGCATCCGAACAAACCATAAATGAACAAATTTATGGAAAAAATGGATAACCACACGCAACGATATGACATTGAACAGCCATAACACATTGCATGGCGCATGTAAATGAGAACAATAAACAATGCGCTAGACAGCAGACAAAGTCAAGGTGACAGAAAATATCATAAACGACCCGAATCTCTGAGAAAATCGAGAGAAAACGACTCGAACTCTACATCGCAGATCTGATCCAATTCTTTTGTGCTTCAGTCAGTCTACTAATAGTTAAGAAAACGGATAATTTTATAAATCCAAAAAAAAAAGATATTGAGATATGAAAAATATTACAAAGTGATATTTGCACTTTTAAAATTATAAGAAAATTATAAGTGCTTGCCAATTCTAATTATTAATAACAAAATTAAGTTTTTCACAACTTCGTGAAGCGATCAAAAGAAATTTGGAAAATATTTTCAAAGAAACAACACATAAAAAACCATCAATTAATTCATGGAAATAAAGCAAAAAACAGGCTCAATAACAATTAACGAAGTGTGATTCTCAAATAAACAGAAGATTGTTTGAGGAATCGCAAAAACAAGAGAACAAAGAATTACGATTCAGATGAAGCCAGTCCCGTTATTAATGAATAGCAAAAACACTACCCCGCTACTTTTATTACAATTTAAAATCACTTCAACGAATAAAATACTTCACTTCCAAACGCATCCATTGAAATCAACTTTCACCGTCATCTTACGACGTCTACTAATCAACGAGGTGAAATTCGACCTTTCCGTTGAGCAAAGAAAGTTCATAAAAATTTTGTGAAAAAAAAAACGCTAGCAAGTGGGTAATTCAAAGTTCCTCTCGAGTGATAATAGTTGAACTGCTCAAGCAAATCATGCTTCCAGCACATAGATACTTCATAGCACGGAGCTACCACTCTTACATTTGAACTCCATAACTCCCTCACTGAATTATACTCACAGCGTAGATTTAATCAAAAAACCATCAAATAGTCGAATGCTAATTTAACTGCGAATTCTACAAATGCGACACGATAAGCACGAAAACGCAAATCAATAGTGATATTTAAATAATTACAAAACAGTAATTGCCCATCTGCGATATATTCACACCCAACTTACTCAATGAACAAATGTTGAGAAATATGCAACATTCAAATAGAACACTTGCGAGAATTGTAAACCTACACATAACGCAGTTCATATTCGAAAACCTTCATCCTCGTGATAGTAAATTGTCTTGCGATTCGTTTAATGCCTTCGTTTCAAAAATAACGTCGATGTAGGTAAGCAAAATGACCAAATGTAGAACAATGAAAGAAAAACTCTTACGAACACAAGAAGTACGTAAAAACCTAATGCACCACTTAAAAATCGTAAAAATGAGCAAAATATTTAATATCTGACACTGCGGTCGAACCGATTGTCGCTATCTAGATAAGCCTCAACCTTTGGCATTCCGGCAAAAACAATAGCTGATGTTCTTCCGACAAAATACTGCACAGCGCTGAAATTATTTACATATGAGAAATGAAATTTAGTCAAAAATGGTCAGAAATTGATCAAAAAAAGAAAAATCAAAAATTTACATTTCCCTTTTTGAAGCGAGTGAAAATTTGAAAAAAAAAGAAACAATATTTCACCTTTGAAAAGCTCAGAATATTGAGGAAGCAGCACAGATGACATTTTCGTAAAAAGCAAAGAGAAGTCCTTCGATTTTTTATATGTAACAAGAGCCTTGTTCACTTGCGCACGTACCTCTAAGTTTTTGACATTTTGAATCTGAAACGTCACCTAAGGTTAATAGTCTCCACCTCTCGCATAGGATGCATTAGCTCGAGAGTTTATTTTAATGCTTAAACATGTGTTCTAAGTTAGAAAAACCCACCCTGACACCTGCAGACACCTATGACATATACTAAACCTCAGACTTAATTCCAAAAAATTATAACTCCGTTGCCCGTTCATTGCGACATTTCCTGCAAATTTTTTTATTTGCCAATCACTCAACACATTTTCAATTCAAAATATGTGAGCGAAATCGTTTCAATATGGGGATGGTAATTTTCAAAAGAGAAATTAAACATAGATTTCCGTAATATTAAAATAAGAGTAAAATAAAAATCAAAAAACAAATCACAAAAAAAGCTAAAATATATGATGCAAATTTGCTCTTTTGCTTAATAAACTTATCATACCATTGAAATAACGCCTCCTATCAACATCGGCACACCTCCAATTGAGTTCCCCTGTGAGAAGAGAAGAGCGAAAAGATGGCAGCTCCCTCCCCAAAGAAAATAGCTGTTTCGCTGCTCCAGCTTGAGCTTTTATTTTCTGATTCCTTTTCCCCACCAAAAATCTTGTGTGGAGAATCGACTCGAAGAATTTAACATCACGTTCAATTTAAGAGCTGAAAGGCACCCAGAAAAAACGGACTAAAAATTAATGATTGAAAAAGAATACTGGCTTGAGAACTAATTCACCCCTGAGCAAACAGAAGTTAAACTACCCCTATTGAAGAGCAATACGAATTCATCCCCCCCCCCAGCTCATTCCCTTAAAGAACGGAGAAGTAACCAGCTCGATTAGTTGTGTCGGTGTTCGCTTCAGCGATTCCAAAAGCTCGGAAGTGGGTCGCACCGTCTTCGATGTCAACGATCCACAAGACTTCGATTGTGAAGCCATGCAGTTAGGCTGAATAACGAAGAAAAATGATCAAATAAAACGATCCAGAGAGCTATTATGGAAAATTATTCGCCAATCTGAGGCCAATCAATTCAACAGACAACTGACGATACTCTTATGACTCATTAAAGAAACGAACATACAGAACTGATATCACTTTTATATGGCTCATTTCCCATAATTACTTATAAACAGCTAATATAAAAAAGCTATTGACGAGACTTACTGCTTACTATGAATCCGGTTAGCTTTTACATCACGCATATTCAACCAAACATGTAAGGAAAAAAGAAAATAAAAAACCTTCAGCTTAATTTTCTTTCTTGCAGTTCCACTAGGCAATGGCTGGGTCGGCAGTACGTCGAAATTGGATTGCTCAGATTTCACCTGTGCTTCAAGTTGCTTCGGTTTCCATGAACTCAATTCTTCCTAGAACATATAGGAACAATTTCAAATATTTGAAAGATGGTGACATAGCGTATATTCATTGCACAAAGCTTTCAAGTTGAAACCTTATCAAAAACGTAAATTATTGCATACTTAAAGCTAATGACGTTTTAACAAAATTATGCAATTATTTTTAACTTAGAAAGCAAGTTAAATAGTTAAAGTAACGAAAGTAACAAGTTAAAGCAAAGAATGAAAAGCGTAGCAGGATGACATTCCCTGTCAGAACTAGCAGGCATTACGCTCAATATCGTCATAAATGAGCAACAAGAAGTCAACGAGATAATCAAAGCATAGCTACGAAGAACACCCCAACAAAAACAAAATAAGTGAAAAAAAAAAAAGAGAACCACCAAAGTTGTGAATGCATGTTTTTTGATGACAATTTTTTACGCTGCATCCCTTGAAGTCTCCCTACTTTATTTCCTCCCGACTACTCTTCTGCTTACTTTTTTTTTAATTACGGGACTCCAGAACAATTTAAAAACAAACTTACTATGTCAGCAAGCATGCTTCCACTACGCTCACGGACAGGTTTTAAAGCAGTTGATTGCTGAGCAAGCTGTAGCGAAGCATTATTAGTTTTGTCGTACATGGCATCAAACTCGCAGAGAGAATCTGACATTTTATGCCCAGCGTTCGCCGTCTTATTGCCAAATTTCGGATTTTGCACCTCATCCGCATCAGCCTCCATCTTTCTCTTCTTAACTTCTCCATTCTTATTATCATTGGCCGAAACCATCGACGATGCTGGTGTTCCCGGCTTCAAAAAGTGTATCATTAACAAGCAAAAATTTGCATAATATAAAAAATCATCTCATATTTTATTCGTTCACAGATAGCGAAACCACATTTCTCGATGTTTTCTCTTAACGTTTGATATCATGGAGACTATGAAAAACTCAACTTAATAAATTCTTAATAAAATAACTTTTTTGTAAGTTTCGCTAAAATCGTATCATAAAGCGAAGATCATGCGGCCAAAAATGAATCAAACCCCATGCGGAAAGGAATGTTTCTTATGTGAAAAGAAAATTCTTTTGAGTTGAAAAGATCGACTTATTGAATCTATCCTATTCTCACACATTCAAAAAATTACAACATACAGAAAACTTTTGAATCAACAAAATGACGTCACCTTTTACAAGTTTCGAATGCTAAAATTCAACTAAAGACAAGAATATAGCTAATGCCAGTGCAGGCGACGGTGACTATATTATACGAAATTTTCAAGGAAAGAGTGACAAAAATTATTTTAATTACTTTAGAAAACCCAACAGGTATATTCATTATGCGTATTTAATCTCGCGGGGACTGACCCAATTTCTATATCTGCAATTCAAATTTTCAAGTAAATAACATGTGAAATTATCCTCCCTCCCCACGCCACCCCACTCCTCGTCCTCTGACAACGTCAAAAAAAGCAGACTGAATTGGCACAGCATTTTAACATACATTTAGCCCGTGATCCCTAAAGAATTTCGCACATACTGCTTCAAATTCGCCAATAGTTTTATACGTTTTGAGTGAATCACGCATCCAAGATGGAAAACGCTTCAGATCCATAGCGCAGAACCTGAAATACACTTGAAACAATGGTACCAACGTCAGTACTGCATTAAGGTTATAGTTCTATCGTTACAGCTTTAGCAACAATAATACGCTTGTATTAAATGACTCCTTTCTTTTTCAATAGAAATGGCCACTCTACCCGTAGAGCTTTATTTTCCTTTCTTCTAGAAAACGGAATCAGTGGAGGCACAAAATCTGATATCAAATTTCTTTAATAACTACTAAAAATTTGACGCAATCTGAACGCAAAATGCATAAACATCCAAAAGCTCAAATCAATGGATATCAACATGAAAAAACAACAAAATAAAAAAAAAATTTACACTCCACCCACTTAGCAAAATGCTTATGCACTTAATCTTTATGCAACTTCAAACAAAACAACAATAACAACCTGGAATCAGTGAGCACAACTGCACCAAAATCATCTTTATGTCTCAATACACGACCTATCGCTTGATTTACTGCGCGTAACGCATCCATCTGATACCATTCTTCTCCACCCAACGTCTGCAAAATCATTCAAAAGTATTTCGAAAAAATGTTGGGTAAAAATCCTTTTGTAATATATTTGCAAGTTAACTATGACTAGAGGGATGGTGTGACCCATTCAACGCACCCAATACAAACGCACAATTGAATTCAAAAGACGTGAGGGAAAGCAATCGACATGAGAATGATTTGAGAAACGACACATTATTTCACATAGTTTAAACTAATTTGATATTGAAAATTCAAACTTCAAAAGAAAATAATAAAAAAGTCTTCACTGGGATCATAAACCGAGATTAACTAGCCATCAACAATAATCTCCTTGGTTAGAAGTTCGAATATCCACGAACAAACAAACTCTCTTTAACACATAAAACTTGAAACTTAATTCATAAGAGCTAAAAATATTCATAACAACTAAGATATAACGGTATAGAAATTAATAAAAATTAAGAAACAAAAGAATTATCGAGAAAAATAAACAACAAACATTTGTAGAGTTTCTGTCACTAACGCGTCGCTCGCATAGGTATTGTTTCTTCAACTGGATGCGTGGATCGGAGACGGGTGCAAATGGAACGCCAACGACCACCACTGCACGACTCTCACTATCCGAGAAGTCAATACCTTCACTTACCTCAAATTAACACTCCATTAGAATTATCACTGACGCAAATCTAAAAAATGAAAAGCAGTCGAGTAAGCAATAATAATAAGTAATTATACTTTAGAAGATAAACAATGCAGCTAAGCGCAATAAAGTAAATGAATCAAGAGATGTTAATGGCAACCAAAAATACTTTCAACTGCAAGTACTCCTGAGGGTCTGTCAGCTGACATCTAGTAACTAAAAAAGATCATTTAATATCAACCTATTCTTTCCGTTCCTCCACGACAATATGGTCTCACATGAACCAATTCCAAGTTCGAAAAGTGACTAAGAAAAACTATGGGGATAAAACAAAGGACGAAGAAATGTTCATGCATCACCAAGAATATATTTGAATGAAGGTGAAAAATTCATCATCACTTCGTAAATACATAGCTGTAAATGAATCTTAAAGGTGTAATGGTCTTCACTGTCCGGACTTAAGAAATAAGAAAAAAATACTTCAGCGTTCAAGTATTCCAAAGATAAAAACTGCTTAAAATTGAAAAAGATAAAGAGGGCATACGCTCATGTTTTTAGATGAATGGGATCGTTGCAATACAAGCAGCACAACAACGTTTTACAAATCAAGATAACAAAACAGTTACAGCAAACAAAGAAACCTTAGCCCTGCATACAGCGAACAATGCAGCACCATTATCTTGATGGACGGATTCCCTGAACTGAGCAAGAATAAGCTTCAGTTCGACCTTTGATTTAGGCTCGACGAAAAGCTTCTTCGATTGAGTCATTTTGCTCCAAGGAGATGGACCGCTCATATTGTGCTCCTAAAACTTTGAAGCATTACTGTGCCAGCTGTGCGTTAATCTTATGCTAGTTCGTGAGTTTTGCAGCATCATACTATTGAGAGATCGCTTTAAAAGCTTCTAGTAGTGCAACTGTAAAAACTTGTAGTACAGTAGAACCACAAGACTTGAAGCCTCCATTCCCTTTATAGAGAAACGGAGCATAGTAGAGGGATCGTTCAATGGCCAGAAACGAAAGCTTTCAGTTACCTATATTTGTCGTCATTTGAAGGAACGGATATTTTTCAGGAAGGACAAGTAAAAATACGAGTTAGTTTGCGAACCTATGCAATTAAAAGATTGTTTCTTTATCTTATATTAAAAACTGCGGCTGGCTGGCATCGTTCGCATAAACACCTCTTTTAGTGAATAATCGAGTTCCTTGTGAAGCCTTTTCGATTAGAAATTTGTTGAATTCCCATAAGCACACTTAGATTGCTCATATCATCAATGCTTGCAAGCATAATCAAAGCAGTGATGAAGAAAGAGTTGTAAAGCACCATACACAACATTTAAATTTAAGCACCTTTTTTGGAATACACTTCCCAAAACGATAAAACTAATAAATCGCTCATTCTAAACTGCACACAAAAGATGCCGCTATTTTGTGATATGGATTTGATAAAAACATTTCTTCTCCTAAACTCTGAATTTCTAAATATCAAGCTAATGCTGTCTGCTAATAGCAAAAGAAAAACAAAGACAGCCAATTGAAAATTAACTTACCTTCCATTTACGGATACATGTGTTCATAAGCATATAAGAAGAGAAAAATATGAGAATACCCTCGGGAACAACAGCGCAAATACGACATATCACTGATCCTACACCAAGCGAATATCCATAGCTGTTCCTGCAATTCTACGAGAATTAATAACAATTCAAAGTATAACATAAACCGCTAATTTTCAAATCTATTCCAAAGCAATGAAAAGAAGCTCATGCCTTAAATACTGTAAAAAGAGCTCAGATCAAAAATATTCGGCAAAGTAATTAACAAAAGAAAAAACAGTCCTAAGGTAGTCAGTCATAAACAAAGGTTGTTTCCAACTTACACGGCAAACTATAACGCATTAATTGAGTGCATATTGAGGAGCATTATTTGCATGAATTAGAAAATCTGTTATGTCAATCCTTCCTATGCCGCCTCAGCGATCTGAAATGTCAACGATGCACATAGATGAGCAATGAAATATGATAGATATTCAAAAATAACGGGACTATATCTTTTCGTAAAACATCATTGCAGGAAAGAATTCGATCCTAGCACTTTCCAGCAAAAATCGGCAATAATGAACAAATAGTATTACGCAGATGTCAGCAACTGCTATAAAGCAAACCTGAGATCTTGGCCCTCATATAAGAATAAAACAAGTACAGGTGTGCAAAGTACCTATTTTTGAAAGTTCCACAGATGGGGATGCCATTGCTATCGCCGTAAATACATGCACCGATCACCTGATCGCTACGTGCGACATGATCGTTTTCGAGCGTTATACGCATATCAACACCCAAACCCTCAATGAATGCTTTCAACGGTGACAGTGTACCGCTGGTGACAATTATCGATCGCACACCTCGTGCATATAAATACCTGAAATGTGAAAATGACCACAGAAGCAGATCTGCGATTGGCGCAAATCAGCGATGGCAAAGAACCGCAAAAGAATTTTTTATTCAACTAAGTATGCAAGCGAATAAATCTCTTATTCCCAATTTCATAGCGAAACAATCGCGCAAAATGACCAACAACGACGGTAAACAATCTCATCACTGCAGAAATAAAATATGAAAAGCAAAAGGGGCTTCGAAGGAGATAATAAATACATTTATGAGACTTAAAGCAGCCTATAGATTTATCAGTTTTCGTGTTCTACGATATGCTACCCAGCATTAGGCATCCAGACAACACTTTTCAGAATATTCGTTAACAAAAGAATCGGCATTCAATACGAAGCCTACGTACGGTCAGGAGAATACAAGATTGACATTCAGGAACACTGAACTGAAAAACGAACCTCATAGCGACGACAGGAGAGAAACACCAATAGTTCAACGTTATCAACGTCCCCTCTTCGGTTATATACAACTGAAAAATATATGGTGAGTACCATTACACGATGATTATCGGCGCACATATGAATGCGTAATGAGCATGAAGTTCACATGAACTTTCACACTGCACAAATCCTTCTATATGAATTTAAGTACGACCACTGAAATATCCCCTCTTTCACTCCTATAGCTTTAAGCCTTCGAGAAGTAGTTATAAGTAATAGTTTTCAGGTTGTCCAACAGTCCATGAAGTAATCTAGTAGGATAAAAAGAAAGAAAGGAAAGGGTGGTCTTGTTGGCCTTAGATTGAAACCGAATTCGCCATCTCTTTCTTCAAATAAATATAACAAGTCTCCGTCGTCATTTTCTTGTCACTCCTTCCCTTCAGTTCAGAGAATGAGATGCGAACGATGAGAAACGACACTCCCAATTAACCGCAAACAAAAATTAAACACTGCTGAAGTTATCTCGAAAAATTCACGCTCTCATCAATGATACTTTTGCTCGAACTATTTCGATCTCAATAAGGGACACAATGCTCTCTTTGCTTTACTGCCAAAAAATTCACTTTGATAGAATTAAGCTATCTCTACAGTTACTTTAAACATACTTGCATGTAATTCTATGCAACGATTTTTCTGCCGTTTTATCTCTGCCTTAATTCGCCCATCTCTCAAAACGTCGCTTTGCTAAAAAAAAATGTTTGCGCGTTCCTGGAAAACAATCCTAACAATAACCTGAAACTTCTCAGCCACAAGACTTGTAATCCGGTGATTGTTGGCACGCCTTGCTTTACTATTTTTCGGGTTATAAAGTGGCGCAAATGGATCGTAAGAATCGGCATAGACAACCGAAACGAACGATGCGAAATGTTGCAAATGTACGCCGGTATCAGCGAACAGTGTGCCTTGACCACTACTTCCTGAAATGTTGGGTCAGATGTGTTATTATATATAAAAAGAGATGTTCCTAAAGAGTGAATTAGTGTTAGAAAGATATTTTGAAAACTAATTCTCTCATGTGAAAGAAATTCTCACTGAAAAAGACAAATGCAAAAGTAACGCAGAACATGAGATGTATATTGGCAACCGCTTACAAATGTTTCGACATACAAATACGTAAAAGTTACGAATATTTTCAGTTGTATAGGCCACAAAGAGTTTAGAGCTCAACATGAAAGTGTTATGCAATTGCGCACCTAATGCAAAAAACTGCTCAACACAAAAATGCTAAGAATATAAAGAGTTTAGCGTTCTGTTATTTCTGGATACACCACCCTGCCAATTTTCCTATGACCGTGACATAAAGAGGGGACGGTTGCACAAACAAAGAAGGAAAGATAGACTTAACAGACAAATGCAGATTAAACAAATAGTTAACTCCAACCTTTCTGAACAAGGTATTGTCCAATTCGATCGACAAGAAGGCTCAATTCATCTCGAACGTCTCGCCGGATTCCTGCCGCTTCCAGAAGTTCGACCATCTTCTGACCGGGGTGCACTTTCCCCTCAACCATACTCAGCCGCCGACCACCTTGACTATCCTTCTTCAGACCATCAACCACCACTTCCAACGATTGCAGCATTGCTAAATCAAAAACAACACAACTCACTTGACCGAATCCGGAACGATTATGCAGGAAAGCTTCAGTGACCAATCCGCAAAGTAGTGGAAATCAGAGTCAAGAATTCGGCTACGGATGGATGTGAAACATAAGCGATACACAGTAGCTATCAAAATTCTCGAGTGACTGCGAAGAGTCCGTGTTATTGGCGAAAAGAAAAGATGCATTTTTAATGTGTCAGGGCAGATCGAATCAACGATGAAATAGCGAAAAAGGAAATGTGCGAACCTCAATTTCGATTTTACCTTACTTTAAGTTGAGGCGCTTGCTACAACTCGGTGAGGCATACAACATTCTTGAAAACAATAATGTATTTTTATTTAATGTATTAGAGGATCATTCTAGGATGACAATTAAAAAAGGGACTGAAGAATTTATCCACCATCCAACGACCCCTTTAAGAGGCATTACCAATAACAATCTAATACTAGCAAAAAACTTAATAAAATACCCAACAAACGTGCAACATCATTCTTTTCCAGATGCACCTCAGATGGATCGATCACACTATCCGATGCCCCAAAAGGTGCATCAGTATTATCCTGTAAAGGAAGTTTTCATTAATCGCTCTCCAGCGAGAAAAATTCAAACATGAAAAGTAGAAAATATTCTAGATGGAAACTTGCAACTAAATCAACTAAGAAACAGAGTTTATATCTGCCTCGTTGTTCAATTTTTCCTTTCTACTCTCCTTCTGATGTAATACTTACAAGAGTTCCTTGTGTGAAAGGAAAAGATGCAATCAAATCCTATCCAATACATACTCTTTACGGTACCTTCTTCTAACTAAAATATTTGTCTCTATGCGTCGCACCTTCCCTCATATTTTATTTCTACTTCGAAATATAAAACTCAGACCACTGACAAATACTATCATTTTTCATTGCCTTTCATATCTAAGACTTGGCATATAAACTGATAATAAACAAAAAACCTACCATCTTTGTTCTTACTTCCTCCTCATCGTTCATGATCGTCTCCAAAACTGTTTTTGCCTCTCGAATGCATCCGCTGAGTTCTTTTGATGAGAACGATACTGATACAGATTCTTCACAGATCGATTCCTGAAAAAGTCGATTTTCCAAAATCGAGAACTAAGCAACTGTCCTCATGCAGAGGATGAAGTGAGTAAAAGTCGAGCATCTAAATAACACTCGAAGTAAACATGAACGTGAGCAATGAAATAAAAATAGAAAAAAAAAGGAACCAGATTATGTGCCTCGTCGAAAATGACAATATTCCCCTTGATATCAACGTCATGTATGCGTCTTAAACGTGGATCAATTACATAGTTGTAAGGCATCAAAAGAAGATCTGCCTCATCGACCAATGATCGTGTACGATAGAATGGGCAAATACTGAAATATTTCGGTGTGATAATCGCCCTCTTTGAGATAAATTTATTGTTTAAATTTCATGAAACCAATAATGCGTTAATAGAAATCTGCATTTTCACAAGAGGAAAAGGAAGGGAATCATTGCGAACAGAAGAGTTTCTACGCTGATTGAATATAAAATTATGAGAAAAATTTTGGAAAACTTAAAAAGGGAAATAAAAAACAAACGATATCATTATGCATGTTGGAAACTATAAAAAAAAAACTTTTTCAGCTTAAAAATTTCACTTTTCAATAGCTCCAATAGTCAGGCAGAAAAACTATCTGCAATGAACAGAAGTAACGATTTCAATAAATATTTTTATGCAATAAGAGAGCAAGGCAAAAAAGAACGAAGAAAACTCACGAGTGTTTCTTGCTGACGTTCACAATGTCCTCGATATCTGGTACCATCCCATTACAATCATAGATAACCTCAAGGTTGTCCTTACTTTGCCCTAAAATTATAAAAATAAAATGATCTATAAAATCCGACATTATCGATGCGAATAGCTGATATAGCGAGCCCAAATCTTCTGCAATAAGAAAATGGAAAAAAAAAGAAAATAAATGGATGGAGGTAACCAAGAATACAAGCAGCAGAAACGACTGAACAACGCATACGTGACAGACAAAATTCGACATTTTCTATTCCAGATTTACCAATTTCTGCTTTATTTACCTATTTAATGCATACCGTTTTTGGGATTGATGAGAAGAAAACATTTGTCAATGAAATGATTCGATATTAATGCAACAATAAGTGAAATATAGGAAAAGACATGAGTGTTTATCACCATTTATTGCCCTCTCAGATCAAAATAAATAATGTTGCTGTTAAACTCTTATCAGAAGATATTCCACAAGGGCAATAACAAAACAGAAAACAAAGTTTCGAAATTAGTTTCATCCAGCAAACCCAACAATATCAACGATAATCTATACCGCTCCGCGAAAGCAGTTTATTAAAGCATTAGTTGAAAATGTCCGACTTATTAACATAACATTCCTTTTATGCATTCTAACTCATGACAGCCTTCTGATTCCTCAACGACCTTTTTTTCTTAGCCTGAGGGACCGGAAAGTCTGAAAACATTCACATTCTTCAGCTCGCATTTTGCAAATAAAACTATCCTAGTCTAACATTCACATTATATCGTCAGCCAATTATTTTTTTCTAATATGCAAAAAAAAAAACCCAGTTTGAATGATAGATATCAATATCATATGTACTGCGCAAATGGTTGGATTTCTTTTCAATGTTCTCATGATAGAATAAAAATTTAATAAAAGAAATTAAAAATTTTCTAACAAAAGAGTCAATAAAAGGCGTTATTGATATTTTCAACGCGAAAATATTATAGTTTCAACATTTCAAAACGAATAAGAGGTTGCAAAAGATATTGCGTAAATAACGGAACACACTTTGCAATGCTATTTGTGCAGTAAATTGCAAAAGGTGCGCAAAAAAAAAGAAAAAAAAAGAAAAAAAAACGGTGACCAACTTACTATCATATTCGTTGTAGTATCGGCATTTTCGATTCTTCACCAAATTCCTGCACATTAATGCCTTTGTAGCCGAATTCTGCTCTTTCATAACTGTCTCATTTATACATAGAAAATCGCGAGACGCTAACGTCGCCGTTTTAGTGCTATAATCAATGATTTTTTGGTGAGCATTCGCACTGATCCTTCTTTATTTTTATACAAAAACTTCATCAGATGGGAATTTACAGCCTAAAACAAAATATTTTGTTAAAAATTATCAGTTTTACGGCACATTTATACTAAATTTTTATATATTTTTTTGATATACCAAACAAACGAAACAAGAATAAGACGGGCAATGTGCAGAAAAACGATGAGCACAAATTTTTTATAGCCTAATAAACACTGACAAGCTTGTGCATGCATTCAGCTACTTTTGCAGCATAATATCCTCAGATGTCATTAAGCCTCTTTCTTTCCTTTCCCTTCCCTACAAAAGCAAATGCGCCATTCTTTCAGCTACATGGAACTCACCGGAAGAAATTGGAAATTGTTTTTAATGATGCAATGCCCCAAGAATCGCATCTTGAATAATCTCTACACATTAAGCATTAAGAAAATCGACAAATATCTTAATATCGAATTTGGCTATTTATACCTTTCCATACTCTATAGTTATAAATGATCGTCGGTGCACTGTAACCGTAACAGTACCACATTGCATAGCCTAATCTCTATCACTTCTACAATATGGACTTTCTACATGCACAAGATTACGCTCTCTAATAGACTTTTTTTATGGATAGAGAGCAAAAATAATAGCAGATTTCCCTTTGTATATCACTCTGATAGAAAAATTATGTAAACGCTAGTAAGAAAAGGCAACTTCATATGAAAAACAAAAAAGGTTTACGAAGCTTTAATGACTGCTCTAATTAATGTTAAAATGTATAATCTAATATGAATACAGATTCACTTCACCTCTTGATATCAACAGATAATGGTGGAACAAAATTTTTGAAAATCCAAAAAAAAAACCTACTCTTTATAAAGAGTTTTGTTCAATTCACGTACGATTTGAGCCAATTGGCTATGTGTTCGCGATGTATAAATGATTTTCGGATAAAGCGAACCTGGAGTAGTTCCTGAAATTCGTTATAAATTTCAATGCACTAAATGTCAAAATTTGCTTTTATATATTCTTGACAATAATGATGTGTTCAGTATCTCTTACTAATATTTGGAACAAAAAATGAACCTTATATCCTATGAGAACCAATGAAAACATTTAATATCAAGTCTGATTTTCGATGTTGCTAATGAAAATACTTAAAATTTTAGGTGCTCTTGTCGATAAATGAATATCTGCAAGTAAACAAAGAAAATTCAATAGCGAAGATGAAAAGTCTAATTGATAGTTTTCAAGTAATGGAAATCGTCCGCTTCAAATATTACACAATAATTGCGCGAAAAGTTTTCTTCCCAATTTTTTTAACCTAGAGGAGAAATATTAAAATAAGAAATGCTGCAGTTTTGAATTTTTCGAATTTGTGCATATAAAAATTTGACAAATGCTAACAATAATAATAATAAATAATAATAATGATAATAATAATAATAATAATAATAAAAAAGCGCGTCCACCTTGCGGATTTCCAGTCGCATCGATAGAAATCCTCGATTTCACTTCCTTCATAAATGCGATAGTTGCACACAACAAACAAAGTGTTTTACCTGTACCCGTCGGAGATTCTAATGCAGCGTTGAAACTCTATAAAAATGATTTAAAAAATTATAACGCTCTCAATATCATTGCACAAATAGACTCAGCTTTTTAAAAGACATTCGGTACTAAACGAAACTAATTCTTTAGTTGCCCTATTAGTATCGAGATTTTTCCACTCAAATTATGGTCTACTATTTACTGCTAGTGTGACCGCAAAAAGATTATTTAGCGCATTCATTTATCAACTAAATATTTCTTTATATTACTTTAAAGTTTAATTAATAATTTATGAATAAAAAAGTAAATATAAGTGTATAGTTTAAAATGATTTCGATAAGAAATTTTCTCAACAACAAAACTGCAATGCGAATTAAAACTTTTATAACAGTACTTATTAATAATTCTTTTCATTTCTTAACAGCAATAATAACATCACAAACATAAACCTTTAACCGAAGATATCAATCTATATCACCCATTAAATGTTATGCGGCACTTAGATACAAAAAAAAACGGTAAGAGTTGGATTCGAAAGTGGTTTTGCACTATGTATATTATGCTGGCAACATATATCATACCCCGTATATATACAATATGTCATACAAACTTCTATATACCAATAAGGAGAGTGCATTAGAACATATAAATTATATACCATATGTGCTATAGCTGTATACACCAATGAGCTAATTTGCTCATGTTTTATAGTTTTGTGACATATATTTCAATATTACCGAAGCCTGGAGTGATGCTGAGCTGTAAAACTCGAGCTAATCAAAAAAATGAAAAAATAAATAAATAAAATTCAGTTCTCTCTTAAAAAAGAAAAAGAAAAAAGAAAAGGTCAATGCTTAATGCCTTACCCGTTTCAATGTCTCCATAACCCTCTCCATATAAAGCAATTGACAATCATATGGCTCATAAGGGAACTCAACCGATATTCCGCTTATTTGCAATGTTGGCATAGTGCAGTGTCACTATGTTACCTGTAAGCAAGTTTTATCAACGGAATTGTACATTAACCCTCAACGAAAATCGACACAAATGCGGCAAAAATGACACAACCAAGATTATTTTACGATCCTAAATCCCATCTCACCTCAATTTATTCTTCCTTATTTCCTCTTTGACGACCTTTTTTTCGATTTAAATAATTAAAAATAGTGTGTTTTCACCATACGAAACGTTACGCTATGCTTCGAACGTTTCAAAAAAGAAATAGCTAAAAGACGTTAGTCCGATATTTCTTATGTTACCTTTTCTAGAAAAGTTGCTTTTCTGGTAGCCGAAGAAGTCAGTAAAGATGAGCGATGAACACTCATTGCGATCATTTCAGGTTGATGATTTATTGAGGACAATGAAGCATTTACAATGGATCTTTTTTCATGGTTACATAATTCAACAACCGTTTTTGAGATATTTCACTCTTTCTGACACAAACAACTCCGCTTCAAAAAATTTCCTTCCAGAAATAGCGACCTCTTTTTTCCTTTCATCCCTTTCTCCCCCCTCTCCCTCTGTTGAATATAAGCTCATCTTCGATACGCACAAACTCAGATAGTTATCTGGCATAAGTTTTGATTGAGGAAATGTAGACTTTTTAAAATACACCCAATTGATAATTTGGTTCGATTATGAGAGTTTCTCCCTCATTTTTTGTTCAATCACGTCCCCTCGAAATTTATAAGCCGCATAAACATTCTCCGCCACAGGTTCTTCCCCTCCGTCGAATATAACAGCGTTGTTTTGGAAAACTGCAAACACTAAAATTCTTCGAATTTAGAACCAGGTAAATTGGGTAACTAAGGAAATTTTTTATGCTTTCTAGGCAGTTTATTTTTGAACTTTAAAATGCCTCATTCCATACTAAATAAACATGCAAATTTCATAGCCGCAACTTTCCACATAGTGATGTGTAGGTATCAATAACATGGAGGCGGCTACCGCTAAAAAGAAAAGAATAGAAAAATAGGAACTAAACATCGGTTTCTCTTTCTTCGAAGCGATAGATTAACCATGGAACTTTGTTTCATTCTAAATTTTTTAGCTGTTTGTATAGCTGCAAAAACAAAGACCATTTATTCTTGAAAAGTGCTCATTTTTAGTGATCTCACAGTACGATTATTTCAATCCTAACTCAAATACCAACCTTTCCTCCTCCCCCCTCCCCTCTTCTTTACATTAAAACTAAATCCACAACCTTTTAATGCACACAACGTTACCCCTATCAAATGGCGGTTTTTACAACGCTAGGAGAGCACACTTCGCACCATAAATCTTCACAAAACCATCGGAAAAGATGCTAGGAGAATGATAAAAATCTATTTTTTGCCTCTATTCACTCGTACGATAAACTCCCAGAATTTACTACAGACTATTAATTTATTCATAGTTAAATGATTTAATATATACAGCATATAACGACAATTACACATATAAAATATTATCAAGAAAATATCGCATAGTATTACAATAAACGCCACAATCGTGAAAATAAAATCAAAGATTGGCATATTTTCAAATTTAAATCTGTAGAGAGCGCGAAAATATATCGTTTGAAGAGTCAACGGCGGCGCTATTATCGCCTAATTACATTAGAATGATGCGAAGTGAACACATAATTTAGCCGGGATCAAACATGATGTCGTAACTGTTTAGGGGGTGGAGGGGTTTCGACTAATTGTCGGGGGGGGGGGGGAATTTTTTAATACTTTGAAATGAATACCCTCGAATTTTTATGGTACCTTTGCAAAATGTCACAACTGTATTTTCTCACCAAAACCTATACCATCTTTATGCTGCATTCATCATCGTCTCCCTCGCTCTCTCTCCCTCTCACTCTCTTCCCCTTCGCTCTCTCCCTCTCTCTCTCTTATTTCATCAATGAGCTCACTTCAATGATAGTTCCCGCGAACGATCATTTCCTACACATTCGTGGAACGTATAGAGCTTTTCTAATTGCCGGCCATCAGGAAAGAGTGCGAAAAAAAAAAAAGTGTTCTCAAAGGAAACATTGTCTGTAGTGCTTGAAATCTTTTGCTTCAAAATATAATACTTGAAATCAAGAATTGAAATGGAATAATTGAAGAATACTTTAAAATAAATATTTGTTGATAAAAGAGCATTATTAAATGCTTTATTTACATTAAAAATTAAACCAACATATAATGACTATAAAAATTTTAATGCGTCAAAATTTAAAGCAACACGAATTGATATCGTTAAGAAAAGTGGTGATCACTCGATAAGTTGCATTATTTTGCATCATGAACACATTGTTGATGAAAGTTGAGATGTGACTTATGCTCGAAAGCCTTCTCACATATATTACACTTGAAGTGATGTGTATCTTGTGATGAATGTGTTCGACGGACGTGACTATCGTGTGCCGCATGTGACGCAAATGATTTACCACACATTGAACACTGCAATTCAATTCTTATTCATCCATATTTCAATCATCTATCATCTTTCAACTATTCAGCTATACCTCAATCATCTATCTGTTTCTCAACTACTTATCTTTAATTCAACCATTTACCTGTACGCCACCTAAGCATCTGTACTTCAACCACTTGTCTATACTTCACTGAGCCCAGTGCATTCTTCTTCTATCTCAGTATACGTAACTTAGAAATAATCTTATCGCTTTCTAAAGAGCACATTGCAAGACCTCATAAAAAGCAACAAAAGTGAACAAAAGCTGAATAGGAGGCGTCAATTGTTGAAGGCGTATGCTGTTATTGAACCAGTGGCATAGAATCATATATAAAACATTTAAATATGTTTACAGTTTTCTGTGCAAGTAGGCCTCATGCGTCAAGTCGAAAACGGAAACAACACTGAATAGTTGGCATCAATGAACAAAATACTTCTTTAACAATACATGTCGATGCCGCAGTTATATACTTTCGCTAGCAAAGTAAACACCACATTGCTTTTTGCTCAAAAAGTTCAAGAATCCCTTAAAAACTAGATTACAGGAAGTGCTTATGCGATTTAAACCAAGGAAGCTTCTAGATTTTAACCACTGAAGCCTGCTGCAAAAATGCAAACTATATGAATCTTATTTTTTGATGTAACAGCAAAAGAAAAACCCGCTTTTTTCTACACATTAATGTAAACGATTTACTTCTCAGATGGATTTTAAGTCTCTACTAGTAACAGTACATAGAATGACTGAAATGCGCTTGAAGAGGTCGTACTTTTATCTACCGCTTCTTGTGAGACCTTACGGAACCTAAATAGTTGGCTACCAACTAAAAATATGTAAGAATATTTCATTAAACGTATAAACCTGAAAAGGTTTTTCTCCACTATGTTGACGAATATGCGTACGAAGTATGCTGCTTGCCGTGAAACTTTTGCTGCAGTATGGACATTTATAAGGCCTTTCACCGGAATGCACACGTAGATGCTAAAAAAAACATTTTCAGTCGATCCACTTCAGATTTCTCGAAAAAAACAGAATTCCAAATGAAAAGAAATTGAAAAATGCTCTTTAATCACCTTAACAGTAAATCAGCGAGCGAATGAAATACGGAATTTTTTTCTTCTTAAAATAAATCTAATGTATATCATAATATATATCATGAGGGCACTCTTATGGATTTATTGTCTAATATAATTACGCCGAGCAAAAATTGCGATTTAGCCAAAAATATTGAGATTCAAGCCTATACGGGGAACAATATAGAGAATAAAATCTACATGACGAAGAAATAAGGGAAATGAAGAGTTGTTTTCATGAATCAACAACCTTATTAAGACTTGACGATTGTGAGAACGATTTACCACAAACAGAGCATACATGTGGACGATGATTCTCATGAACATGTAGCACATGAATGCGTAGACGATCTCGTTTCTCAAATGATCTAAAATCAATATTTCTTTTATTTTGACAACTGGAAAAAGATTCACTTGGGAAAATTTTCTGAAGAAATCTATTTTTTAGAGTGTAAAAATGAGTTATTATTGGAAAAATATGAATATTTAAGCAGTATTTTATATCGCTATAAAGCAATTGCTTCCGATTTTTTTTAAAGTTTACAAAAATTTTGGACTACAATGAAATACATGTGAAAGAATCATGTTGTTTTTGCATCGAATCAAGAAATGCAAAGAAAAAACAATGAAGATAAGAGACATATCAGTTTAACGATGATATATCATACCTTGGGCATAGAACACAACGAAATTTACGATCTCCTTTATCCACACAACGAGTATATTTGAGATGTTTCTCTCTGTAATATGCATATGTGAACACCTTGCCGCATCGTTCACATTGATATCCACCATTCTCTGCAAGTTAATCCTTCAATTATTTCCACTCCATCCGCTATCACATCAGTTTAATAATAAGCATCGATGTATATGATTAGTACTCGATGAACCAACTGCTCAACAAAATAAAAGAGAAAAAGACAGCTGTTGTAACTCAGTGCCGGGTTTTTGGGTATTTCGGAATAACAGTAGTCCCTTTTCCGAATTGCTCTTTCACTGTGTAGAAAAGAATCCGATATAAAAGTCTATAAACACTTGAATAGAAAACATTGCAAATAATAAGTTTTTAAGTATTAAATTTCATGTGTTATGCAACCTTTAATTCAAAAAATACTCTTTAATTATTATGCTTTGTGGCAATTTTTTGAATATTATTAGTATTTGTTAGAGAATAAAGTGGAATGCACTACTGATTAGCCGTAGATCTCCCTCTTATGTTGATACTATCAATGATGTGATCGAATGAATCAACGAACAGTATCCTTCTTATTGGTGGATGTACTTTTTCAACAGAACAAATATAGTCAATTGCTGTATGCATAGTGGAGCAATATGTAGCTCTTAAGATAGACGTATACGCTATATACATATAACAACGGTTGTGTATACCTGTTATTTGTGGTAATTCAACGTAACGATAGCACGTTAACCAATTGAATTGCATGAAGAAATACTTCAGATATATGGGTGGTATGTATTTATGAAAGGATTGCTCGCTCTCTCTCAAGTACGCTAAATAGACGATTGCAACGACAGCACACCACCGTTTTATATGCGGGCTCAATTGTCATGATGTACCTTATTGGCACTTATATGCCTCTATTCATACTCGATAAGAGTGTATTCAATCGTCGTTAAGCTAGTCGACATCCCCGTATGATAATGTAAATAAGCAGCTATATTTCCCACTCAAAAAGAGCCGCGCTAATACAGCGTTTACTGATAAAATCGTATAGACAAAAATTTGCATAAATTTCTACAATTATATAAATTTACAAGGAAAAATTTTCTCTGCAGATTAGATGCGGAATTAGATGCCTTTTTTGATGGATTTAGATAGTTATAACCACATATTCAACTCTAGCTCAAATTTGCATAGTTATAGCCACATATCCATCTCTAGCTCAAATTTACATTCTTAATAATTCCTCGCATCCAAAATCCGAGCTAGCAGAATATGCTATACATTTTCCAGTGGTAGAATAGGCAGTACTTTTCCTAAAAAAAAAAAAAAAAACAACAAGGGAATAATATCTACAATTCTCTAAGAATCAATAGTAGCTTTCAAAGCAGCGCGAAAAGAAATGAAGAAAAAAGAGAGAAAAAATTTCAAAATTTAGCGGCATTATAGAACCAAAAAAAAAACGACTAATTTGTAAAAAAAACGACTAAAATATAGAACAAGAACCAAAAACGACTAAATATCGCTAAGCTTTTGCTTTAAAAGCTTAGCGATATTTGGATGATATTTTTTATCACTCTAAAAATATTTTTTATATTATTTTTAAATGCAATTAAAGTGTGGTAAATGTTAAACTCACTGTTAGTTAGCATTATCTGCCAGTGATAAATTAGCAATTCATGCTTATATAAATATATCATTTAATTAAGAAACATCGAAACAAAACTCATTTTTTAAAATCATGAGGATCAAACTGGAAACATGATAATTTCCCAACCATTCTGTTATTCTCACGATCGGTTATCTTTAATATCATCGAATAAAATATCGATTGGTCTTTCACCACTCAAATGACATTACGTTAATTTGAATAAAGCAAATATGAAAGAAATTTGTCAGGTAATTTCAAAAAAAAAAAAAGTGAAATGCTACTCAACAGCTTATTTCATTGACTTTAAAGGTTGATTGTGTAAATGAAGAGAGCAAATTGAACGAACCAGCTTTCGTCGATTGAATGACAGTAGCAGGGCTAGGTGCAGTTTCTTCGGTAACCTCTACGATAGTTGTCTCTTCAGCAATGATGATCTCATCTCCAAAACGAATCGCTTTTATCGCTTTACCATTGTGAACGTTTGCCTCTTTTGAATCTCTCACTTTACAAAGCGATTTCCATGTATCGCTTAACTACAAATCATTCATTTCGATCATAGTAATGAATTATTCCGCTAATTTTGTTCCCAATAAGAACGAAAAAAAAGCAACAATATGCTAGTGCTTTGATGATTTTCATAAATAAATTTCGACGATAATTAAATTCCAAACATTTCAAATCCATTTTTATATTCTTTCCACAATGTTTTTTTCTTCTAAACAACCAAATTCTAGTTGTTTCTCTCGAATAAGTAAACCACGACGGCGAAAAATATGCAATAAATAATGAAATATGAAGATTTGAAATGTGGTGAAATTTTTAAGCTTTTATTCAATAATGAATTTGCGAAGTTTTTTTTTTTTTTTCTAAAGCGTACAGTTTACTCGTTGATCGCTATATGCACTGCATTTCAGCGCCTAGTAACCAATCAGCGCGATAGCATTTGAGAATGTGCACCGCCCCTTTTCCTCATATGTGTCGATGCTTTTTAGAGAATCTTTGTACGCGTTCATCACCGTTTAATCGGTAATATTTTAATCTTTACTTGTTTTATAATAATTTTTTTATTCGTTATTACTGTTTTGTTCATATCTTGGCGGCCAGATGGGATATCTTTACGTAAATCACATACAACAAAAGTATTTCATACTTTTTGCAATACTTCATCTCACCTATTATTGCAGTATTCCGTAAGGTTTACATCTCGCAATTCGAGTGATTTCCCCCTGTGTCTGATCAAATATCTGCGATCTCTCAGTACAATTCTCGCATCGGCTTGCGCAATTTTCGCATCGATTAATGATGGAACATTATCTAAGAAAGACAAATAATGTTGGTACTTTCAAGCGAGAAACACTGGAAATTTGCAACAAAGAGGCCTTTGCAGTAATGAACCACAAGCAAAATTCAATGCTCTCAGTTGACTGAAAAATGAAATTCATTGTAAAAACGGTATGAGGTGAAATGTAGTATATGCAAATGTGAATTAAACTGCGATTATCCATCAGTTAAGGCATGTGTGCATGAAGTATAGGCAGAATGTTCCGTTCTGCACAACTGATATTGATATGGAACGATACATCCATAACATAGAGCTCTTTTGACAAGTTGAAGACTAGGATTTTTATTTAAAGATATCCTCTGATGACATTGCTTCCACTCTTTAAATTTAAACTTCAACGCATATTCACATATTGGTTTATTATGTTTTTGAATCTAATAGAATAGAAATGAATATATACATCAAACCGAATTGAATAAGAAATATCATTTCGTGGTATTTTTAATTTCAAATTTTTTGCCTTCGAGTATGAAATAATGAAGATGCGTTTAACACAGACAATACCTCTATCGAGTTTCCCACTGCAAATCCATCCTTCGAAATGCATATTACACTGTAAAAATGCTTCTGACAAACCGGAAAGCATATCAACGCAATATGCTCACATCGTTCTTTACCGTTGATAATATCGTTTAATGCTGCAATATCGTCTTTGTTTTTATCAAATCAAATCATAAGATAAAAATAAGATAGAGCTTAATGAGTACTATTAGCCTTTATGCAATTATTAAAAGTTTATCGGTTCTATTTGTTTTTACTTGATCTATATGCTCTATCACCTCTATATGCTATCAATTTTATCAGTTGAATTTTAATTGGCACTCGGTAATCGAATATTTGAAATATTCAAAAAGAATAATAGTTATGCAGTAATATTTAAAAAATAACATGGGTATAGTCGCTTACAAATGAGAGGTTTCATATCCAGATATATATATATATATATATATATATATATATATATATATATATATATATATATATATATATATATATATATATATATATATTTATGCACATGTGATACCTAATTGAGATTCGAGGGTGTTATCCTGAAATCGGTCAGCAATTAAAGCAAAAGTTAAAAAAAACCCTTCGCGATAAACAGCGGTCGATAAGCAAAATGAAATATATCTTTTATTTATAGAAAATAAAAAAACACTGAAACATCAACGGCACAATATCGCTTTCATTCTCACACTGTGCTGCCAAGAGTTGCCGCCTTATAAATGCCGATTACGGCATGAATGAACGTCGCAGAAGTGGCTTTTTTTGGTGATACCTAAGAGTGTGTGCTGAGTCATGCAAAATGCTCGCAAGTTTAGAAATGCATTCTATAGAAAATGAATGCATTGCTCTAAGAAGAGAGAGTAGGACAAACCGCTTTCATTCTGCGTAATAGATAGATGGATAGAGCTTGTTTGGGCATCATCTCCATTGGTTATCGTCAGTGGTACCACAGCCGGGAAAGGAAATGGTGCTGGTGGTATAGTACGATTAAGAAAGACTGGTGGCACAACAGGGAAAATATTCGAAATGGGGAATCGTTGAAAGAATAGGGGTGGCGCTAAAGGTTGTTCGGGTGGCAACTGCCTCGAAAGGAACATCATGCCAACAATGGCGACTACTCTCGACTACGGTAGCGGCGGGGCGGTATGCCGGCTCGGGACCGGATATTAACACTAAGGCTCTATTGAAACGAATCAATGAACATCCCTCACAGTGGATTACACTCGTATCGGCTACCGTAACGATGAGAGAGTATGCTAAACTTGGAGAGTGTTACGCAGCACTCTCTCGGCTAATTTCGTTTCGCATCTATTTACATATGTGTGCGCATCGACATAGTTCTAATCTCACTGATCGGCTCTTATTAACGTTTGCCATGCGCGCAATGCTATTAGATGAAGTCGCATGTTCTTGTTGCATACTCATTCCATTCTAAACCCTTAATTGTCTCCTAAAATAAAAACAATTTGCCCCCTCCACTCCCCCTTGTTCTTTCATTTTTTTATTCGAATTTCAAAGATTTCATTGTTATATCCTTGTATTTAAATTTCTTTGTGCAACAATTAGAAATTCTATTATTAATTATTTTCTTTAAACTTAAATTCCCGACCACAATCATTATTGCACAAGAGGATTTCTCTCTTTCAGTTCGATGCTCAAATATTTGAATGAGACCAACGTCTATCTGCCGAATGTATCGTAGTCCCTTTATATTCGAAAATATAGATAGGTTTTTTCCGAAGTGATCTTTGCTCACTTAGCGATCACTAAATGGGTTCCTTTCAAGGTTTACATTCCCGTCGAGAGCGGTATTAATTTGCTCTTCCTATAAGCACTAAAAAAAACTCAGCTATCCGAGATGCTAATCCAATGCCTCAATGCACTAAAGGAACTACCACCGTATACGTCATATGTAGAATTAAAGCTACCATTACCAAATGTACTATTTTTGCATCGTACGTCATATTAGAACTCTCAAATGCATATTTCCTTTGGTGATTTTTTATTGAAGTTATATGCACATGTTGTAGATGACCAATTTTTTGTCTTTATTGAAAAAAAAATAGATGCAATACTTCTAGAAATTCATGAATTCATTTTGAAATTTATTCAAAAGCTATATATCAAGCTTCCATAAAAATTTTTTGAGAATTGCCGTTTATATCGCTCAATATTTTTGAAGAATCAAAAACATTTTCGAAGATATTCATTCTGGGCGCTTCATTCGCATAATCATTGAATAACTTCTCATATATGGGAAATAGTTGAGATCAAATACTCAATAGAGCATCGTAAATAAACGGCAATAAATGGATTCAAGGATAATTTATGAGAAAACATAACTTCGAAAGATCGAGAATATCTCATAGAAGCGTTGAAATTGGGGAAAGTGGATTTAGAAGAAATAAAAATTTGCATCAACTGAAAATTTTCGAAGAAAAACAGCTTAGCGAATTTGTTGTTAGAATTGAGGAACCATTTCTTATGAGGATATATCTTCACTCTTTAGATAGTCCTGCATCTTAACAACGGTGGCGACACTCTTTGATGCTTGAATCCCTCCAGATAAAATTGTTACAGATGCAATGCCTAGTTAACCCGACATAAGCACTATATCGTCATAAAAAACTATCCTCGCGTGCCTATATGTTTTTCAACATCACTATACAATTGTTTACTTAAGCATAGCTCGCCACAAACATTTTGAAGAACTAAGGGACCGATGAAAATGTTCCATAGAATGTTGTCTATCGCTGCATTTTTAGATAACAATGATAGGTTCAGTTCTCTAAATAATATCATAATTTTTGATCATTTTTTTGATCTATCCACTTCCAATCAATTGCAATCTTCGAGCTAAAATCTTCTTAGCTTCACGAATTTTGACAATAAATAGCGTTCATCTAGCTAAACCAATCGAGAACTGATATAATTCTTCAATAATTGCAATGTTCTTAAAGAGTGATTCATGAGGTCATCTCGAGAGAGAGGGAATAAGAAATTGAGGCGATGCGTTAATTTTCACAGATTGTCGCAATTACATGAGGTCAGCCTAATAAAGCGATGTGATTCCTCATCGCAAACATATGTCATCACAATTTACGTATTCACCGAAACAACTGCATAAAGCCACTACAATGACTGAAAGAAAACAAAAATCCCCTCAATGCTTCACTATAGAAAAAATGATTTAAATTGCTTGCAGCATTAATCATTGTTGGTTTTGGTGGGCATATCGGAGAGGCTTTCCCCATTTAAATAGAAAAAATTTCGACAAGCATATTGCAACCCACTTGGGGCCTCCTAATTATGTGCATGCATGTGTCTGTATGTGTCTGTCGGTCTGTCTCTTGGTGTTACTTTTTGAGAACTATTAAAGTGAAAGTTTTGAAATTTGGTGCGCATAGTAAATACCACTGAATGAAAGACTTTCCCTACCGAATTTCATTTTGGTCCGCCAAACTTGGGGACAATTATAAATGCACAAAAGTGCCCAAAAATGTGCATGCTTTTCGGTGGGTGTCAACCAAAGTCCGTTGGGCATAGCCCACCGGACTTTCGCTTCACACCGCTCAGAAAACAGAAGAAACTAGTTTTTAATGGCGATTTCCACGAGCGAGATAATCATTGAGAATAGAAAGTAATATTTTGCTTGCAAAAATTTTCGTTATTTACCATGTGAAACTATTCAGTCCGCTCAATAAAATGCAAAAGCGCATGTCGTGTCTGTTCCCCAGACATAATTCTTCAGCTGTTTTTTTGCATTAACTCTTCAGCTGTTTTTTTTCATTTGCTTTTCATTGCAACAATCTGAGATGGTCATGTAGGCATTTGGCTTTGTATGTGCCGCTTTGAGGCCACTAGTTCACTGAGTAGTACTGGTTTACAAATTAAGCTTGCTACTTCACTTCATGAACTGAATGTGGTGAAAATAGAGAAAACTTCACTGCCAATTTTTCAGCTCTTGTGGAATTTAACGGTGATTGTGCGATGCAACACGACACACCTTTCTTTGGTGACCGAGAGCTAACACAACAAAAGTACCGATAGATATGTAACCAATCGTTTGATAAGTTTCGAATTTAGCAGTTTCATTGAACGCCCGTCAGTTTGTTATCTAATATACGAACGTCATATCGTCTCCTGCTGCGTTGACTCAGCAAATAAAACATGTTCGGCACCGTTGTTGTTCGATGCCTCTCTCATTGTTCAATCGTCGAGAGATGAAGACAATGCCAAAATGCTGCTGGGCAGCGTCTCTTGAAGCGAACGCGGAACTCATTGCCACACATTACGCAATATCGTGCTTTCATCTCACCTCATTTCAGTATTTCTTCTTTAGGGCTTTCCTTAAACCCTTCAATGGATGCTTTCCTGAATTGCTGAAAATAGATCGAATCATTAGTCGGGAGCGGGCAATTAGGATGCAGAAGTCTTGCGCCTCTGCAAATCTGCTCACGTAGACACTGTGAAACGCCCATTAAACAACCATTTTAAGAGCATTATGTCGCTCAAAAATATCATTTATACGGCATACAGATCTCTTGCAATCGGAAAAGCATCGCTGAACAATTGCACTTTCAATGCTTGTCTATCGATTAAAACCTTTATTCGTTTAGAACGTTTATTATTTCATTAGCAGTGTTGCCTTGAGAGTCCACAAGATAATAGAGTTTATGAGCATATCGTTTCCTGGATGGTTGCTGGTGAGAGTGAGATTCAGCCTGATGAATTGATGATGAGAGTGAAATCTTTTTTGTTGCGAGGAGGAGGGAAGTAGACTGGTTGTTGCAGAGAACGCTCGTTGTTTTTTATCGTGGGCCCAAATAGCACGAAACATCGGTACGCATTTTTGGTCCATCGTCAGCACCTCCACTTCCACCAGTACTACCACCAGTGCTACCGCCTGAGTAGCCGCCGCCACCACTCGAATAGCCGCCGCCACCACTCGAATAGCCGCCGCCACCAGTCGGATAGCTGCCACCTGAAAATTCATGCTTTACGTGGGAAAAATTATGCCTTCTCACCAACTATGCTTTCGAGGCATCGCGGCGTAAGACAAATGCCTGTACTAGTATACGTATTCTATGTTTCTGCGACGAGCACTATATTTCGAGACTAACGATGCAATATTTCTTCACTTCCTACTCAAGCAATCAGACCAACGATCCAATCGTAACAATCGTAAATCAGTAGAGCAAATACGCAGTACTATGGTTGAACAGATTTCAGCCTAACGCGACTATGGCGGCTTTCAGATATTTCTTAACAGGTAAGTAAACCGGTGAGCTACAAAATTTACTCGCAATGAAATTAAAGCGATGATTCCTAAATATACATGCGATATATGCGCATGTATATGATATGGTCCGATTAAAGGAGGCAAATGGTATATTTAAGAAGCAATAAACGTTCTGATTGCGGGCACAAGAACAACGAACGTAATTTTATCGTCAACAAGGGTAAGGGGGATAAAATGACGTTTGTGAGGAAGGTACTAAGGAATGAAGATCAAGAAAATTTGAGCAATCGCATAAACGAACAAAACCGAACAGACCTCCACCGCTATCTCCTCCATAGGCGTATTCCTCGCGCTGGTAGCCTCCGCCTCCTCCACCACCCCCGCTACCACCGCCACCACCGGCTCCTGGAGGCGCCATGTAGCAACTCACATCACCCATCTCTCGTGAACAGTTCGAACACAAATGAAGTAACTTGTTAGCGCACCTCTTTTATACTATTTTCCTCCAAGGAAATTTTCATATTTGCTAGAAAATGAAACGTTTGGAAACTTAGAATAAAAATATTTTCATAAGCACCTTGCAGAGTCTTATTATAAATTTCTCATCATTGTGTAACCTAATTTCTGCATTCGAAAAGCATTTTTGCTAACGAATTTTTGCAATGGGAAAATATTTTTGCGAAAAACACCTCACGCCTTAGTTCTTCAATATTTAAATCACCATAGTTATTACAGTGAAATTTCTATGTGCATATTTTGTTATCCGAGTAAGTTTTATATCTTATACAAATACCATTGATGCTGATATCGAAAAAAAATTTGATAAACAATTTCATTTCGCAATTGGCAGCGGTCAAAAAAATTTTGTTTTCTAGTTCAAAAATTGTTTGAACATGTTACTTATCGGCTATCACTAATTATCATATGTATCTTTTTTCGACGCTCCTACATGTCTCAATTCCTCATGATCTATGTTTATTTTCATTAACAACCTTTTGGGTTTTTCAACGCATGCTTACGTGCTAATATATACGTCATTTTGTGATAACTGCTAAAATTATTTTATAATTCTATGAATGGACCAATAGCTTTTTCGCTTTTTCATATTAGAAAGATCATGATGCTCATCTTAGGTCTTGCTATTTCATATTTCAACAGTGCAATGAAATTTTAAAAGATTAGCACCCTCAGAAATAAACTTCATTGATAGAAACTTCCAGAAAATTTTGATCTCTTGTTTTGGTTGTGGAAGGTTTACTTAAATGTGTGCTACTTTTGAAGTTGTATTGAATGAAGCTGATGGATTTGCGATAAAATCCCAATTGTCACTCGGGTGAGAAATCCATTTTGATATATATATATATATATATATATATATATATATATATATATATATATATATGCCCATATCTGGATCTGAAGCACGTGATTCCTGCTCCACTGTCTTCGGGCTGGTAGTTTCCCCTCGTGATTCTGCTGTTTGTTGTTTACTAACATACCGTCTCTGGCGATATGGCTTTTGATCTGTGGTGAAAATTGAAATTCTAATAGATTGTTCCCGAAACTTTGATCTACCATGGCTGTTCTGATCACCCTATGACGTTCACTGCTTGGGGGATACTGCAAAAAAGAACAGAATATTTGGCACTAATAAAATATCAGCAAATATTATTGAGAGGTTCTTTTTTATCTCAATACTTTTCACGAAGTCTATTCGTGGATTTATGGACGTTGTCATAACACTGTGGCCTCTGCTTTCAAGAAATTTATTATATGAAGAGTTCATTCCTAGTAGTTTATGATTTACATACGTTAAATCGACTCTACAAAGTACTGAACCATCATTGACTTGTTTATTAAATGAAGATCTAAATATAAAAGAATATGATTCTTATTTGGAAATTTTGAGAAACTAAATTTACAGTATATTTCAAAATCTTACCAATTCTTTTAATAAGTTTTCACTCTTGTATTGCGTTGGCCTCCAAGATAGAATTTGTCACATAGAGATGTGCAAATAAAATGAAGAATGTAGCAAATGCGAAGAAATAAATGCCGAATAGAGTTGAGTTTGTTTCGCACGTTAATCCCATACGGATATATTTTCGTCAATTCTTTCCCCTTCTGCTATCCCCTTCTAACTCATCGATCGAATCACATCTAATATTAAAATGCTTTCGTCGTCCCTTGTATGTGGATGAAATTTATGTGGTGGAAAGATTCAGCGCTTGTGTTGCAGTTGTGCCTCTTCCCTTGCCCAACAATAAAAGCTGATGTTTTCAGCCACTAAAATATTCAGATCATCGGAACAGTTTAAACGTTAAGTGATATTGGTAGGCGTTTTTATTCGCGCAGGAAGTGCACTTCCCATGCTTGACTATTGAAATACAGCTGGGAATTAATCAATTTGCAGCTCTCGTTTCAATTTTTGCGATCTAGCCGCAGTTACACGATGCTCGGACTGCACAAAGAACAAGCTTTCTTCTAAGCAGTTTTTATTCATTGATTTAGTGCTACCTTGTTGAACACCATTACTGTACATTTTTGCTTGTTATAATTATCAAATGCTGTCGTTAAACACTCCAGGAATTCGAGATGAGTAGGTTATAGGTCAAAAAAGTATTTCTGATTCTTGTGAGGTTGGAAGTACTAAAAAGTAAGTTACAACTGATTGGACTGATTCATTCGTTGAAAAATCGACTGAAGAGTAGACATCTTTATTAGCATATTTGGCAACAAAACAAAATGCGGGATGAGTGACTGTTAAAGATCAAGTTGGTTCTAAGTGCGTGCAAATGCATCGTCGAATCGTCGCTTGGCACTGATAAAAACCATTCCATCTGCAAAATAAACATTTATTGCATTTGAAGAGCCGAGTAATTCATTATATTAACAAATCACTCCGAATTTAGTAGATGCCATCTGAACTGATATGTTTATTTTATTGTTTGGTGTCGTTAGTGATACCGGATGGTACAACAGAATTACCAAATTTAGTAAGCGTGCCGAGATTATCAGTTTTTGAAGCCCTGTCAGGCAACAATGAGGCCCAAAGTTTGTCACATATACCACTTCATTTTTTATTTGTTAGCTGCCTAAGAAATTAGCCTTCTCAATTGTTTGGGAGGAAAGTTTTTTAAAATCACTTTTCATGACATCATCGGTTATAAAGATCAAAAATGTTTGACACAGATATGATGAGATCACTTTCATTATGAGTTGAATTTATCATGAGAGCTTGGAGTTGAGCTAACCCCTTCTTTTCCCCTTCCATGACTTCATCAAATTTTTTTTTCAAAAGTTGGCAGTTTGAAAGCAAAGATAAACATCCTCCTCATCTATTGTACAATCAAAATTACGATGAATTACGTTGCAATTTTGAACGACACATCATTAAAAATCGAGGTGAACGTCTTTATCGATCTCTCATAAATTCCACTATATTTGAATTCCCTCAGCACATTTTAATGTATAATTGATCATCGATTTTATAGCGCGAAATAAGAATGCTGCCAACAGATAGTAGCATGATGTTGAGATTGTCCACCGATCATTTACCCTGTCAGTGATGTTATTTCGGAAGGCCTTTTGCTTAAATGAATACAGTATTTATATACTCCTTGCAAAATAAGTGAAGGACTAAAATATGGGTTCCCCTGACTTTCATTTTAAAGTAGCCCGTCTAGATTCCCCAAACCCACACTAACTCTAACTTGAAAAGAAAGCTACCCAAACATTGTTAATGCGCTCAATTTATGCGGGCAAAAATCAAGCTTAATTTCAAAAAAAAAAAAAAAAGAAATAGCGCATGGACAGCTCAGAAGTATGAGGGCAAAGTTTAAGTGCTGCGTTAAATTTTGATAATGAAGGCATACTTCCTGTGCTAATGATTGAAAAGATTCCTTACCTGCATAAGATCGAGGCACGACTGTTGGCACATCGCTTTTCGATAGGAATGTAAAATAGAACGTATTCGTAATCTAAAAATTACTATCTTTCTCAAACGTTTTCTCACAAATATCTGATATCGTTCGATGAGTTTAATAATCGATAATCGGAATTCATTAGTTACTATTTTCATCATAACATTAAAAGGGACGTATTGGTTATAGCAATAAAATCTTCTTTAAAAATATTGAGTTGAACATCCCAGAGTGTCCTAGAGATGTTAATTCCCTGAGAGATTTATAAATTTGAAGTGTTAAACAAATATCTTATATTACTAATAATTACTTCTTATTAGAGAGATCACTACGAATAAAAATATATCACAGTAATACGATTTGTATTCATCAAATAGTGGAGTTCGAAACAATATATGCTTGAATCATTTGAAATATTTTGAAAACTATTTTACTGGCTGCAATCATTAGATAACGAGTATAAACTATTTGAGTTGAAATGTGTATTCATCAGCAATATATCATATGCGAATATGTTCTAATTTCAGTGCCTTTGAATTCGAATATTTTTGAAATTTTTCATTGAATTAGAAAGTTTCTTGCCTTTCTGTTGCCAGTTTCAACATCAAGAACTTCAACATTAACACTCATCTCCATACGTCGTCCTAATGTGTAACACACCTATAACAACAAAATATGTACAATCAAATTACAATTAAATTTTTGCTTATATAAGTTATCAAAGTTTCGACTTGATACTATGAAAATGAATTATAGAAAGCAACTATCGTACAACTCCTTATCCTAGACTTCCCACATTTGGGGCAGGGGACATAGCTGAGGATGAATTTGTTCAAGTCCACCTACAACGCGACGATTTCACAGGTCTATCGATAGTATAGGTATACTGGTGGCAGTGAGGTGTACAGATGAAGAAGCAATTAACACTTGCCACTTGAGATGTTGGGAGTATGTACCATCAGGAATTTAGGTATTTTCATTCGGTCAGTGAACTTCTATGAATCTTACGAAAAGCGAACACTGTTCTATGCAAAAGTTCCATGCTTTTCAATGTAAAAAAATGTTGAAATGTTTAGCATAAATCATCTTTGAATTCCATCAGAAGTGTCATAGATTTTTATAACTGCAGTTGGCAGTAATTTAGGAATACTATAGTAATTAACAGTAATTAGGAACATTGTAATAATAAATGACGATGTTTACTATTGCAAACATATATAGTAATGTGCTCACGAACAAAATTTTCCTTCACATGAATTCGCTTAGAACTTAAAGAGTTTTAAAAGGAAGAGGCAACTGTCTAAGGAACATCGACCAGAGGGGATGAAAGATAAAGAAGAAACCTGGCTAGAAAGAAGCAAGATGTCACCAATTTCAACTGGATTTTTGAAGTTTATATCATCAACGGCAACGATATCCGCTCGCTCTTTTCTGAAGTAACAAGAACAGCAAAACATAGAGTTTATGACGAAAGGATGAATCTTTACAACATTTTCATCGAAAACCTCCTGCTTATTAACCGTTCGATCAGATTCTATAGGAGTGAAGAGTTCTTAAGATGAGGTTAAATCACTATAGAAAAGCTATTATTGATGACTGTTTCATGTGGAATGTTTAGGCAGCAACTTATACAGAAACCACCTCAAAACGCTTCTAATGCTTATTCGTTAATTTATACTTACCGTTCACAATTACTGAGTGAAAGCCCAATAAAATAACGCCTGGAGGCTTTAAATGGCATTCTGGTGATGCTGGTTGAATGCGACTTTATTAGCGGCAAATTGCCACCAGTAGATAGAATTAAACAAAGTTTGAACACAACAGTGAAGATCACTGCATTAAATTTTATTTAATTTTACATTTTTATTTCATTTTATAACTGCACTTAAATTTATATTTTTAATTTATAGTTGAATTTTATAATTAAGAAAGAGTGTTAAAATCTTACGAGTACATAGCTGCATTTGCCCATGCAAGTTCAAAAGCTATACGCATAATATAGCCACCAAAAACTTTATTGTATACACTTCTTTGGCTAGGGAAACAAATTATGGCGTTCTTTAGCTTCGATTCATCGATCCATACATGATGCGGTGGCAATACACGATGACGAAACGATAGATTTCTGGAAGCATATTATCATCGTCAGCTTGTATGCTAGATATTAAACTAAATAAGCTTTTAGAGATAGAAGAAGCAAGCAATCTATAAATGATAACGATATCTTTTGAGAGATTTGAGTGGATTATATATCAAAGTGAAATTTTTTATTTATTTTAAACTATTTCGTAAAATTTCCATTAAATATCACAACTTTAGAAGATAAGATGTAATCATAGATGGCGAATCAGATATATTGCTTTATTATTGTAAGCTTTATAAATTCGTTATTTAATGTGCTTTCCTTTCAATTATACACTTCGAGTTGATTTTGCACCCCAAAATATTCACTTATCTCGCCTATGATGCAAGTAATCTGCCTCAGTGGTTTAGAAATAATTTATTTAAGGCAAGCCTTTCATGCAGTATATTTAATCGTTATTTCGCAGTTCACCACTATTCGACTATTAAAAATGAACATAAGAAATACTCCGCCAAAACTCAATTCATTTTATAATTTTCCCCTTGTAGGAAATCGATTAAAATCTTCATAACTATTTATCGTTCATTTAAAATTATTTACATATTTATCTAATAAATTTCATTAATCCTCTTCAGTAAGCACGCAAATAAATAAGCGGCCCATTAAAAGTGATCAATTGAGAGGCTCTAATCATCGATCGTACATCTTACGCATTCTTACCACCAGCAAATAGAACATGCTGAAATCAAGAAAGAGTGAAAAGAATTTCCACACTAAACAATCGTATAAATGATGCAATGAAGAGCACTCACTTCGGATCAAGTGTTTTCACGAACATATCGTGCAGAAGACTCCTCTCGGCTTCATTCGGGGGAAATTTCAACAACGATCTCGCCTCATTCATTTTACGTAATTTTCTTGCTACTGCAAAAAACATCTAAATTGTTAGATGTTTTATCGCAAATAAAACACAACGAACTATCCTACACGCAGATTTATTTCTCCAGTAAATATGTACTTCCTTGTATTTTATTACTGATTTGTAATGTAACTATTTTCATACTTACTTGTAATAACTAATCTGATTAGAAGGAAGTTATCAAACTTAATTAAGAACTAACTATGGTTTAAATTATCACGCGAAATAATGCTGAGTCGTCGGGAATGATTAGTAAAATCCGAATTGGAGTGAATTTTTAAAACGTCAAACAACAGTCAATATTTATGCAAATTGCATATACAGCTATTGAGTGAATAGTAATAAATATAGAGAATATAAATTATATGAATATGTGAACAATTTGTGATTAGTGGTAACAACATACTCTCGCCTCTCTCGATAATTTTTTCTTCCTCTTTGGATGTGGTCCGAAGAGGTGCAAGAGGTAGTGAACGAGTTGCACTCGGATCGCGTGCCACCATTACGAATGTGGCTTTTAAGTAATCACTCCGCTGACCCTGAAATTCACTTCTTCTTCTATTACTTTTAATTAATGAAGCTAGAAGTAGTATCTAAATGAAATGAAAATAGGATATTGTCTTACTCTCTTGTTATACGAAAAAAATATTACCGTTATAGCTCCCCATGACTACATAGAAAAGAAAGCCTAAAAACGAAAGAAAACAAGAATTTTATTAGCAAATAAATAAAAATCACCAAAGATAGCCTATCATTAAATTCAAAAATACGATAAATGACTTACCCATACATATTTTTCATGAAAGGTGCGAATGAATCGTTGATTATTCGATTAATTTTAAAATGAGCGAATATTTACAACTCTATTGAAAAATTTCTAATTCTGCGAAATATTTCCATGTAAAGTGGAAGATGAAAATACAAAAACAAGCGATATTTTGAGTCGATAAAACGAATTATTGACTATGACCAACTCAGTTTTCTCTATTATATTCACTTTTTATCTTATTTCTTCTAACGTCCTAAATTATTTCACATCATATTTGTTGACTATTGAAAGTTGATAGGAATCCAAACACCATCCACCTCGCTAATTTGTAAACTAATCTGAAGCCGCTGTGTTTGATTTAAACATTATTGTATTGCATAGCGACTTCAATGAAACTCGTTTAGACGTAATAAATAAGAGCAATAAAATAAGACGAAAAAGAAGACCTACGTTTACATCTTGCCACAATTCCATAGACACTTCAATACTGGATTTGCCCACCCAAGTGACGTTGCCTTGCATATAGATGTCCCAATCAGGTGTTATATTGTGATCCTCATTGATCTCTGCAAATGGATCTCTGTCAAGCATTCGTAAAAATCACTCATTATCCCATTCTATTTGATAAGATGTTGAAAGTTGCAGAGAACAAGATGGTACGAGAATAAAATTTGCTTCAAATTTATAATCCCATCATGAAATGATTTCTCTGATTTCTATTTATTTCCGGCAAATAAAATTTAGAAAATTACAATTGAAACAAATTAATAAGAAAATTCAAAACTTATGGCCGATGGAAAGCCGGAAGTAACTCAATTAATGAATGAAAAAAAATTCGAAATGACAATTAAACGAACGAATATTATCGACGCAAGCCGTGACAATACTCATTGGTTGGTGATATGGCTGTCCCATTGGTGCACCGCCTTGATTATGACGATAAACTAAGTAAGCTGAAATAATGTTTCCATATATGCTTCCCATTACTGCGATGATTCTCTCAAAGTCTATTGATTCAATACTCTCATATAGCGAAAATTTCAAATGGGTACAAGGAAGGGAAGAAAAAGAAAGAAACACTTCAAAGAATGTGTCTGGACATTATGTCTCAAGATGAATATTTTAGAAATAACTAGAAATAAAATGCAAAACTGAAAAATCTATTCGTAATCAATCGAACCGAAGGGCAAGGTCTTTCGCATAGTATTGATCTACCTGCCTAAAAGTGATTTTATACTTCGAGAGAGCGAACGGGGAATAATTCGCTTATAATTATTGTTTTATTACTGCAAGCTATACAAGTTCGTTCTATTCTGAAAAATTTTTCACAGAGAGGGCCGAATTATTCGGGCGCAGCTGTGTGAAGTACTTCATATGAATTTTTATAGAGATCTCGGGAACAGAACGTTTTATGATTCGATTATTCTCAATTCATTGGCGTTTCATAAGTGTCGACACAGTGAACACACTGACTTGATGTGATTTGTTACCTAACGGATTGAATGTTATTTGTCGATTGTTCGGTTTCGCCTTCTTCACTCTGCGTTTGATCTTCATGTTAGAGAAGGATGTGCACACTTTTGAGGGTAATGAAAATCATTGCAAAGAGACGCATTTAATGTCCAAGAAATCCATCAAGAAGAAAGATGCGTTTAGAGGAAGTTTGGAAAAATTCTTAAGGAATGAAATATTTCCTCGGATAGGCAGACTGATTGTGTATGGGTCTTAGATAGATTCTATGTGATCGTCAGCATCGCTTAATGTAATGTATTTATTAACAACAATCAAATGCTGCAAATCTTATATGTTGTTATATATTAATCGATGCAATAATGCTATAAATTATATAGAACACGATTGCATCGAGATCATCGAAACATACCAGCAAATATGTCAAGATCCTCGAGAATAACACCGAATCGCACAAGTTGACGCCAATTGATATATTGCAATTGCATACTCTTATCGCTTGCCAATGGAATAACGGCCAAATCTCTACTTTCACTCATTGTACGAGGCGTTAAATTTGCTTCACCACTAAAACTTTTCCTATGAATGAAATATACACACAGTGATTGTTTCACATTTCTTTGCTTATATATTCCATCATGGTTAAGAACGTTTAAATTCATGGAAAAAGACTTAAATAATATTTAAATCTACTTTAAAAGATTAAATAATATTTGAATTCGTATAGATTGGATAGAACAGCTATGCACTGAGTCCATACAAAAAGCAATATCATGGAATAAACGAAAAAACTTGCAAAGGTCAAAGCAATCCCTTATAGTTTACAAGTCTTCACTGACCAAATTAAACGATAAAACATCAAATGAAACTCGATCAATCCAAATTAAACGATAAATTCATCCGATAGTTGGGACAAGTGGAACGTATATGGAACAAAATTCCCGGAGCGTTTATTATATTTGGTCAAAAACAATAATTAAGAGCATCCTTATCAAAATCAATCATTTCTCAGTTTTTCGACTCGACTGTAATTAAAAGGTTATTTAATAAAATCCCTGAGATGTGAAGATATTTTTTTAATGATACTAAGTAACTGGCTAAAAGTTTTATCACGTAGATGATCAAAAAAATTGTTTCGTGAAGTACAATAAAGCAGCCGGCTGTCAAACAAAGATGGTTCGGATTTGTCGGGCTGGACAACGAGACCTGATTGGGAAATTTTAGTACCACACTTTATTTCGTTAGTGCCACAGAGACCGAAAATCTCTCTTCTGAGGAGCAGATTAAAAACTGTTTTCAAATATTTCGATGGCATTATAGCTTTAAAGTAATATACCGACCTATTGGGTGGCATCTTCATCAGCGCTGATACGTGTCTTTGAAGCGCATCACGAACTGAAATAACACCTAAGATACAAAGCAACATCAAAGCACTAAATATATATCTGTCATGGATAAATGAGTAGACAATAAATTGCAATTTTTTGTTCACTTTTGTAATTATCCTTCTTCTCTCCTCCCTTAATGGCTTTTCGGTGATTGTGACTCATAGTTCTGACCTTTTAGAATTGATATTTGAGATTTGCTCATCCTCAATTATATTTTAACGTTTTACTTTGCTCTCAAATGAAAAAGTGCATCGTTTATCAATAAAAGAATGGAATATTTAAATAAACGAGGAAATATTCGATCGTTTTCTGCCAAAATAATATAATCAGCTAGAACAATTGTTGCTCTTGGCGCTATGAAAATCGTTCATCTATCTACTTTTATCATCTCTTTCCACTATTCATAATATAAAAGACCATAGATATGTATTCAATGCTGTCTCTTTAGTGCTATATTAAAATGGATTCGTTTTTTTGTTCCATTCTGCGATGGCTCCCTTGAAACTGAAGCCAAGGAGTTGCTGTTTGAGATATCCGAATATGAGTAAATCAGCCAAACAAGATATAATTCGCTGCTTACGCCAACCTGCTAGCTTTCTAACAGTTGAAATTATTTAACGCTAATCGGAAAGCGTGAAAAATGATGTGACCTAATAAAGGTTTTAACGAATATTTCGCATAAATATGCAAATGAATGCAACTGATTTCGCATCTGAGTGATTGACCAACAAAATGGATTCAATTTGAGTGAATGAATGTTGATCAAATGTGCAAATTGAAGGTGGCATAAACGAACAGCCGAATACATGCACAAATAGATGTAAAAATAATACCCACAAAAATTAATATTACTAAACAAATCAGTTTAGAACGATGAACGGCTAAGTAAGCGCCTGCTCGGTCGATATCTTAAAGAACATGCAAATGTGCTCGTTGATTAGGTGATTAAACCATCGATAATTGGAAGAAGTCTTATCAAATATAGAAATTAGATTGGCAAGAATCAACGTGAAAATAAGCGGACGAATGAAAGGATGTAGGCACGACAGAATGCTAGCAATTATTTTATTCGATGGATCTCCTGGATCTGGGGTCTGGCAGTCTATGAGAGTTACAGTTACCATATTGGATAGTGTTGGGTCGTAAAGTAGACTGAAAACGTCGTGCAATATGAATAAGCGATGATGCCATCGTGGTGAAGCACTGAAGACGCCTGTAATAGTGACGCATTCAATGGGCTCATTTAGATAATACAGAGCGAAGAAATCTATCGTATTCATCAGAATGTGACGATTTTAAGTAACTATGTTGTAAGTCTGCTGCTAAAAAATATTTATAAACTGCAACTTCCAAGTTAAAATTGGAATTTTACGATATTTTATTTGTAAAAACACAAATCTGGATCAAAAAATCAGCGAACGAATTAAAACTTTGACTGCAAATAATTAAAAATCCACGATTTGAGAGGAATTGAACCAGTGACTCTCAGCTCAGAGGCATATATCGTTCAATACGATGAGCTAGTGAAATTGCTCCTTGGCGCCTTGCTGAATCGATTGTAAATCTGTTCGACAAATAAATCATTCGATGATTGCATAATATCTGAGTAAGAACTGAAACGATATGCATCACAAAAATGAAAGTAGAGAAGGCAAAAATCAATAAGTAATAATTAGAAAATAGCTTTCAGTAGGATCAATCGATTGTTCAATTGTATTCTCTACGGAACGGTTAATGTGTTGGCTATTTAGAACGATGCAGCTGTTGCGTTCTTCACAAAAATAAGACGTGATGAGATGCTAGGCACGAGATGCACTCTGGCAATTGTGTTCACCACTCTTTCACAAATCACCAACAAATAGTTATATATCTACAGATAATATGTTCATATTTTGCATATTTTGCTTATGCAAATCTCCCTAGAGAAGATTCGTCTGTTTGGAAAATGTGAGTATAACCAGTGAAAATAAATGTTAATAACAAGACTGCACAATAAAATACCACCAGATCGATGTTAAGTTTATGTAAATTTAATTTTTTAAAGATCGTCTATGACTTCTTCACAGCCGATGGATAAATGCGTATCTAAGGAAAATGGTGAAATAAGGCACTAAATTTGTATCGTCAAAACATTTTTCGATGCTTTAAGCCCTCTCTCCACTTCGTTTCAGAAGTACTCCTTCAAGTAGGACCCAAGGTACGTGCAATCGCTGCAATGTTTATGATAAACCACTATTGATAGGGGAATCATCTGATGGTGAGGTCACCTCTACCAAATTCCGATGTTTTAATTCGAATGATTCGATAATCAAAACTACCAGATAGGGGGCCAAGTACACACAGGAACACACAGCCAAAAGGCTATCATCATTCAGGCACAAAAACGTTACATTGAAGACAGCTGACGTAAGCACATTGTTAAGAATGCACTAGGTTGCAAAGATTCTATCATTCTTTTGAATTGCTCTCATCATCATGGTATCGTAATATGCCGTTTGGGTAGCTTCCGGTATTTTTTAATGAGAATAGAAGCGCCGGCAACATAAACCACATCAGTGACACCATATATGTTGCATATTAGTGCTAACATTTGTCGCTTTCTTCCTAAGACAACCTGTAGACCGCAAAGCTAAGCTGAGGAGGCTTATATCATAACTATTTAGTTTACACGTGGAGCTATTTCGTAGGCAAATCCGATAGACCATATTTATTCTTCATAAATAAATAGATGCATAAATGCAGAATAAAGTCTGTAGGTGCAACTTTGTTCTACAGGCTGTCAGAAGCAAGCAGAAGGACTTAGGATTGGCACAAACGGTCTAGTACGTAAATGGAGGTGCAGTATGCATTAGTTCATCGATATTTTTGAGCATATACAACAGGTTGACATGGCAGCATGAACTATAAAAAGCTCATATCAGTAGCTCTCCTATTTGTTCGAAAATCGCTTCAGACGTAGTGACAAAAAATACAGTGAAAATGAAAACTAATTAATACTACAAAGTAGTAATTAGTTGCTGCAATTAATCCCTATAACTTGCTAATGATTCTCAAAAAGTGTAATCGTTAATGAATGGAATAACGTACGCTTCAAATTAACATATGGCTGTTTTAAATGATAAATCATAAGGTTAATATAAATCTTGATATGAGACTTTCAAGGCAAGATAAAAGCTCAACAAGAGCTCTTGTTCACAAAGAAGAGTCATCGAAAATTACAAGAACTTAGCATTAGAATTTTCATCCTCATCTACACTCTTAACTATCATTGCCAATTTTCACAAATAATATCACTCATAAGCTTCAGTTTGTCGTACGATAAGTTGGTTGTTGGAGATAATTGCACAAGAATAAAATTCATCAATGAAAAAATTACAACACTTCGAAATACAATGGTGAAAATTTGGAAGCAAACGGTGTGAGCAGAATTTGAGCCTTAAGCAAAATATAAGGCTAAATAATCACCTGAACTAAATGAGAGAAAGTTCGCTAAGCTGCTTTCACATGTAAAGTGCACATTGCAAATACATCGAGATGTGAGCATCATAGTACATATCGTCTTCACGATGAACCATTAGCAGATGCAATTCGCTCGTCAAACACAGCGAATATTGCTGCACGCATATAACATCGTTACAAGTGCAGCAGTTAATTAGCTAGTCTTATCAATTTAGATCAGACCCATGTTTTTTATTTCCTCTCGAGGCTAGATGCGAAGAATAAAAGATAATTTATTTTTTAAATATTTTTTAAACATAGTCATTAATTTCGAACTTGTTTGTCCCTACCGGGATATATATTGAATGGACTTTCGTATTACCTCAGAGATTGCCTGAAAGATTACGCATTTTCTATGGTTTAAAATAGAATCTGTTTAAGTATGGAATTTATTTAAGGAAGTATTGGTTCTCTACAAAAATGTGGAAGGCTATAGTAATGTCGTCGAATGCTTCAGACATACGAGAAAAGGGTTTCTTTTAATTTTCAAAATAGAAGAGGAGAGAAGGCTATTGAGAAGGTTGTCGCTGGAAGGAGCAAGCAATTTTTTTTTGCAGAAAGTTTTGTTAAGGAAGAAGCTATCATATTAGGATGACCGAGATTAAAATTTATATTTTTAATGGTACAAATTTATCTGCAAAGAAGTAAGGGAATCAATTCGAAATAATGCAATTGTATCTACATTAGTGAGTGATACACTTTTAAATAAAGTTTTATGCAATACCTAAGAAAATATAAACCATTCAAGTTCTTGAATTACGAATCATAGAAGTAATGACATCGGAAGAGTGAAGGGAACAAAAATCGATTTTTCATGATCGCTTGTATAGAATTGAATGATATTGATATCAATAGTTGCAGTTTGCAAGTATCATATCTGTATCATGACAGCGAAGAATCCTTCGTGTTTTTCTCTCCAACAACTTTTGGTGTTGCTCTCGTACTGCCCAAACGATTGAATGCTCGAGCATCAAGCGATATAGTTCTTCATTCCTTACGGTGGTATATTCCATACTGCAAAACCGAAATGATTCTTTTGCTAAATGTAGTTCATTTAATTTATCTTACAAGATCAACGCTTACTGTTGAAACATTCAACAAGACTTTCACATCAAGAATTGCTTAATTATGAAACAATTTTAAAATTGGTAGATTATGGGCCACTTTCGCTAATCACTCATTCAAACAGCAAAAATAAACTAAGTTCCCCCATTCTCTACCCCTGCCCCTCCCTCCCCCATATATCTCGCTTGGGCAACGTTATTGGTCAGCTATCCCCAATCCGATCACTATCTATTTTTGCACCTCTCTAACTTCATTTTGCCTTCATACAGCGAAGGATAAGAGATAAAATATCATTGTAAGTTCACATTAATTGACATTCAAACAGTGAAATATGAAAGAAATAAAAAAAATAATACGAACATAAATCGATTATAATGACAATCGACAACGAGAATAACAAGTGAATCGAACAACTTAATCAATACATGTTGACGGCTAAATATCATCAATCTCACAATAGTATCTATCTTTATGGTATTCCAGTCCTGAAATTCACTACAATTTATGACCCTTTTAAATAAATCTTTTGTTAATAGGAAAATTATTTATTGCTGATTTAAATATATTACTGAATAAAATATTTTCCAATGAATAGCGTTAGATTTGAATAGAGTACTCATTGAATATTATATGAATAATATTGTTTATTACAGATTTATTCATTCATCAATGTAGAAATTTAATTAAACATTTTCTGCAGTATCTTTTCTTCAAAAAATACATAACTTATTTTGCAGTAATTTCGCATATATATGATATTCCTATAAAAATTCTAATAAATCAATTAAATAAACACTCAATTAAAATATAGAAATGCAATCGATGCAATAAAATATGCTCAGAAAATATTGTTGAAATTTTCATAAACTATGATGGTAAAGTTGAATAAAATGTAAATTCATTCTGAAAATAATATAAGTGAAAATAAATATTTACCTTGGCGACTATCTCAAAAATGCGCATTTCGATATGATACAATAATGTTTCATATTCGAGTGGACGTAAAAGTACGAGACAATCAATAAAATCACCCAATTCATCGTTCACATCTTTCAACGACTCTACTGAGAATGATCCTTTCTTTGCGAATTCAAATACCTCAAATCTCTTATAGTAATCTTTCATGATATCTAATATTATATAGAAAAGCTTTCATTTGAATGCCTCTTTCAATTATTTAGCTGTAAATTGTTTGTTAAACAATGACCTATGCGTTATTGATCGATCATCATAACAAGTGGAGCTTGAACCTGCAATTGCGTTTGAATTCGAGTGTAAAATAACTCAAGCAGATAATCAACGGTTTGACTCGATCTTAATTTAGAACAACTCTACTGTTTTCTTAGATGGAGACTCAGATGCGGATTCATCAAAAGTATGTTTTCCGAGAAATATACAACTTTTGAAAGATTACTGAGAGCTAATTAACGTTGAAGCATTTGATTCGAAATAGGTGAAATGCGACGAATTCAATGCAGAACTTTAATTACTTCAGCTCGTCCTAAGCGTCACATTACTTACAACTTCCGCTTATTCAAGGAAGCGATCACCTGTAAAACAGTCTTCTTTTTAAATGGGATGCTAGCCGAATGCACATCGCCCTCTGCATCGATCAAATTTCGGAAGTATTCAAATGATAATGCTAACACATAACGTGGTAACAATAATTCACCGTCATCAGTATTGATAAGAAAATCACTGCAAATTTGTGACTATAAATGAACTCAAAGCAATAATATAAAACAAGCAGCACATATGCATAGATTCTCTAGACAACACAACTAATGCACACTTCAGAATTGATCAGCTGTAGTTGGCTGGCATCGCTATCATACAATTAGCTAGAGTATATCTTTTAAAAGTGTCGACAACAGTCGTCAATAATTTCTTGAAGTCAAACTACACTTCAGCGAAATACAGTAAGAATATAATAATGCTGGGAACCAAGTCATTTCGATTATAACATTAAATGGAATTTATCTAGAATACCGCACTTGTATTTAACAGTGGAGTCATAGGAATGCGCACTTTTGGAGTTGCATCAGCAGAAGCAAGACGTAAATGATGCGACTACACAGCTAAAACGACTTCGATGCTATCCAGCCCCCTATGCGCAGAAGTGATGGTAATCGATTAAAATTTTTTCCCGTCCATAGCCAAGCGTGGGCATTCGGTGAAAAGCGACTTTCGGTTGTAAACGATCGGATCTCAAAAATGTCGTTTGGTTACCGACCGAAAGGAATTGGGCAAGAACCGAATATCGGTTGCAGTCAAAGAAACCGAAATGGCTAAGATCTAACTTCGGTCGGTAAAAACCGGAGGAGATTTCGTTTTCCGACCGAAATCCAGTCATCCGCTCTCCATCACAGCGCTGCAGAGCTATAACTAGACCTGATCCAATTACACTAGCACTATAACTAAGAAACGGCCACAGTTACGATATTAGAGAACATAATGAGTGGAGTGTCACCGTAACTTTAGTTTTAGAAACAGAAACTGAAAGACAACCTTATTTCCACAAATATATTTGTTCTGCAAAAATCGTCAAGTGCTGTGAAGTTTGTCGGACTGTTCAGTTCGTTGTATCGCAACTCTCTGCCGAGGGTTTTATACAGTTGATCTTGTTTAATAGAGAAGAAAGTGTCTCGATGGAATTGCATCTCAACGAGTGCATCCACACTACCCCATGCATAATCGTGCTGTCGTAAAATGGAAAATAACTTGGCAATTGCTGGATTCTCGTGTCCAACGTCACTCCATCTTGCTTCTATATTGATCCATTTCGATTCCACACTTACAACTACATAAAAATCTCTGTCATATAAACGAGGCAACCTTGTTAGATATGTGATTCTGGTTTTCCTTGTATTCGAAACTATGATCTCTTAAACTGCCGCATATTGCAATCAGCTCCCTCTGATTCAAATCAAAAATTTTAACCCCAATCAAATCTGCCCACTCATGGATTAGGTATAAGATTAAAGCTTTTCATAAATTTATTTTGTGCTCATTTTTCGAAACTGTCGCATAGTGAATGATAGTTTTTTCTCATTTAAGAAGACCTCGTAGAGCTTTGCTTCAATAAAACCTTTATCAGTACTCTTTCATGGTTTATATCTCTAATCCTGAACAATATCAAGTATCTCTGTGAACCCAAAATTTTTGTAATATTCTATACCTGGAAGATTACTTCTAGCGGGGGTAAGTTTCAGCACAAATTTCACTTGAGCGCAAATAGGATCATCGTCTAGATCGATTCGCTGCACGAGCATACTACCATCTTCCGGTCCATTCTCTGCACTTTCCCATGCACAAATCCTCAAAAATTCGACAAATGAATATCGTGCTTGTGCCTATACACCTCTTCCTTAGTTATATGGTGTCTATAATTCCAGCCAAAAAGAAATAAAGCGCATATCCTCCAACGACTAGTATATTTATCTATCTCTAGCGCTGGGGTAATATTCGTTAGCAGAGTACGGTCGATTACATCTCATTATAGACTGTTACGTGTAATCAATTATATCTAAGTATAGAACGTAAGTATGCTTGCAAATATCTAAGTATAATTGGCTGTCACAAGTGATACTATATTAAATTAACGAGTAGAAAAGCTGGAAAGAATAAAATGGGAGGATTTTATATGATTTCAGAGTCTATATTCATTTGTTAAGATTCTTAAATAAATTGCAAATTCTTATATAATAGAAGACGCAAATTTAAATGTTATCATCAAATAGCATTATCGTTCTTATGATATTAGGAAGCATTATCTAAGGTAAAGATGAAGATAGTAATTAACACAAATAATCAAGGGAATAGTCTCTAGCAATCCCTATAAATGCCACATTGGAATATCACTTCAGTTTTAAATCCCCAAATATCCATTACGTTAATATTTTATCATTTCTAAAATGTGCTCCAGCTCTTTATAGTGTCACTATAAAGCATTCACCAACACATCGAAATTGTGGCAGTTAAATATTCTATCATGTAATTTAGATCAGAATCAGATATGATTGCTTTCTCAGCTGGGGGTGAGGTTTCTTTAACTATAGATGATTTTCGGAATGTTCATGTTGTAATTGATCTTGGTCATCATTGAAGGTTCCGGTGTTCTATGACCACTGAAGAATCTTCCAAACCTGCATAATCTATTCTCTACGGTTTGCAGCTTAGACATAGTGTGAATTATCACAAGGCGTAAATTACCTACTGCCAACCTATTCTAAACAATTGCACTTCTTTCTTCTGATCACTTTTATCGAATTTTTTAAAACGCCTCATCTTTGTTGCCTTCCAGGAAATCCGGGATGTTCATACTGGTCAGAAATTTTAAATCTGGAATCACTAAACGATTGGAGGCTCAAATTTGATTTGATTCTTGGTTTAAAATACGCGAACAACTTTTTCTATATTTCGTTCTTAGGGATGTTTCAGCATGCCGCTTCTTTAGCCGACGTGAACATAACCCAGCTCGTCACGAGATGCATCATCACCAACAGTTTGATGCTCTTCATAATTTCCTCTTTAGTGTTCTACAAACCTAGAATTTGTTTCTTGGCGACATCGTTAATGCACCCATCTCCTCAATTAAATTGTTACTGAGCCATTCCACCAGGCTGTTCGATGTCCGTACGCCCTGATCATTTGAGACGTTTTTGCACCTGTTTTTTTTTTATTGTTGCTTTCAGTTTTATCTTCTATCAACCTTCTTTCTATATGTGTTCATTTAAATTTTGCTCTTTTTTTCGAGAGTTAAAGTAGAACAAAAATTACTGTTACAGCTTTGTGCTCACTGACACATGAACTTGTCATTGCGTGCAATCTTTTTATTGCTATTCACTATACCTTACGTCGCCTCATACTTTCATGCCTCACCTTATTCTACCTCCATCTCCGGCACGCGTACCTCACCTTCATCTTATACCCTGAGTCAGCAAACTTTATTCAGTTCGTCTCATATCCTCGGCCGGACACCTTCCTCAAGAACAACTCTCTTAAGGATGAAGAAGAAATTACCAGTCGAATGTTCGCAGTGCAAAAGAAGTGGTGAATTTGTCATAGAAGAAGATATTCCTCCTTCGTTGACGGTTTCGTGGTGCACAATGAAAACGTCGTAAAAACAGCACATCGCTCACGTTGGCCTTTGAATCTGTCCCATATTCCTTTAAAACACATCCAACCGACATGCGATCAACGAATCGAAAGCAATCTTGTCGACCGTCACCGAATGCATCCAAATGCTTAAATGACAATCGTGCCGAAATATTTTCACTCACACTTAAATATGCATAATAGGTATATTGCTTAAGTTTTCTTTAAGATAATCACATCGCTTTTGGAATATGCATTTGCAAGAATAAGTATCTCTTTTTATTCGATAATTTAAATTCATCAATTATAGAAGGCTACTGCAACTAGACTTGATAACAAAATCTACACTATATAACCATTCCCTAAATGGAATTTCGTTGATCCATCAACCTCTAATAGGTAATCATTCTTTGATGATCCGTCTTTGTTCATATACGAGGAGGAATGCTCGACCTCCTGCTTACCGGGAGATTGCTTTAGCAATGAGCTATCATGGACCGCTTTCACCCATCATTATTTTATGTTCAGGTGCTCTCAGTCGTGATACGCAACACAGCAAAGCATACCAACATATGCATAACGCCATCAATTAGAAGTGCTTTTATTTGACTATTTTCTAAGTCTGTACCGACCAAAATAATGCGTTTTGACTTCGGAAAGCATCTTAAATAATTGAAACTTCATGGTTGAAAAAAGCATTTCGTGTTCTACAGTTTAGTTCCTTTCCAGAATCTCGTTTATCAGATCGGCCACCCGCATAAGTGATTAAAAGTAATTGCGAAGTGAGTAAACGTGAATTCATTCGTTACCTTATGTGACTTACCGGTCGTATAGTGCTGCACTACAAGGCGAACTCGAAAAGAAGAGATGACGATGGCTATTTGAATTTAAAGGGGAACACTAACAGACTCGCAGATAATCGTCGTTTGTGATAAAATGCGGTATATGTGACGTTAGGTACGTAGAGCATTCGTTAAACATATTAGGAGTTGAGTCCGTCTCCGTTCTATCGTCAACCTAGTCTTAGTTAGAATTCTTGGTCCTTCTCATTCCGCCTCAACTACTTCACCTCGTTCCGATGAGGAAGTTCCCCTTCCGACATTTCGACAAGCGTCTCTGTTTCGACACATCGATTTAGAACTAAAACTTCATTTTTGAATCACATTTAACCATCTACAAGTGCGGCAAAACTGATTTGTAAATTTATAGCAACTTTAGTTCTATTGAAATCAATGTTTAGGTCGGAAGCGAGTTTAGTAATTCTCCCTCTAGTTCGGATCTCCTTGCATCTGTCAAGATATCAGAGAAAGATTCAATTTCACACCATTTATGACCTGCAAATTGAAATTATCTGATAAACAGACATATATATATATATATATATATGATTTTGTTATATTGCAACCGTCTCCTCCCCACCCATACACTTGTGGTCGAAGAACACAGAGTGACTTCCAATTAATGTTATTATATTCCAAATATTGACCAAATGACCAAACAGAAATATAAAAGCAGCCAACAATAGGACAACAGTATGAAAACAGTCCGATAGTGTATAAGGATCGAAAACTCTTGGTGTGAAATACTTTACGCACCACGACTTTCTCTAAGCATTGCCCCTTATATGAAAACATATTGCCGTGACAACTCGATCCATCTACAAAGTACCGATTCCACTCACAAACACTCATCTTCCTTTGAAATGCCCAAACGATGTCGTCAATATGAGGTTTCAGACGTTGTTCAATTCAGCTAAAAGCAAAGCTTCAGGATGAAGTTAGTCAATCCTTTTTCATGCAGACCAGAAGCACTACCCCTACCTTACATCAACCCTTCGAGGAAATTATCTGGAAGGTAGGTTTGGAGTAAGGGATTGAAAATAAATTGAATATCGAAAGGATCAGCTGATTTCGGAACACAGAAAATAAAATATTATCAAAAAACTATGATATGAACCCTTAGCATAAGCAAAACAATGAGCAAAGAAATTTGGAAAAAAAGCATCACAATAATTTACGAATTTCCCTCATCCGAGAATAAATAAACGCAAATCTATTCTAATATTCAGTTGGAAGAGAAATTAAAAAATTAATGCACGGATAGAAACTTTTCAAAACCGTAAAGAAAACCCGATGATTAAATCAATCATTAATTCAGCCCATACAATACAACTATGAGTCGACTAATGGAGTCGACTCTGTTGAATCGATAGAAGAGAGTGCATGCAACATCTCCAAGAAATCGAAATTGTGTAATCCATAACGCTCCAATGAATTCTTTCTCACTAAAGCGATCTGAAATGATAAATTTTCAGCTGATTTTATAACTGAAAAGGAAAATGAATTACTACTAACAATTCATTAATTAAGTTAAAGTTTTTCTAACTTACGGAACTTCCTTCTCCCACAAAGCTAAGGTAAATTTCAGGGTTTTTTTATTGCGACTATTCTTTAAATGTTCTGCATCGCAGTAATAATATTCAAATATAAAAGATAAAATGAAAGTGCTTAAAGTATAACTAACAGCACTATCATATTCAGTAGTGAAGCTTACAATCTCTTGCAGCTCACTATGAGCCTCTTGAGAAGCTAAGTTAGCGAAGGAAGAGCAAAAATACTCATATGCTTACCAATTCATCTAACAAGTTGGTCACACAATCATGATCATATGGTTCCGCTGTCTCAAGACCCTCATAAAGCTTCAAGTGAAGTGAGTCGAAATTTGCTCTTACCACTTCGAGAACCTAAAATAATTAACGATTGATGAATACTAGGAAACAGGGGTGCGATGGGGGGGGGGGAATAAACAGCATTGGAAACCTTGTGCAACTATATCTGCGAAAGTATTTAAGAAATTTACTGATTTACTGTAGTCTAGAGTGAGTGTAACGGAGGTGGATGTGACGGCGTAAACAACCGATCGACGCACTACCACTCATCCACTATTCATAACGCGTTAAATACTACCCCCCCCCCCAACCCCCTCAGCTCCTCTCTTCAAAACATGAGTTGCACTCAGAAATCGTACTCATCCACAAAAATCGTTCCTTCTTCCTTCTCTAGAAAAAATCCCTCAGGATAAACATTGATTTATCGAAAAGATTCACATTAAAAAACGTACCTCTTCTTCAGAGAATGTGTCCGTATGTAGCTGTGCCAGCTTGCTTTTGAAGTGATTCACTATTTCCAATGGATTTTCCAACTGACCAATCACTTTTGTAGCACTAAACAATTCAAAAATTTATTGTTTTGTTTTTAAGAGCAATAAGAAAAATGCAACGATAAAATATTTAATAATATTCACTGATGCCTTTCATCATAACTATCACAATTGTCCTCAATTTATCATTTTCTGATCTATGACGATTTCGTTTCTTATCACCTGCCTTGTAACGATTGACTTAAGCTGTAACCATAAGAAAATAAGATAATTATAAAAAATTATGGTCATGTGAGGATTGATTTGAACAGTTCAATAGCAAACTGGTCAATCTTAGCGTATCTATTTGAATAAACTTGTTGTATTTGTTCCATTAAAAATTATAATCGATCATCTTACATGAGAATTTTATTTTTGAAATTTCTTGCAATTATTTTCAACACATTAAAATATTTTCACTAATATGCACATTCCAAAAGGATTCCAAAAGTCATTATATAAGTGAAATTTTTTTGAACAATTTTTTATTCAAGAATAAAGAAAATTCAGCGAGAAATTCATATCATGCAAAAGAATATTGTTGCAACAAACAATACAAAGAACAAAGAAACAAAAAAAGAACAAATATTAATTTAATTGCTCTTCGCAATTATTTACATATCAGTTCTCAATCACTACATTACAAAATGGGAACAATCCACTAACATTCTTATATTTTCATCGATATCCTCACTTGTTTCACGAAGTTTTGCCGCTGACTTCAACAATTTTCGAAAGACATTTTCCTGTCGAATGATCTCATAACACATATGATCATATGCAATATCATTCGGTAGAAATGTATCACCATAAGTGATAAATAAATTCAACAAAACCATAACACGTAAACATATCGGATATATCGCAAAGCCAAAATGTGCCTCATTCGACGCAAGAAAATTCAACAGCGATACCAAAGCTAAAATATTATGCATATGAATGTATTATTAGATAAATATTTGTTTCAACTCATGCCCAGGTAGTATTATACAAATGTCATGTAATAATTAATGTTTAAAATTTTCATTTGTATGCATCATATACGATTTATAAATGATTAATCATTTATAAAGAAATGCTCTCTTAGATCAATCAAGAATGGGTAGTCAGCAAAGTAGTAAGAGAACAGTTTACAGCAGCATCATACACGATGGCTACCCTCCCCCCCCCCGCCCCCACCTTTAGTTTTCAACTTTCATTTGTGGAGGTTAGTTTTGGGTCACTTTGTTAGGCAACATAAATTGCACTTGACAGAAAAAACCTACACTCCTCTAACTAGAAAGGAGTTGAGGAAGAGGAAAAAGGAGTGGAGAAGAAGCGAGAAGGGAGGAAAAGAACGGAAACTGGACAGAAAAGATCTCTAAAATTGTCTGAAGTATCACATCAACAAAAACAATTTGTAAAGAAGAGTCATTAATAATTAAAACCAATTTTATAAAGAGGCAAACCTTCAAATATGGGTTTCCATTTGTTCATTCGGAAACACATCCTCTTCTCGAATGCAACCATTCTATGTACTATACCAATAGTCAATCTAAAAACGCACTCAGTAATACTGTAAAACTTGTTTGATCATTGCCAATGAACATAAACATTACATTTAATATGACTGTACTGTGATGAAATAATAAAAAAGTTAGGCAGGTTTATACTCTCCGGTCTTCAAATTGATAGCCAGTGATGATGTAACGTACTCAGCGATACAATATTCTCAGCGATTCCGGTTCATTTCGCATTTCTGTTAATTTAAACATGAGGAACTCGACTAAATAATGCAGCTGCCTACCTATCTAATAAACGATCATTCTTGAACCCATCAGTAGATCCTTCTCCTTCTTCGCTTTCCTATAACAACTGCAACCAGAAATCACAATTCTGCACAGCTTCACTCCTAACCACCTACAGATCATATATATATATATATATATATATATATATATATATATATATATATATATATATATATATAGGGTCTCCCTGATCACTGAACTCCATATTATTATAACGAATCGATTTAAAGTGATGTACGATTTTAGAATGAACGACCATTGAGAGATAAAATTTGACTTACTAATTTAAAATAAAGTAAAGAAGCTTACTCATAAAGCTGAAAGGGAAAGCTGAGACGCATATGTGACATAATAAATTCATAGATGAGATCAGAAAGCGCACTCGCCGCAGTTGCAGGCGCAGGCCTCTCAACGAATTCACCTTCACGATGCAACATTGGTGGTCGATAGAGTGGAATGCACAGCAACAAATTGGAGTCATGCATCGCAGTCAACGCTTGCATATCCTCCACAATACACAGTAGTATCAGCAAGCACAACTCACATCGTCGTCTCGCATACTCACCTGAACTGAAGACGCTTTTAAACTAAACGACAATAATAAACCGATGGAGGGCTCAGCCGATATTCGTTACCGAAAAGTGTTAATGGCGAAAAGAAGAAAAACATTACAGAAAAAGCAGCACTCACTTTTCATATCATGGATTATAAACGAGCAATAAGTGAGTAGAGACGATAGAGAATTCGTTGCATATGAAATATCCACTTCCTCAGAGCTGTTTTTATCTTGTCGAACCTTTAAAAAATGAGAAAATATTTGAAGAAAGTGTGAGCTTTCTATATAAGGTAGCAAATTATTATTAAAATCTCCATATACCACATATATTAAAACCTCTAGTCACAACTACTCAAAAATTTTGTTATACTACAATTCCGGGGAATTGTTCACAGTCATACGATATCATGCATTAGTCACTCGCATATAATAATATTACCTAATAGTTAATTTGGCGATCGAAGCTAAAACTCGTTAAATTTAAAACAAAACAATCAACGTATCTGTAACTTCCGTCATTTTATTATCAAAACGCTTCAAGCATTTCAAAGCATCTATGAAAGCATCGTGCACAATGTAAAGACAAAGATATCGAAATTGAACAGCTTCGAATTTATATTTTTCAGAAATCTCTCAAATAAATATGTACCAAAGACGTTCTGATTATTTCTAGCACTCGCAAAAGCATTTATAATCCAAGATTTCCATACTGCAGAAAATAATACTGAAATAATTGTTATGTGTTAGCAAAAATCTGAACTCAGCTATATGTAAGTTTCTCTTGAATCAATTATCGTCTTGTTGATGGCGATTATTACACAGTCAGTTTGTTTCTTCAATACTTTAGAAAATTTGCACTATTTTAGTTATAATGCTAGCCTTGTGTCCAACGATTGCTTTCAGTATCAAATAACGCTTGCTGAAATTGTTAGCGCGTTTACAAAAAGGACATGAACTCGAATCTAGGGGATTTTTCTGGATACGCTTGAGTTTAAAATATAACCGTGAACAGCAAACATTTAATCCAAGCCCGCAAACTTCTACCTGAATAAAGCGGTACGTGGTTGACCACAAATGCATAAAATATACATGGATTAAAAGAAATGTAAAGAAAATGTAAGAGGGCTAATATGATGTAAAAATTTAACTTACTAGTACTAATAGAGATGGGAATTTCTGATTCGATCGTACTGCATAATAAAGTGCCAATAGTTTCTCAATTTCCTCCTTCCTAGAGCCGAACTTCAAATTTGATTTCTCCTCATTCATCGCCAAAAAAGTCGACATCTGCAGATTAAAAAAATTGATAATTACCAATAAATAAAACAACTGCAGAGTAAAAAAAGGCTGTGCAGTTTTATTTTTCGTAGTGAGGATTCTTAAGGAACAGGAATAGAGCAGACGGACCAATTTAGTCAATCCTCGAGTTCACCGATCTCCACAATGTACTAATTTGACGAAAAAACAAAATCAATCGAAATAAGCATATAACTTCAAAGTGTGCAATAAATAAGCAAGCGTACCATACATTTCACTAAGCATATAATGTTTAAAACTGCATAACACTAATACTAAACATTAAGCACAGATGTAGTCTGCGTAAAATAACGAAGGTACTATTTCGAATAAGCTATTTGCACGTAAGGGATGCTTAATCCACCATAAATTGCTCATGTTCACTTCAGATCTCCGTCCGACAATCAACCAATCCGACAGTATAGTTTCACGATTGTGCAACTGAATTCCCAACTACAATGTAATCAACATCAAAAATAATGAAGGAAACTCATGTGTAATGCCGCATGACAAATTCAATTGACTAAGAATTGACACAGAAAATATGGTAACTTAATACGTCACATATTTCACAACGATTTAATAACCAATGTTCTTTAGCCCAAAAAGCAAACTCAATTAATGAGTATTCGACCTTTGAATCTCCCTCTTTAAATGCTGATGTCTACTCAATTCATAAAAGACATCAAACCGAAATTCACTTCGGATATGCAAAAGCGTATCATGCTTACCAACGATCCCAACAAAGATTGCCCTCCATAAGCCACATTATCTCTATATATTCTCACGCATTCGATCAGCCATCGGTGTATAACATTATCGTAACCCTGCAAACTTGTATACTCATTCACTCAATCATATTTTATAGGAATTCATATGGTAACCAAATGAAATTCTAAAGTACCATGAATGGAGAATTACTGTTAATATCAATCACGTTATGCTGAATTCTATAAAGTATTCAAATATTGTTCTGTTATCAAGAGCCGAAAAGTTAAGTACTGTAGTACCATATTGTGGATTTATGACTGATACCACATCGTAGATCAGCACATTCTTCTGAAGGAGGGAATAGAACCATAAACCATTCTTGAAGGAAGAAAAAAGTCATTTCTGAAAAACAGTCTAAATGGAATAGTACAACGTCTCCAAAGACTCAGAAATTCATGTCTACATTAAAGAGGAACGATTGAATAAGGGAAGGAGGAGGAGGGGGGGGAGGTGGAGGAGGTGACAGGAAACTCTTTCCCCTCTCTCTCGAAAGAGCTATTATATCATCAGTAATAGTCCTTTAGCGCCATCTATTCAGTATTCGATGCTGGGCAGGTAATAACTAAAAGTATGCATAATTACGGGATTCTATACACAGATTTTCTATCCTCACAAACTGGTATCGTTTAATCGATAAAATAAATTCCGCCTCTATGAAATGCGCACGATCCGGGTTCGGTAACTGCTCTTTCAACTCTTTCAACAACGCCGATTCAACAAATCTCCCACTAATCGCTAATCAATCCTCTACGAGACTATTATTTTACATTAACCAACTTAGTCGTTATATGCTTCGTGAAATACTTTAAACTGAATTAACCGTTAATGATGAATCGTTACATTCAGTTGAGAATTTCTCCAATAAACTATTCGTTATCCCTGATCGCCGATATCCCACCAATAATGTTAGCAATAACACTGAAAATAGACTTTGTGAGATTTCACAAATATCGTTTAAAAAATATCAAAAGATTTGTCGTTGGTTCAGTAAGCTACTTTGCTTTATTCTACGTGAGTTCCGGTAAAAGTCATAGTAAAATATGGGAGAGGGATGGATAGCCAAACTGAAAGATGATTATCTGCCATGTTTCATAGACAAACGCCGATAACGATATCATGAAAAATTAAGCCACCATAATCACATAGTAGATATTGCCTCTAAATACCGTCGTCTCTTACATAATGCAACTGTTTAAAAATTTGAACATTAATGACTAGATTAAAAACTCGATGATTATGTGAAAGGGATTGAAATTTTGAATTCTAAATTGGCCAAACTTTCAAAATGCAATAGGCAAATAAGCTAAACTTACAAGCTGCAGAGCCATCCACAAAACATAATTCATTATCACCAATTATCGAAAAAATCGATTCATAAATATTTGTTAAAAGAAGATTATCGATAAACGATGAGACATGAGCCGTACTCAATAAATAAATCATTAAATGAAGTGCAAGTTTTCGTAATTTATAATTTTCAGCAACTAAAGAAGCACATCGTTCCGCCAATCTCTATAAATAATCCATCAATAAATCTCATCAAAGAATAATATTTTAAAAGTATCCATCTCTGAATTCAATTGAATTATTCGATCGATATTTCATAATATATTCCATCAAAAAGCGAGGAAAATTTATATCTCGAATATGATGCATCACTCTTCGCATATATATCAATCTTATTTCTCAATAAAGAATTATTATAATACACTACAATCTTTATTCTAAAAATATAAATTTCAATCAAACACGAAATGAATCGTTTTTCATTATTCCATTTCTAATCGTAATGCTTTATCCCATCGAAAATCAATGTAAGTGAATTATAACAATAGACCTATCTCAATTGACGATCTCATACATTGATAATAGTGAGAAATTACTCGTAAAACTGAAAGACATTGATCGACAAAAAATAACCACATAATCTAAAAGTTTATAGTAAATTTATGGTACTACAATAAGTTAATTTATAGTTTATAGTAAACCTTGACAACATTGTTGGTCTCATCTCCAAGAAGGAATACAAATGCATCCGTTCTTTGACTGATTCGCTGTGATAGATGTTCGATCAAATCACAAATCGCCTGTTAATAAATAAATATATCAATGCATTAAGTAATATTACTGCTAAAAAATCCTCAAAAAATTTGTCAATTGCAAGGACGCTTATTGTGAGTTCAATAAATGAAATGATGAAACGCAAGCAACGAACATGACATAGTTATGACAGAGAAAAAACCATCCAAAGAACGCACCAATTGCTGAAGGAAATCATTTCATATTTTAGCATCAGTTTTTGGGTATACGTCCTGAATGTGCCGAGAAGGAAGGTGTTTATGGCATTGCCCATCTCTTCCTCATCTTCCCCTCCCCCCTCCCCTCCCCCCCCCCACCACTTTTAAACTCCATTGGATATTCGCACTATAATTTTTTGAGCATTTACTTAATCAAAAAAAGTTTAGACAACAGTTATAAAAATTATATTGCGTTTAGAAACCAACAGCTTAGAAAAAGATAAAGCAAAAAGATGAAGAAAAAACCTGTGCAGCATTGAAAACACGAATACCACTCTCCGTAGAAAATATTTCAACACTTTTTATAAGGTAAACCCTCACAAGTGGTTTCTTCTTAGTGTAGAGATCGTTCTCTACCTGAAACGATTCAATAATTCCATAGGTGATGTTTAATGCGAAATAAGGTAATTCTATGTCTAACAAATCCATTCCCCGATCGCCCCCTATACCTATGTTGTCTCGCAATTTGCTCGAACGTACTCGACAGAGGGTGCAGATCCTCAAGGAGAGATCTGGACGACTAGACGAGCCAAGGGAGCTGACCCTCATAGCACCACCGACACACGTCTCTAGGGGATCTGCGATCCTCACAGCAATGAAACAATCGTACAGTACTAATTAATGCTTGCTAAAAACAACATCAAAATATATCATAGGCCGAAGCATGAAAATATGCTGTAAATTCAAGCGTCAATCAAAGCTAAAAGGTTGGACTGATGACAGTTTTTAGAGGGATGAATTATTCGCTGATCACATAGGTATTGCTATGCTCTATCCATTAATTAATGAACTTCTGAGTGAGGGAGAAATTTATGGAATGCCAAAAAAAAAAACAAAAAGAAACAAAGTATACTTTCGAGAAAGTTGATGCGAGCAATTCGGAGTTATAACGTAGAGTGAACAATTGCATCCAATCAATAGACTCTAATTGCTCCTGAAAATTCAATGAAATATTCGACGATGTAAACTAATTTTCCATATTATTCATTTTTAATATTATTCTTTTTTGAAGTAAAATAAACTGTAATAAATACTGCAAATGAAGTGAGCACAACAATATTGTGTTATGTCTTTACTCCAAATTGCCAAAATTTCGTAAAAAAATTACACCCTCCCCCCTTTTATCTTTCCAATGAAAATTCATTTTCTTATCGCTGAGAAATTAAAAACTCTTAGGATTTGATTCGAAGCCATGCGATATATGCATAATTTTTATACTGAAGAAATTCTCATAAAAAGGCGAAAAGAAGAGAAGAGAATATTACCAAATTTGATTGAAAATACTGATAAAAACGAACGAATCAATTGCTACATCAGAATAGTGGAGACGATATGAACTCTTTTATATTTAGTCTGCTAGACCGACCGGTTACATAAATCACCAACAAATAAAAACAACAGTAATAATATTGCTTGCAAAGGTGAATTTCTATTAAATAATTATAAGTATGCATTATTCCGTAATTTTTTTAAATACAAAGTTGTAAAAAAATGAAGAAATACGATGAAAAGAAAAAAATGAAAGAACATACATCGACAAATAATGTGTTGATGAAATAAGCCAATTTCGGTATACCCTTCTCCATAATAATCTGCAAAAGAAAATAATATACGAAACGAAATAATGGATTATCACACTGTATCGTCAGTATTAATCGACAGAAAAATTCATAAAATAACAATTCTCAAAAATCAAGACAGAGGTTTTTCCACGATTATATGCGTAGTTGTGAAGCGATGAAAGATGACTGAAATTAAAAATGGGAACTGCTTACCATTTTTAAATCTCAAAATATAGCCAAGGAAGATGGAAGAGAGAAGGGCAGGGAGGGGGAATGAGGATAGCAGCGAATGAGAAAATACAAGCAAATTGCGCTTTTATAAGATACTCTCGATTAATCAACTCTTCTTAGAAGTGTTTTTTTTAATATTTTTTTATTTTATTTCAACGTAACAAAATGAGAAAATATACATAAAACTTTGTGACCACAAGAAGCAAAAAAAAAAAAAAAAAAAACAATATACACAAAAAAAAATAAAAAATAAAAAACAGAAAGGAAGAAAGCTAGAAATCCGATGCAAGAACAACAGAAATATAGGAGCAGCAATAAAGTAAAGACTGAAATAAATCAACCCTAATTTGAGAGGTGAATAAGTGGAATCATTAACGGATATCCTCAAGAAGTGGATTTCAAACTCGAGAATTGGAAAATGTGCAGAAAATTGTTTGTGCTGCAATATTTTTATAATAGATGAAAGTGCTGAGTATGTCAACTACGGGAAGGGCGCTCAATGAAATATTTCTAACAATAAGATTTGGGAAAACCCGCATTTAAATTTTACAAAAAATACTGCAATTAAACTTGATAATAACAAATTATAATGAAGACTTTAATTCAGAGGATTTATTTCAGTTATACTTAGCCAATTGAATCTTCTGTTCTTCCTATTAGCGTCTCGCAACATACGAAAAATTTTTCTAAGTTGCTGCCACATGCATTCCCTATCCTCGCTTAGATTGGCAAATAATTACGCATACTGCATTTCATTTCACCTGTACTGCCTTTATGTTTTTTCAATAAAGAAACTCACAGATGAGTGGATATAACCATCATCGATATAAGCAATAACAACGACAACAACAATCTGCATTAACTTGTGGTTGATCCTTTGTGACGTTAAGTGTTTTATACCTATCCGTTCTGTTGATTACGTTGCACTTTTTATCAGTATGATAGTGATAAGGAGCACCTCAAAGAATGGATATATTGAGAGCATCGTCGAGAGGCATTTTATCAACTTGCTAAAACTTCCATTATTGCCTCATCAAATTTAAGCGCTCTTCCTTGTTTAAATGAACTTCTTTAGGCTCTTGAGAGGAAAAATAACAGCATTTTTACAACTTACCATAACTTGTATAAATGATGTAGTACATGACCACGTAGATAGGGTTTATTATTTCTCTTCGTTGTTTATTTTACCATTTCCGTTGCCGGTTAAGGTGACCACTTCCTGCAGTGAAGTGAACGGTTTGCAAACCTGATCCGGAACCAGACCGAACTCGGATGCGTTTCCGGATGTAATTGGAAGTTTTTCCACATCATTATATGCCATTTCATTAAAAAAAAAAAAAAAAAACGAGCGAAATATCGTTTCTTCCTTCAGAATCGAGACTTGCTCACAATATCACCTGTGATGTGTCATTTGGGATCCCTCTCTGCCCCCATACGCCTATAAGTTTCCAATATTTTAATCTTTCTTGAATATATGAATACTTTTTAGGAGTAACTTAAAGTGATCGATATCTTTTGAATGATCTTTTATTGTTTCATTTGTTTTGTTTCAAAAAATAAAGTTATATTTTAGGTTCTCAAACAATATTTTCTTCATAGAAATGTCATTGAAAAATCAAATCGACTACTATTCGCCTCCAACCGATAATGCACAACTCTGCAAACTACCGATTGTTAGATTTATGCGCTTCATCGAAGAGCACTACAAACTTAAATTTGGCAAGTATTTTAATTATTTATAAAATATTTCACTATAATATTAAAGTAATGAAATAATGAATATGTAATAAGTAAGTAATAAAGTAATGATAATGTTCTATTTCTTAGATACAAAAAGCAACTGACCGAAAGTTGTCAGAATATGCGCTCATAGTGCACTTAACTGCGGTTGGTTACATCTGAAATCTCATCAATGCACAAAATCCGAGGCGATCCCCGTCAAGGTTTGATCTTAGCTACTGTTTATTTTTAATATTTGTCAAGGGATTTTAAAAGTTTTTTTTTTCAGATTCGTATAGGTCATTGCATCGATGGTCATGTGATCGTTACGATGATTTTTGGGAGGCAGTACTTCGATTCAGTGGTGTTTTATTGAATACCGAATATTCTCAGGTAAATTCCACTTTACATCAATTATGAATAGAAAAGTAAACGATAAACGATCGTCATTTAGCAAAGCATTTTCTATCTTCAGTAATTGCTTTGAAATAATTTTATTCACATATGCTTAATTAGTTCATTTACTTGTGAATTTTAAATTTTTATTTAGAAATTGATATTTGCTTGCAATTCCTGTCGATTTACAAAGGATTTCATCAAAAAAGATGTGAATTAGTTCACTCTTGTTCTTGGGTGTTTGAAACGACGGCGATTATCACGAGTTGTTCATTGAAGGATCAACTGATTGCCGCAGCAATTTCCATCATCAAAGAGCATTGAACCATTTAAATAACTCCATCGAGGAGCGTTGATAGCGATTAAGTTTTGAGGTTGTTGAGTCGGTGAGAATCGATAAAATTCCAAAATGGTTTATTGGAGCGCATCTAAACTATGCCGAAAATCTACTCTATGCCCATCGCAATACCGATCCGACGAAGATCGCTGTCATTGAAGCAAGTCAGTCGTATCAGCATTTTCCTCGTTTATTGCACACATATGAGTTCATCCTTTAAAATGGGTTATTATTTGTCTTGGTACTGTAACGTTTGATGTGTAAATATTTTCATTCATACCGTTGTTAAAATTTTCCACTTAAAATAACTTTTGATTACAATAAAGGTAGATAAAAAGAATAATTAATATCAAACTGTGGTACCGAAGGTAACTCTTTTTTTTTTCAAATCTCTTGGTGAATCAACAAATTTCTTTGCATTTTTGCTTGGAGAGTTAGCATATTGTTATTTGTTAACATTATTTTCATCATTAAAACTTATAATGCAAATTTGCCTCGAATGATATTCGCAGTTCGTTGCATTCGTTGTAATCGAGGTTATGCAAAGATATAAAACTGCAATATTTGCAACAAATAATTGCTTCGCAATAATATTTTCCTTTTTTTTATTGGAATTGCGCGTTTTCGTTCACAAGTTTTGCGATCTCTTTAATATCCTAAATCATATCCACCTTTCATAAAAAGTTATAGTTTTTTAAACTTTTATTCCCATTATTTTGAAGTTCGAAATTAAATGTAATAGGCCATTCATACATAATTGACTACAGCCAAGTTGGGCACTGGCAAATGACCTTAAAATCGTCGTAACGGTCTTTGAAAATCAATTTTTTTTATCGTTCACCTTTTTTTTTATATAGAATCGGCAGAGGAATTCTCGATGTTCGATTATGAGCGGATCAGAAATGATGTAAAAAAATTGGCAACATCGTTGAGAGCTGAAGGTGTTTCGATTGGTGATCGAATTGTCGGTTATTTAACCAATTCCTATGAGACTGCGGTTGCAATGTTAGCCACTGCAGCTATTGGAGCAGTCTGGTCTTCAGCTTCGGTCGATTTTGGTACGCTTGGCGTATTGGATAGATTTCAGCAGGTTATTCATGAATCTTTCTTATATTTTTTTCACTTCTTTTTTTGTTCTGTCACATATTAATGTTTTCGTTGCATATATTTTTTGAATTTCGTTTTTTTGGGTGGGGGGGGGGAAGAGGGGGGAAGATTTTGACAAATGCAATTTCAGCCGAAAATAACTGCCTTGTAGCTTAAAGCCTGAAATTGAAAATCAAGTGGCACATATTTCGAATGCACCCAAAAGAAACTCAGTACTATTTTATTTGATACATCTTAAAACGGTTATCATCATAACTGTGAATAATTTAAATTACTTTGGCCTTTATGAGCTTTTATTTTTAGCTTGAACCTATCGTGCTTTTTGCGGCGATCGGGACAACATATAAGCGAAAGGCTTTTGTTTTAGTGGACAAAATTATCGACATTATGAAAGGTTACTATTTGATCGTTTTGTGATCTTTTGAGTATGTACCCTTGGGATACTGTTATTTTGGAATCTAAATTCTTTGAAAGAATCGCTATTTCTTTTTCTCATTCATTTCATTCTCCATCGGTAATTGTCGTCTTTACTTGGCCATAGTTTTGAACTCGTTGTGCGAATTTGCGGTCTTACACCGTTTTGATGGGTTATTATAAACCTATACCAGCATAATGGCAATTCATTAAGATTTATATGGTATTTGTTGCCAATTGCAGTTGATTAGCATTCCTATAGAAATTCGATGATAGAATAAGCTTATGCTGTATCATATACTTCTGGTGATCGTGAAGAAGGGAATAGCGATAAAGATTTAGACAAACCATTGAACTGAATTTTTTTGTTCAAGGATTACCATCTCTTCGTAGAGTGATTCTGACGAATGTTGGTGACGCAGACATGCCAATGTCACTAAAATCAGATTATCGTTGTGTGACATTTAACGAATTTCTACAGAGGAGCTCCAACATCGAAAATTTCCGATTCGCTTCCGTATGTATTGCTGGTTATCAGTTTCGTTTTCTTAAAGATGGTGCTCACAAACTTCAAAGATAAAGAAGTCTTGTATTGCCTTCATATTGTGAGGTCAGAGTAACAAAGTTTATTGAGTGAAATGCATGTGCAGGATAGCATTTTATATCGAATTTAGACTCAATCTACTAAATTTCAATGGTTATGGGCAGTTAAATATATTAAATTTTTAACGGATTTTGTGGCTATTCGGGTTGCATTCGACACTGATCGAATCACAAAGAAAAAACTAATATTTTTGGGAAATTTAGGGCAGGCCGGATCGACAAAAGTATGAACTTCTTATTCCACATTTTTTATGATTTATTCTGGATTCATAATCTATTTATTCATCGTAAAATCCAAACAAGTAGATAACTGTATTGTCTTTTTCAATTTCTCATTTAATGTTTCTTTCACTTCCTTAACTAGATAATAGATGATAATATTAGTAGTAATTAATTTCTTTATTTAGTATAATTATTTAATAGGTAGTAATGTCAATCTATTAGACAGTAGCGTAATTAGTGAATAATAATATTTAATAATTTTATTACTTCTTTTTATTTCTTCGCTTCTTTACTTAATATTTTTCTTACTTTCTTCTATATAAGCACATCGAATGATTATTTTCAATTTTAGGTTCCATTCGATCATCCACTCTTCATTATGTTCTCTAGCGGTACAACTGGACCTCCCAAAGGAATGGTTCATACAACAGGTGTAAGCTATTCATTTCAGTTATTCGTATTCTTGTATTGCTTATTTCAAGCATAATTTCAACCTCAGAGTTGTGTTGAAATATGCGTTTTATATCTGAATGGGTCTCATTGATATCTCTCAAGTCTTAAAAGTGAACAACTAGACAGTAACTATTAAGAAGTAAACAAACTAAGTTTGTTCTTATGACTTTGTAGGATGCATTACTATCCTCTTTTGTAAAGATCCCTCATCGAGAAGAAACGATAGATGAACGCGAAACACTTTGTGCTGTTTATTTTTAAGGGTACACTATTGAAACATATCGAGGAACATATATTACAAACTGGATTCTTACCCGATGATAGTATCCTTTTCTATACGACATGTGGATGGATGATGTGGAATTGGTTGATGTCATCCTTTTTTATTGGTTCGTTGTCAGTTTCTCTCTTTTTGATCATTTTCAAGAATTCCTTTGTTCCATTAAGCAGATATACCCCTTCCCCTCCCAAAAGTGATTTATTAATTAGTAATTCATTTGTAAAATTTGTGAAATTATTTATTTAAGCTAAATTTTTTTTTGGTTTTTCACGTAATCATCATCGCAATAAACAATTTTACTCTTTGAAAGTATTACGTGGGATCTTTATAAGAGTGATAAATGCGAATTTTAATATTATTTGTTAGAATGTTAGCTGATACCTTATTTTACCATTTTTTTATTTCCACTAATAAAAGTTTTTTCTTTCAAATTCGTCAGCTTCAAGCTTAAGTTAATTGATAATCACTGACAAAAGGAACATATTGATTAGCATTAAAGTGAAAAAATATCTGAAGAATTTGGGAAAAAATAAAAAAATAAAAAATGAGCGAAATCGAGCGTTCAAGGATTTAAAGAAAAGGCAACGTTATCCTGGCTAGACAGTTAGTTCGTTGATGAAAGAAGAAAAATTTAGTGGCGCAAGAGATAATTAGATGACCAGCCTATCCTTCATTTAGAATTACGAGATATATAAATTGCTGTAGCGCCCAGTCCGAGGAAGAAATTGTGAAAGAAGGGGTACAGTTGTGAGTATGATGATTTCTTTTTTGTTCGCAAAAATGATTCATCACTGATGATTGTTGAGGTCACCTGGGGGGGGGGAAGGAGAAAGGGTGGGAGGGGATTAACTTATATTTCAGTGACGATCTCGTTCTGCATGAATGCACACTTGTTTTGCTTTTTTCATTGCGGCTTAAAGTCTTTGTCTTGAATATAACTATAGGAACGCAAGTTCTATTCGTTTTATGTGACCCGAAGCATTGCAGGTATGACGCTTGTTTTATTCGACGAATCACCACTTCAACCAGATCCACATATTCTTTTCAAGATCACTGCTAGACACAAATGCACCGTGCTTGGCATGGGTGCTAAAATATATGAGGAATACCTTAAATTGGGGGATTGTCCAGGTTAGTTATTGTCGTGTTGCTTTTATCGCATAATCTGTCACAATAGAAACTTCTAAATTCAATAATTTTAATGCTTTGCTTATTGTAGCGTTTGCTTTCAATATACAGCTTGAGTGTAAATGTGTATATAATGAAGTATAATGACGCTTTAAGCTGCTGATAAGCTTCACGCTTCTAGAGAACCTGAAAGGAACTGGAGGAGTTCCCAGAGGTTACAATTTTGGTTTCAATTCTAATTATTGGTACATATCATCTGCGATGTGCTTATTACAGATTTGGATGGTCGGGGGGAGGGGTGGAGATATAGAGAGTAACAACTGTAAGTCTAGTCACATGTTACTACTATTTTTGGTCTTATTGAAGTTGAATAAATTGATTAGTTAAGTGAATGTGAAGATGCATTTGAGCACAAATCTATGATCTGACATCGATTCGCATGGTACTGTCAACTGGATCACCTTTGAGCAACGCTTGCTTCCAGTATATCAACAACTGTATCCATCCAAAGGTGCGTTCATTCATTAGTTGAAATGCTAAAGCAAAGTCCACTTTTTCGAATATTGCTCCCTCTTTTATTTGTAATCTCTGACCATGTGAAGTTTTATGGTCAATTTTTTCAGTTCTTTTATAAATTTCGGAGATTCCATTATCAGAAGAAATGCATTTTTTTTTCAATTTTTATGCACTTTTGAATCGTTGAGACTATATTCTTATATTCCAACCCTTTTTTGAACACGTCCATACTTTTCTTCAAGGAAAGAAGAGGAGTTGATTGGAATTGTGAGCCTGTTAACTAGGGTGAATTGTTGCTGAATGGGCCTTTTGTTTATAAATGACGTCACCTTCCTCCCTCCAAGTCACCTCTTTTATAAGCATCATATTTACCTGGTCTTAATTGTAAAGTAGCATATATGCACTTCGTTGCATTGCATACTATCTCATTGAAGGCAGTAATAGGCTCGATCAGTGGGGGTACTGATATTGTTGGTTGCTTCATGGGTGCATCTCAGTTATTGCCCGTCGTTGAGGGTGAATGTCAGTGTTCGTATCTCGGTATGGATATGGCATCGTATAACGATAAAGGTATGCCCATTTTGCATTGGTTTATATTAAACTACACATTTTTTAATCCGAAAGATATTGCCTTGATGCTTTGATTTCTTCGTTTTTTTTTTTGCAGAAACTTCAGGTTAAGCCGAAAAAATCACTGTTGCTGTTTCCAATATTGCAGTTCTTGCTATGAAACCAATCTTGCTGACTCATCTGGACAGTGTCGGATTACCTGTGTTGTTTGACTCCAAACGCAGTCCCCACACCGAAGCCTGATGTATTGACTCCTGGCAGGGAGCTCAACAAAAAGATTAGTTTGCCCCCAAAGGTTTGCGATCAAACAATGGGAACGAATAAAGTTGGGCAAAATCTTTTTGAAAACGAGATCTGTTTCACTGTTGTCTGATATCGACTATGCTGCTGCTCGTGCTCCGCTTTCTGCCATAGTCGCATCGGAGCGGATGTGCCACGCTTCCGATCCACCGTCCACGGGTGCTGATCAATTCACGATCACCGCTGGAGCCGACGATCACGTCCATCAGGTCCCCGTCGGCAATCGGCCTCGTTGCGCGCTATTCCAGATGACGATGGCTTCAGTACGCCTGTGACCACTTATTGCCTCTGCCGGTTACCCAATAATATACCGTATAATGTTGAGGTGGTTCATTTTCCAACACCAGTACCGTATTCCGCCACCCGCAGATTTCTTGTTTGTGTCTTGGCACTGCCGTATGAAACACAACTCAGACTTCGGTAATTAAACCTTTTTTATTGATACTTAGACATAAAAACGACAGTAAACACACGTAACGGATGCACAACCATCCGCTTACCCAGACAATGATGGGGCATGCGATCACAAACAAAATGCCCAACATTAGCATGAACTGACAGCGACAAACATTAAACCCTAAAAATGTTCGAGAGAAAAGAAGAGCTACTTTGTATGTTGCATTACTCACACACAAAAACAACTTCAACATCAGCTTAGAAGCGAAGTTATGTTAGGCTGTTATTATCCAATAACAGAATCTACGCTGACGGTACGCTATCAACCCATAGACGACGTGGTACAAACACCAACAACGAAGTCACATTTCAACAGTCGAAGTCAGGATTTAACAGTTGCCAAACGTTTGGGATGCGTTTATATGCCCTGCTTGTTGAGCGACGCCCGCGGCAAGTTACGGCTTGCCACATCTTGCGTGGCAATTAGATGAACAACTTATGAGCTACATTTCTGAGCGGCCGATCGGCGACCTCTTTGTTTTCTTTGCATTCGTGCGCAGTCGCGATACCTGTCTAAAAGACATAGAAACGCACATTGATCGAGCATTGGACTCGATTATTGAACTGTAGAAGATCAGCGTTCATTTCCAATGAATCTTTAGTGTTGTTTTCAATAATTTAGGCGACCCCGTTCTCGACATTCAAGGTGAGCTGGTATGCTTGAAACCATTCCCATCGATGCCGTCACATTTCATCAATGACCCAGATGGAAGCAAATATCGAAGGGCTTATTTCGAAAGGTTTGAAGGTGTATGGACTCATGGCGATTATTGCTGCATAAGCGCTGAGACTGGAGGCATTATCATGCTCGGTAGGTGAGTACTACTTAACTTTGTTTGAGGCGTCTAGAAATCTTTCTGTTATTGTGCTATTTAGAGGTCATCTTATCGAAGCATTCAAGTGCCAATTGCACGAATCACACGAGTGCCCAGAGTTTCGTATATTAAAACTTGTATGAATGTGATTTTTTATTGTAAAATTATTTATAGAAGTGACGCAACTTTGAATCGTGGCGGCATCCGTATCGGCACTGCAGAAATTTACGGAATAGTGCAGCAGTTCGATGAGATTATTGACTGTATTGTCGCGTCACAAAAATTGTGAGTATTAACCATTTATTTGTTTGTTGCTCTTATGGGTTGGCAACTTTCATGTCTTTAGCCTTATCCTTCTATAAAGTCGAGTGAATTTCTTATGGGTTTCCGGTGTTTTACTTGTTGGTGTTTTACTCGTCGTCATTTGCAGTAACTTGTTTTAATTTATCTTTTCTTGTTGCATTCAGCTGGGCTTTTTTCCCGGACTTAATGCTTTTCAAATTCAGGAGGTTTATGCGTCTTGCCAAGCTTGGGTGAGAGGTGGAGAAATAGAAGTGTAAGAATTTCGGTAAGTTTTATTAATTGATTTCTTATATCTACCACAAACTCAAGGGAAAAAATATCCTTACTGACGTGGTCATGTCGTACCTGAGTATCTTACTTTCGAATCTCGGCGCTCATAATGCGGGAATTTTTTTTTCCGGCAACTGGTTTAGCCGTTTTAAGGAATATTTTTCAGAAACGGAAATACAGATGAGAGGATCATTCTGTTCGTGAAGATGACATCATCGAAGCAATTAACTGATTCGTTGAGAACACAACTAAAACAAAGGATTCGAACTCTAATGTCGCCACGTCATGTACCGGATATGATTGTTGCAGTGAGCGATATTCCGGTATGCTTTCTGTGATTTACACGTCACAATTCAAAATGAATCAACGAAACCACTCTAATAGCTTAAAAATTAACACTGATTTATATGTTATATTAAAAGTTAAAAAAAAACTTGCAATCGCTTGCGATTTTGAGTATTACTCATTCTCGCTGCAGTTGTTTCCGCTTATTTTCGTCTTGTATGCTTGTTTTCTGTTGTTGTGCTGCTTATGGCCGAACACAATAAACATATAGACACATTTGTGTTTTAGATCTGAAATTATTTCCACTCGATGAATATAATTAAGGACATTCTAAGGGAATGAGTATCACCGGAAAAAATACCTCTATGAAAAGTACAAAAAAGAATACTTTCTACGGAGGAAAAAATTGTTTGATATTGCCTTTTTTTGCATTTCTTGATATTAGTAAAGAATTGATTTTCTGACGAAAATTTTAATGCATTTACTGATCATCATCCTTATATGGGATGCTAATATGAATTCTTTGCTTTAATTTTGTAACTTTCATTGTTGCATAATAATTTCTTTTTTTTCAGTATACAATTAGTGGTAAGAAAGTGGAAGTGGCAGTAAAACAAGTGCTAAATGGTGAAAAGGTCTCATTTTATAATTTCTGATTGTTCAGTAAATTGTTTATGCAAGTTATCCGTTCAATCGGAATTGTTTACGTATTTTTTCGAAATATTTTATAAATTGTTTATTGGTTTTACTGGTATCGCTTAGATCTAGATATAATAAATCGTGATCTTATATCCTTAGTTGGCGAGGATACTGTAAAACGTTTCTAAGAAGTAGAGTTTACTTGGTGTGATTAATCTTTAAAAAGTTAAGTTATAGTAGTACTTAAGTATGGTAATTATTATCACAGAAATTGATCTTTCAACTGTATGATTGATCTATAGCGATCTGATAAGCAATTTGATTGCAGGTGGAAAGGAAGACTTCTTTGAGGAATCCAGAAGCACTCGACAATTTTCGTTTATTAGAATAAAATGTGAAGAGTGTGGCCGAATGTTTATCAGACACATTAAGGATTTATCATTTACAAGAGGAAATGCTTTCATTAGTGAAAAATGAATTTAGATTTGTTTTTGGAACATTTCTTTTGTTTTCTCATCATCTAATATGATTCTTATTGAGTTAAAATTATTGAATTTGCAATCAATTAATGAATTAGCATTATTTTCGATATTGCTGTGATTGTTGCGCTTAGCTTACCTTTTGAATTTTTTTTGAATTTATTCATTATTATCAATACATATGAAAATGCCGTAGGCAAAAAAAAACGCTATAGACAGCTGAATATTTGATTTCCAAATTTAAAAGGTGGAAGATCTTTTATGCGCTTTTGAAAGTTTGCAATATATTATGCAGATGTGGCTATCTATCAGGTGTAGTTCGAGCTCGAGTCATATTTAAGCTTGGGTTATGAAACTTAATGATTCTAACATAGTCCAAGAATTGACTGCCTACTCTATACTGATGTTTGGATTGATCCACAGCAAAAGGATAGAGACATTTAAAGATTTTTACATAGCCATTGAAGCAATTACAAAGTTTGTTGAACTTTATTTTAACCAACGAGGCACAGTTGACTCGATTCAGTGATTCGCCGATGCAGCTGCTGCTGTTGTTCTTTAAGGGTCACTCCATCTCACTGGAGGTCAACCAATCCTTAGACGGTCACCATGCTGCTTCTTTAGCTCTTTTACCAATCGGTGGCGTCTATTCTGTAATTCTCATCTTTATATTATTTTTCATAATGAATATTTTTGCCACCCGTCTAAATTTCCTCATTGCGCCTTCGTTCATTCTGTCTTTCACCATTATTACTTCACAAAGCCGTCACTTATTTTTCTTGCCCACTAATTTGATTCCTCTTATAATTCCAACTATTTTCTTTTTCCATTCTCCTCTTAGCCACTATTAACGGTTTGCACACTATTTGTTGGTTGTCTGCATCTAACTGTTGGCATCAGACTTTCATTGAAAAACTCATCTTTGTTTAATTCAACTTGATTGAATCTTGATTAAATTTTTAAAAAATTCAACTCTTATTATTACTCATCAGTACTTTTTCTCACTATTAAAGTCTTTATTCTTTAAAAAAATATCTTACGGTCTTGTTTAATTCTATTTCATACCTTTGCTTCCATTTTTCTGCGAATTTTTACGCACGTGCCAAATAGAAGAGTTCGTTTACCTTTTCACTCTATTTCCATCTTATAAGAATCATCGACCTTAATCCACCCTCATTTATCACTTTCCTCTTGGAGGCGTTTATTCTCAAGCCTACGGTTGCACTTTTTACTGTAGCGTTTTCTTTAGTTGGTTGAAGCTGTAGGACCATGTCATCTGTGAGCTTCGTACATTTCTAAAGTGTGTATGCTTTATTGAACATATTGTATTATTTGTTGAATTTCGTGCAACTGATTGAATTGATGAGCCGACTCACAAAAAGCACATATCGTGCCACCTGTTGTGGCCTCTCGCCATTTGTTTTCAACTTGTTTGGCACAAGAGAGTGGAAACTCTTGAGAATCGTAGTCGAATATCTCATTAGAAAAAGATTTAATCATCTAGCTTGTAATCGTTATTGATATATTTTAGGCCACAACTATCTTAAATATTTAAAAATATTATTAATACTACCTCATTTGGAAAACGTTCATCATCACCACATGTTTCTTTTTTTAATTGTTTTTTTGCACTTTGTTAATATTTGTAACAAGCTTGCAATAAAATATTTTCATCTGCAGATTGAATCACATCGGAATTCACTACTTCCAATATCGGGATGTTTTTTATTCAGTAATAGATGATTTGGATTATGGGAAGCAATATTTCCTATTGAAGATGAATTCTTGCACTTCAAGTATTTCATTGTGATAGTGAATGAAGTAAATAACAATCGTTGGGAATTCAACAACATTGTTCAAGTAGTCGTTTTAAGGAATTTCGTACATATTGCATCTGAAAGCACTGATGAGTTAAAGTGGTCATGTGTTGTGGAAAGTAGAACAACGGGCATCCCATCCTAGAATGGCTACATACAACCTTCAAAACGTTTTCATTTGTCTAAGCGATCTTTTTTTAGTGCAGACCGGCAACATAGAAAATAAATTATCTGCATATATATATATATATATATATATATATATATATATATATATATATATATATATATATATATATATATATATATATATATATATATATATATATATATATATATATATATATATATATATATATATATATATATATATATAAACAGTCTGATCAATTATTCATCTGCAGAATTATGAAAAATAATTTACAACTGTCAGTAATATGCATAAACTGCGTTTGACATGCTCGATCGCTGAATATTCATGGCTTATTTAGTCGTCTATCAAATACCTCTTTCAAGCAAATTTGCATATTCGAATGTTTAGTGCATTAAATGAAGTATTATAACACACAGCATTGTCTCTATCCGTTAACAATTCCTTTATGTCGTTCTGTGTGCTGCTGAAATGCTTAAAATAATGCGTACAAGATTAAGCAACCACGTACATCCTCATCTACCATAATAGTGCTGAAAAAGCAATCCTCATCACTTTATCAGAAAGTTTATTAAGACGCTCTTTTATGCAGATTTCTTGCCAACAGTATGATAATTTACGGTGGTCGGAAATTTGCATAAAACATTACTAGTAAGCATATTCGCTCAACAACGATCTCATTTTTAGCGAAAAGATGAACGGCGAATGGCTGTATTGGATTATCGTCCCAGTGTTCATAACGATTTCGTTGCTGGGATCGTATTCATTCTCGAGAGGTTATTTTATTCTTCGATCGTTTCAGATCAATTAAATATGTCCATAATGTGGTGCAGTGAAAGTTGGATTATTCAATGAGTTGAATATGGTCAAACTTTGCTTTCATCAGATTCCGAAAATTATAGTTTTTTTAAAAGTTGATTTCTTCTCGTACTAAGGCCTTTAGTGGTTTTTTGTTAATTGAAATTTTAGAAGGTTTGTGTTGAAAAAAAAAAGAATAGAAACTCTGATAGAATAATTTAACTGAAAATTTTTTGGTAAAGATCTTCCTAAGCATAGATAAAAGAAATTGAATGAGAAGCAATAAGGTTATGTACAAAGAAATAAGAACGTTGGATATGTTACACGTTTAGATTAGTATACAATGTGAACACCTAAGTTATCAGATATTTTGGTACTAATTAATTAGCTTTGAATGAGCATCACCATCAATAATGATCTATTCAAAATTTACTAAGACAATAAAATTGTAACTTAAAGCACTAAGTTTGAATATCACTTATCATTATAATGTGATCATAGGCGATCTCAACAATTCCAAATAGTCGCGTGCATTTATATTCGACGAGATTGCAATGATGTTTAGAATTTGCATATTCGAAATTACTAGATATGGAAATTCACTAAGCCTTAGAGTCTTTCGCATCGAAAATACATCCACAACTTTTTTTTTATCCTTAAAATTATGTTTTGGGAATTTGCACTGATGAACATCGGTAGTCGGCGATAATATTAGTGTTCTACTTTATTACAACGAATTTCACTTTAAAATAGGAAGTTACCAATTCCAATCTACCCTGGATTCCATTTGGGGAGTTTTTTTTTAACGGTTGGTTTCCGTTCACCGATCTCTAAATCCATTCAAGGAGCGTCTTTCCACTTCGATGGTTATAATTAAAGTTCAGAGAAACTTTTTGCTCAGATTAATTGTTAATTATAATAAATAATCGAGTAGCTCATTGTTGAAATATTTAAAAACAGTGCTTGCATGTTTATAATTCTTCTTTTTTTTAAATTTTATAATAGAGGTTATTAATCTGTAGCCGAAATAAAAAAATTAGAGTCGATTCAATTCGAAACACTTTCGTATGTCTCAACGATAAATGAAGCATTAGCATAATTAATGATGGTTCGATTCAATATTAGTGAAAAATAAAAAGCGATCGGAGGGGAGTCATGTGAAGGGACGTTCAACTCATCGACAAGTTCATGCTCTTCAACAAGAACAAAGCGACTCACAATCACAGCAATCTTCATCAAAGAAAACTGAACAAATTCTAACAACTTCACTGAGAGGATCGTTAGTCATCTTGTCTAATTAAATAATTGACTAGTTGATTAATTTATTTGTTGCTAAATTTGGCTAAAAATAACAAATAGAGTTGTATCCATTTTTATAAAGCAAATTAGCACATTCAGCGATTTCATTCTAACTATTGAATTCGATTGAGTGATTCAAAATTTAGTAGAGAAAGTTGCTTTTATTCATATAAATGCAATGCAAAGATACAATTATTGCATACTTAATTGTAATAATTTAATGAAGTATCTGATTGCAATTGCAATCTTTTCGTTTCAATTGTAGTCGTATCTCTAATGGCTGAAGATTATCGCCATTTTTGTATTTGTCACTAATCAATTCCTACTTTCACTCGGCATTCTTAGATCGATGCCGCATATTTTGTCCGTAACGGTGAAAGGTTCCATAAATTTGCAATAATTCATCACATCCGTTCTCTAAACTAATTATATATGTACTCCTAAATGAATCTAACATAAAATCCAACTCATAATAGCTCATAATAGATAACATAAAATCCAACTCATAACAGCTCATAATAGATTTCGACGTTATTCGATTTAAAACTTCGGTTGCATTTCCCGATCGACTCATAATGAACGAAGATAAATCATATTATTTTCAGCCTTTCACGAGCCGAATCGTCAAAAAGGATTGTAAAAGATGGAAAAGTTAAGAAAACAGTAAAGTATGTATGAATTTATTAATTCTTCTCAATCGTTTCATTGAAATATATCGACACTAAAAATAATCAAATTATTCAATGATTTTTATTGTATTCGTCGAAATCGATAATATTCGTGGTGATAAAACATCGTAATGAATGAATAAGTTTCTTAGATTTATCTATTGAAAATAAATCGATATATTTAATTCATTCAGAGAATATGATCGTTTCATGCTTTGTGATAAATTTTTGAGACGTTTAAGTATAAAATTTTTTACTGAATGAAAGCTGCATGTGGTAGTTTTGAAATCGTTTTATAATTTTTAGGGAAATCATTTATCGTTGTTTTTGAGTCTAGAAAAAATCAAAAAACGAGATTGATTAATCACTTATTCGAAAATAGTTTTTGATTCAAAGAGAATCTATATGAAAATTAATTACTCATTGAAATGAACAACGATTAAGCTCCTCACTTCAAAGTTCCAAATTTGAAAATAGCAATGCCTTGACGATTTGAGCCTTAGAACCTTCCTATGATACTATGAAGTTCCGAGTAGACAGCTTTCTTCACGAATTCTGTATCCAGCAACGCTGCTTTGCATCTTCACTTTCACATAACTAAAATCTGATCACTCTGGCTGTTGAAATCTTCGATTCTATTGGCAATTAAAGTTTATTCTTATTTATCAGTGAGTTGTTTATTTAATGCATTGGCGATTACGACGATTTTATAGAGAAGTAGAAATTGATCAAATTCTGCTCGCATCAGAATTAAAGTTAATAAAAGCAGTAAGTAAAATAAAAAGTGAATAAATAGTAAGAGGACAAAAGTAATAAATTGAAACAAAAATAACACTACAATAGTAATAAAAATTTTTCCTCACTGTAAATTATTCGCAGATTTTAAATACTCAGCGATAATATAATTTTCATTTCTTAAAAAAAAATTTTCTTTTGTTCCATTAAGTTCAATTTTTCAGAATTTCGAAAGTATGACTGATGTTTAGCGTTCATTGAGAAGAAACTTTTAATTAATGGAAATAACTCATCAATGTGTTTAGAAATGTTTTTTTATATCTCAATTTATCAATAATCTTTCAGGCCGCATTCAATAAGACGAAAACAAAGAATGCGAAAATCTCTAAAATTTCGTCCACAGTAAGCTTTTATATTTATCTATAAGCTTCATCTATGAATTTAAACTTTCATTTTTTTCCGTATTTTATATTTACTCGAAGTAAGAAGCTTCAATAACGCTATGAGTTGCCCACAAAATAAGTTGATCATAGAAATAAATGGAGCATAATATCCCAATAGGTGAATCCATCAATATGGAAAACAAGATTGATAGATGTTATTGTGATGATGATCGTTGTTTATAGTGCACCATCGGCGAACGATGATGAGAGAACTGAATTCGAAGAAGTTGGAGTTGTAAAGCGACCAGCGATTTGCAAAACACGAATCGTATTAAAATGGAAGAAGCAAACTCCAATAAAGAGAAAATCAGTGAGTTAACGAAATATTCCTTCACTGATGTGCTATATGGCGAGATGAATCCACAAAAATTATATTGATGAACTGGAGAAATCCCATTTTATTCTATTTTGTTAACATATCTCATTCTGAAATACATTTTAGAGAGTGAATTTTTTGGAGAATTTTGGTCATAAATTTATGAACGTTTCTGCGTAAAGTTTGATCGTATATCCGATTGAATACTTTACTATTTAAGGATTAAAACTTTATCGTGAGAATGACACTCTTGAGGTTATAGAAATGAGATTCCTGAGGACATAAATAATATATGGCGTTGCACTCTCTTTTGGGATGTTCATCCGAGTAGAAACTTCCTTTGAGAAATTGGCATTTACTCCTTTGGGAAATCCTCATTTACTCTTTTAAGATTGCTTTGAAAAGCATCGCTCGCCGTTCTTTAGCATCGCTGATCCCATATTTCCGAGTGTAGCCGTCTTGCTTGTTTGGATTGCATTACATTTGCATTATTTGCATATGAGTTAAAACAGAAGGAAAATGTAGATAAGCAAGTATTAGAAATTAAGGAGTTAATCGGCGATCAAGTTGATAATAATCCTCGCCGAAGCAACAACAGATCAAGATTCATGAGCAAGGCATTTCTTGGGTGCTTTTAGCTTCGTTCTTTTTCTTTAACTTTCCTCTTCCCATGCCACTGTTGGGTTTAAATGAAACGTCATATTGCATAAGCGTTAATAAAATGAATCGAAAAATTTACACTTTTCTGCAAAACTTTTTAGGAATCAACAAGTCAGTCGCTATCCAGAAAGGACAGCGATATAAGTGAGTCAAGGTCTCGGAGTAAAAAATCGACGAAGAAGAGGAAAATAAAGGATGCACAAAGAATACGAAGTGAAAAATTACGAGGAACACTCGACACCGAAAGATCAATCGAAAGCTCGGAAAGAAATTCTCATAAACGAACACAACGATCATCAAGATCTACGAAAGGTAATAGGCAACAAATCGATATCAACATATCAAGGGTATTCGATGTGCCAATTCATAGCGATACACTTGCAAATCTCGATCGAACAACTCACGACAACGGAGAATCGATAGGGCATTCGAAAGCCGATTCACGATATATGACAAGGGAAATGCAACCTGAGATTGAAATACGAGCATGGCGTAAATCAACTACCGAAAAGAAATCAAATAAACCACAACGAATTGCAAAAATTGGGAAGAAAAAATTCGAAGAATCGCAAATATTTATGCCAAAAACATTGGATTCAACATTTTCCGATGCATCGATATCCTTGCAGCATATTGATGATTACACAAAAAAGTCATCGACAACTCCATTGAAAAGTCCGTTGAGTTCAAGCTCATCGAGTAGCTCGCAATATTCCAAAATGACATCTGTTGATAGAAGCATTGATATAGGCGATGTAACAGGAACTCATAGAGGGAATTCAGCGCCATCAATCAATAGGAACACTAAAAAAAAGTCGCTACGCGTTAAAGAGGATAAAATAGTGGTCACATGTGAGAGCAGGAAAAGAAAGGAAAGAAAAGAGAAGCGACAGGATGAGACCGTGGTGGATACTGGTAGATTACAAAATGGGGGACATGACAAGAAATTGGTAGCGAATGAGGCTAGCACACAAACGGTATCTCAAAACAGCAAAAAAGAAGGAAAAACTATTGTAAATAAAATAACGAAACAAGTGGATGAATCAGAGCCATCGCAAGATAGTAAAATAAGTAGCACGCAAAGTGAAAAAGAGTCTGAACAGGGAGAATCAGGAAAAGAAAATAAACCGAGCGATCAGGACATTCGGAGAGTGAATGGTGATCTACTGAGGCGCAAAGAGGAAAAAAAATATACAAAAAAGGAGCGAGAGGAAAAGGAGATTCGAAAGAAGTCCATTAAACAAGAGAGGAAAGTCGAAGAGGTGAAAGATAAAATGGAAACAAGAAAACAATCTGCAGAAGGAAGTGGTGAAAATGCAGAAAAGTCGGATGAGGGTGATGGAGGATGCGAAAAGAAAGTCGATGAAGTTAGTATAGATAACGCATTGGCCAAAGAGGCACAGGCACAGAAACCTATAAATTCTACAAAAAGTAGTAAGCAGGAAGGAAGTGAGGAGGAAGGGGAAATAAAGTGTCATGTAGCATGTCCTAAAGAGAAAGAAGAAATTAAGAGCAATGATGAGATAATGAATGAAAAGAAAAACAAGATAATGCATGAAAGTGGCGAAACGAAAAAACACTGCGAGAGCTCCAAGCAATATCGAGATAATAAGGTGCCTCAAGGATCGGCTTTCATCGAAAAGGATCTTCAACAACAGTTGACATCACTTTCGAAAGATATGTCATTCGTATCACCAGCATCACCTTCATTTGCATCACCCAGGTACATTCATTGAATACCAACCCATTTATCAAAACATTTAGGAATGGCTATTTACAGAAGGAAAGTGATGAAAATTTTCTAGTGAATACAAGTGGGGACGAATTCACCGAAACAATAGCCAGAAGTTACTATTTTTAATATGCAAGGCCGCAGATTTTTCTTTTTTTTACATCAGCGCATTTACCACTTCTCCAAGCATTGAAGGCGAATACATCTGCGTATATTTATGGTGTTTACAAATAATTTTCGATTTATTACATAAAAAGAAGTTAAGCGATTACAACTAAAATAGTGGATTGATATAGTTAAGAAATAAAGGTGTATGAATCCATTAGAGCTATATAATACGCGTTTTCGCACTTGTTTTATCGAATGCTTCTGGCTAGTTGACGCTCTTCCATAGGAATTTTTATCATTTATTAGTGATAACGCATTGAAAATGAGGGTGATCAGCAGGAATTTAGGCTGTAATTCAAATACGTCTTCGTTGATTGACTAGCAGATAGGTGAGCAGTGCACTAGGCTAGTTCTGATAATAAAAATGCAAATGAAATTGCCTAGAAGTTTGCGTTGAGTGATTAGATGTTACGGCAAGATATATGATGAAATGATAATGTTGTTCGTTCAGAAAAGAAGTGAAAGACCGACCGTATAGATAACAATGAAATATGCAAATAAATGAGATAAAAACACAAAAGCAGATAGGAACATATAAAATAGATAATAACAGATGTCCAAATATGAATTAAAGTGAGGCTTTTGCAGAATGATAAATCAGTTGATATGAGACTTAAAACACGATAAATTTACGCTTAAATAGTCAAATCAAATCAAAATGTTTTGATTAGAAATTGCGAAATTTTTGCACATTGCAATAATTTTAGAGATTTAATATAATCAACTAAGAATAAAGATAAAAGCAATTTATTTTAATTTATCTTTAAGGATAATTACGCAAGAAAAAAGTTCTCCAATGAATTCCGCAGAATGTAAGCGAATATCATTTCTATTAATCAATTACAATCAACAAAATCTGATCGTTTCTCGACTCTCATAGATCGATTTTCGAATGCTTCATTACAATATTTACGTATTGAATAATTACTCAATATTGATCAATTCATATATCAATATCGATACCTACATATCATTATCAATATAAGTATTTCAAATATTCACATATCCAATATTCATACATCGATAATTGGTCAATTTATATGCGTTGCCAAATTTTATCTTATATATAAAGTTGCTTACAATCGACTATTATGTGCTCTTTACAAATTAATCTGTTAATATGCTATACTTCCTTAAGTATGAAATATTAATGAAACTTCAGAGACTGTAGAATTCAATCAATAATTTTTCTGTCAGTCTTCTTCACTTTATACGAACGATGATTACTGTGCCACGATAGCAGTGACGTCAATAATTTACACATTTCTTCGTTGATCACTTTTTTAATTTGTAATAAATCATTAGAATAAAATTATTGTCTTTTGAATAACCAACAAACGGTAAAGCCGAAAACGTTAGCCAAAGGTGAAAATAATTAGTGATCTTCTGTATTAAATAGGCAACATAATGAATATATTCGTTGAATGATAATATTTCAGCGAGCAAAAAAGTGTTATCACAAATGGAAATTGATAAAGAACATACGATTAATAGCACAGAAAGCAGTGGTTCATTAAAAGATAATGCTGATAAAGTGAATGATGAAAAACATATCGATTTGAAAAAAATTAAGGCAAAGAGTGAGGTGAAAAAAGATGAATCAAATGCTAAGAAACGTCATAAAATAATCGTTGAAAGATTCATCGATGATCACACAATGGGCAGTGAAACAGAGAGCACTGAGAGAAGTGATACTCCATCATCTGAAACGTTGAGGGATATCAATGAAACTATTCCCGATAAGAATTCATCGGGAAGCTTAATTAAAGCTCAAAAAAATATTGAGAAGGAGGGGCAATCAGAGAAAGAGGAAGCAACTCAAATCGATGATGAAAGTGAAACTATTTCCGATAAGAATTCATCAGGAAGTGTGATTAGAGCGCAACAAACAGAGGAAGAGGAAACAACTCAAATCGATGATATCAATGAAACTGTCGCCGATGAGAATTCATCAGGAAGCGTGATTAGAGTGCAGCAAAATATTGGCAGGGAAACAGAATCCGAGAAAGAGGAAACAACTCAACTCGATGATGAGAGTGTTGAGGAGGAAGATGAGTCACAAGAAGATGACGATGAAAACACTGATATACCTCATCGAAAAGAGAATTCAGATGCCGAGGTATGCATTCGTATGCTCTTCCTAGTTTGTTGCAGCTGCTCATTATAGCTTCACACTACGTTTTTTTCTAAGTCGGGGAGGGTGTGATGCAAGGCAGAGTAAAGCTAAGTAGATGAGGATGCAGAGCCCTATCTACATCTCTCTTAAAATATAACTTCTATGTCGCAGATTAGTGCTAAAATGTTTCTAAATCGGTGTAGTGCAAAATTGTTTAGGGGTTATGCGTGTAAGAATTGCATTGTTCACCCCATTATTGCATTACTGTTCTTATAAATGCGATTTTTTGCAGTACAAAGATTATCTCTGTTGAGTCGTGAGGTCCTTATCCCGTCGATTCTAATGTGCTCGAATATTGAATACTTCTGAACGCAACACCGAAGAAAAACCTTATCAATGATCGACTGATGTATCGATTCTTGATCTGATACTTTCAGCAGATCTTCCTACCAGCCCTCTTTAATATACATACCAACTTTAATTACTTATATTTTTTTATAATGAAGAAATAAAAAACTTAATTCCCAATAAATTTGATTGGATGTCCAGATGGTATTTCACTAAATTTTTATTGATAGCTATGCAGGCGAGTTTCCATCATGAGCTTCCCAAATGAATCTCTTGACAGCTTCGTTTTATTTGGCTTTATCGGGACATTTCGTCAGTAAATTCCGTTTTTAGACTATTTTTATAAGCAGGAAGTAGGAAATGCATATATAGAGAGATGGGATTTTATTCTGTCTTGAGTGGCCTTTTTCCACGCTCGGATTATTTGAAGTGCCAACTGCTTACTTAATTTTCTACACATTTGCAGGAATCACCGAGGCGGATAGCTGGCCAAGTGCTGGACATTATAAATAAGAACAACTTCTTTATGAATACAGTAACACACGATCAGGATGTATTGTTAAAAGGGTTTTTTGCTTCCGAAGTGAAATTCGATGAAGATGTGAGTTAAATAATTAAACCTCATTTGTTGTTTCAGGATGTTCATATTCGATGCTACTAAATATAGGGAACTATAACTGTATAAAGGTTCTTTGTGGTATTGGAATATAATAGAGGGCACAAATTTGGAAGGAGATTGTGGCAACATTATACCTATGAGCATATATTTGCATTTTTTTATTCGGTGTGCTTGCCGAGATTTTCAACTTGAAGGCTATTGAATTTGGAGTTATGAAAATTGGTAGTGTACATCATAGTATAAGTGCTTATATCAACCTTCAATTTATTTTTGAAAAGAGTTACAGATATTTGGAGGTACCACAATTGCGTTTATTTAATATTTTGACGAATTAAAGAACACTTCTGGGAGGTCCTTTCAAGTAACGAGATCATTTAAATTGTGAACATTTCATTTTAAATGTTTTGATTTTTTTTTATTAGTGGCCTGTGAAATTGAGGACGGGAAAATATTCTTCATTTCATACTCTCTGGATTGATTTTGACTTTATTTAGCATTCTCTATTAACAAGTAGTAGTGCACCACTATGATCAAAAGCTAATGAATACCGATCTACATATACTAAAATATATTGCGCGCCTGTTTTTTGAGTGTAACATAGTATAAGAGAGAGAAATTTGCTTAGAAATGACACAATGGTGGGCTCTTATTCCTCAATGCCATTAGTTCTTCTATTTCTTTACTGTGTGAAAATGAAGGGAAGAAGTATCCTTACAAGTCTGGAATAACTTGCAACTTATAGATTTGAACTGTTTGTTCATTGTTTTATATCCTCGACGCTACTTTACTCATCTCATTCAACGAATTCAACAAGAAATAATCTCACTAAATGTTCACATAATTTGTAATTTCAGGTGGAAAGTGCGATTTTTGTTGCACTGAATCTAGCCATTGAAAGGGTTATTTGCACAGCACTCACTCACTCTCAAAGACAGTTCCTCTCACAACGGAGTGCTGCAATAAACACAATGTTCGCTTGTATGCAATGTAATGTGCAACGATTTGTACCTACATGTTGGCGTCCCAATGGTATTATTATTCATATTAATACTCTTTTTATTATTACTTATTGTTATCATTATTGTTATTATTACTGCTACCATTATTATTACTACTATTAGTCATTATTGCTGTTAATTAAGTGCAATCGATGTGACCATAATAGACGATGATTATGCTTAAGTCGTATTCTGCTGGTTCACTCATTAAACATTTCATTAATCAGTCTATGATTCTCTTTATTAAATTCTTGTTTAGTTGTAGATAGTTTATGTGATTGGCAATTCCACATTGTATCACTTGTTCTTTCCTACTTTTTTTACGTCTTAGAATCATTAAGGGAATGAATGAATGCACTTAGCATAACAACCGTATAATAATAGAAATTGAAAATTTCATTGTAGTTTTGAACAACGTAAATAGGATATTATAAGGCTTGTTTTGGATTATCGGATTTCTGATGTTTGAAAATCTCTTAAGAAATTCTTCAAATTGAGAGAAATCTTCAGAAATTTTTGAAATTTATTAAAATCTTGTGATTCACACTCATCACTTGGAGGTTAATCTATAGAATTATTTGTTTCTTCATTTCTTCTTTCTTTTCTTTTTTTTTTTCAGAGGCTAAAGGAACGATAGGAACGAAAGAAGGATCTAAAGAGAACAATAGTCCATCATCACCAACAGAGGCAAATGAGAAGCAAGATTAACGATCATTAGTAAATATCCAGTGCAGCCAAAAACCATTAAATGTTTATACACCCGACTGGCTAATTTATCTTTTTATGACAGTTTGATACGATATATATGTATAAAACAGAATTAAAATAAACGTGTGAGGAGTGGATTTGATTCTTTATCGAGCTGTAAGAAATCACAGGAGATAGTTATGTCCTTTTGCAGATTGCATGCATTGTAAAAATCTTGTGTAATCTTATAAACTAAGGTGATGCTCGGAATACAACGAAAATGAAAGTTCGAGCTAAGTGCGCCGAGTTAAGGCTATTTCATCTCGATGAGCGATGCAATCTCCTTTCGGTCACGCTTTTGTCTCGTCGTACTTTTGTCGTTAACTAGTAATCGCAGCTATGCAATGAGTTAGTGGAACTCATAAACTGGGGAAGGATGAGGAAGGATTGGGGAGGAGCGAAAAGTGACCAGACCCTTGATTCTTTGCATGAATTGCTTTTTCTAGGCGTCACGCAACTTTTTTCGTTCTATTTTAGAAAAGGGATTAAGATTGTTCATCAGCGTTTGTTGGTGATTTTTGATGGGTGGGGATGTTTTTAATGAGTCCTTAGTTGCTGTCTTGAATATGAATGTATTTGCGATTGAAAATTATTAATTTTCAACTAAATGTTTTGTGATTGATGGAGTACATGGAATCGATTGAATTTGTATGAAATACGATGACGGTGGAAGGTGGTGTATTTTTGAGGAGAGAGGAGGAAGTGGTATAGGTGCGGAACCGTGTGCGGTAATGACATTGTGGGTATTAACGTACAGGATTATATTTGTTGAGCATAAATATCATAAAAAATGTGATATCACTAAAACCGGCCTCTCGAAAAAAAACGAACCCTCCTTCACATTAATAGCATGATTCAATAAGTTTTGATTTGTTTTTTGTTAAACGACTAAAGGATACTATCTCTGCGATATTGCCATTTTTTTTGAAGCCCTTGGAATTTCTTGTTCGAGTATCTGTGTGCATGCAACTCATTCGCATTGAGCTGGTATTGTTGACTTTGTGACTGGTGTAGTGCAGACGCATGCGGATAGTGGCGAGAGAATTTTGATTTCGTGTGCTAATGGGAAGGTGAGAGGTTAGTTACAAACAGGTGTAACGAGAAGACACTTCTAGGGTGGTAGTTATTAAACAAAATAAAGGTTTAGAAAGTTCAGAATTTCTGCAGCATAAGTTTCAAGCTTGGAAACGACAGGTAGATATTGCTACTTTTTTTACTGTCAGGTTTGGGTCATTAGAGAACGGCGGAAAAGCGAGCGCTAATTACGTGTTTTAGCAGTTGCCTCGTTTACTATGCTATCTACTGTTTCAGATTTTACAGTGGTGATGGCTTGTCGTATGCCGTTTTATTCATCGACTTAGTCATTCCACATCATCGATGAAAACCCTTTATGAGGTATGAATCAGTTTTATTCCCTCTCCCACTCGTTTGATGTTACGATTATTTATAGTGAATATGTTTATTTTATCATGTAGTTTTCGCCTGGAACGATGTCCGATGGAGAGAATTTAGAACAACAATGCAATTTCTAGTTGAAGCTGTGCTAGTGATAGGTTGGTGATATGTGAGCTTAACGACCTGGCAAGGCCAGCCTAACAAAGCTCGTTCAACAAAACTTGTAGGATTTCGAATCAACATTCGAGTTTATCTCGAGGGTTTATTCTTTCAACTTCGTGATTTTACTTCATCTGTTGTTTCCTCGTTCTACCTGCTTGTTTTTCCATTGGGTGTTGTTTAAGTTAACTGAATTATTTTGAGCGATTAGAAGCATAAGCCTCTTTGCTTTCTTCATTGTTTTTGCACAGTTTGATATTTCTGACTTTAACAAAAATAGGAAAATTTTTTGCGATGCAATTTCATGAAGCCGCGGCTTGATACGATTTCAACGGCCACGATCTCGTTTAGCTTTTTTCTATCGAAAAATTTTCTCTTTTCGTTGCTCTATAGAGATGCCATAATGCATGCAGATGGCAAGGGGATTTGCTGTTGAGCTATGGGAATGACTCGATAATTGGACAATAGCAACGCCCGTAAAGCTTTAGCTTCATCGTTCTTCCACCTATATTATATATATATATATATATATATATATATATATATATATATATATATATATATATGTAGCGTTAAATTCCAATCGCAATTTCTGAAGAGATATAAATAAGCGTTCAGCGAGGCGCCAAAAGATTAAAACGAAATGTAGCATCGGAAGAAAGGAAAAATGCACGTAATATGCTCATTGGAAAACCTGTAAACCTATAGCTATGTTCGAAAGAAATAAGTCGTATTTCCAAACTCGTTTGAACTTAGTTTGTCTAATAGAGCCGAAGCAATCAACACAAATGCAGAACACAAATATAGTGTGCTGACCTTAGAAGGCATATTCCACTGATCGAGGAACTAATTCGTTTTGCTCCTAACGATTTGAATAGCTCATACATCAACTTACTTCACCTCAGAAAGTGTCATCTCTTCTTCGAAGACTAACATTAGGCATGAGTTTCATTTAACCGGGTGAAATTTGAAAAAAAATTTTTTTATTCAAAAAGGATCTGTTAGCAAGAAAAAACGACGTTTCTCCTCTTTGCAGAAATACTACCACTGAACGAATCCGTTCCAAAAGCAGATGTACACAGTTAATCAAGAATTCTCTCGATGAGATTATGCCACAGTCCCATTTCCCTCATAAACGAAGAACCTGTCTATCAGTGTTGAAAGCTCTACTTTTGTTAATCATGAGTTGAACTTTAAATATGTATTGATATTATCCAGGATGCAATGTTTATTTAGGGGGATCTCTTATCGAGTTATATTAAATTCGCAGTATCGATAGTATCGTAGGAGTCAATTGCAGAATATAAGCAACATAGGAGGATAATTCAAATCACTTCTAAATAATACCCTATCATATGGATGCTTGATGCTCACATAGCGCTAACCAATAAAGGCAATCTTAACGTTGATAATAAAATATAAAAGGAAAAGTTGGCAAAAAAAAAGGAAAACTAATAAAAAGCAATAATGGGACACAAAGCCACAAATAGAGAGGGCAATAAAAATATGAGCAATCAGCATAGCGATGCTCTTTAATGCATAGCATTGCTGCCAAACTTTTCCAATAAAATCAATAATTATTCACTATCTTCAATTTTCAAGTAATTCCACAAAAGTCAATACACGTACCAACGAATTCTTTTTGCTAGAGACATATAGATATCAGCGCGTTCGAAGAAAATGTAAGAGAAAAACCCACCTCAATGAATAAGAAAAAAAACATAGCGATGTGCCGAATAGCGCATATAATGAGTGGAATATACAAATGAAACGTCACATATGCGATAAAATCGAAAACCCGAAAATCTACAAACGTATATAGGGTGGTGAAAATCAGGAGAACAATTATTTCCATCCTATTCGTCAATCGTATTGTCCCCTTCCTAATCTTTCTATCTTTTCCACTCCGTTGTCAGTAACACCATAAAGATTATTATAGAAATTTAGATGTCGAAGAAAATGTTCAAATGTTCAAAATGGAAAGACGGAAAGTAACACTTGCATTCTTTACTCAACAAAAAATGCCGTATTTCGTATTCTTTTTAACATTTACAAACTTAATACATCTGCAAATGCGTTTCTAAGTGATGCATAACCGTTTCATCGAGCGCATAAAACAACAATCTCAAGCGAAAACTGAATTTTTTCTCTGATAACTTGCACTTGTCGCCCTTACTGAAGTGGTACTTTCGTTCGACTTTTTCCGACGAGATAAAATTGTCTTCTTTTTCGATGCCTAAGAGCAATATTCATTTGATTGCACGAACGAATATCAAGTGTCGTTTTGCGCTTAGAGCGCCACTGAGCAACGAACTCTAATAGAAACATCTCATTTAAACGCTAATAAATCTTCGCATCCCATATAGTTAATTTATGAAGAGAAAATATTTATCTTTACGTCAAGTTTACCACCTCAAAACAATATTCATCGATTTTGTGACTGTCTAGTAAAGGTTGCCTTCTCTTGTAAGAGATAGCAGTTTAGCTATTACTCAACCTAATAAAACCGCAGACAGATGACTGTCCCTCATAACGAATAACAATGATGTCATCTTGGACACACTTTCATTGCTAGATTTCTTAAAGAGGTTTCTGAGGGGGTGTCAACAACAATTTAAACCATATACGGGGAAAGAAGTTGGGAACGGTTGCTTGAGATCTATCTGTTGATTTTCTGAGCACTTCAAGATCATCAGGGTTGGGTCGATCGCCCCCAGAGCAAGGTGGTGACTTGGTGTGTAATGCCTACAAAACACGGGGACAGGACATTCTGGCGGGAGAATGACGTGGTTGAGGAGGCGGTGTATGAACCGGTGAGATGGTAGAAGAGGATGAAATCGACAGCGAGTCGGAGGCTGTTGGCGATCCAGGACATTCCTCCAGGGACAACGACACGGTGCGCGATGCACCTGGCGATACCGCGCGGCGGAAAAGTGCCGTTTTTGCCTCACGCTCCACCATGAACACGTTCCGGCGTGCTTCCACTTCACCGATCCTGAATCAAGAACATCCCCGTTGGAAGGCAACTCTAACAAGCGTATTTCAGAAGAAATGTATTAGTATACTGCTAACGGAACTGGTGACTGCTAACGCGATTAGCAGTCCATGCCGTTCCCATCGCCATGATACCCACTGCAGGAATTCACCGTTTATCCATGGCACTTGCCATAATAATCAACGTTACTAACATTTTCGTCGAAAAGTGGGTGGTAAGGGGAACGGGTGGAATTAAAGCGTTCTTCTTGGGAAAGCAAGCGGGGACTTCAGTCCACAATTCTCAGGAACACGACATTATGGGAAAAAAGAAACACACGTACATACATATATCAACCAAAAACTTATGAAATATATTCGAATTGCCTAATGGTGCTTGGTGGTCAAGACTGACCGCAGGTTAACGTTGACCAGTCGGTCACATTAAATGCTCGAAAAGCTGTCTAACGCAATAACCGCCTGATTACGTTTGTGGTGATGTATGACAACTGAAAAATAAAGTACACAATTTGCGAGGTAATGCATTCACATCTTAAATCATTGAATGTTTCGTACAGAGTGTGATTCGAATGATGCGAAATGTATGGGAACTTTTGGCATCTTCAAATGCTTTCGAAGCTGATATCTCAGCGTGAAAATTGATCTGGAAGCTTATCCTAGGGTGGCGATTAGATTTCGCAATCAGAATTTTAGCGATTCCCGCATTGGAACTATCGGAGAAACAGATGGCATAAACAGGATCACGAATACACTTAGCTAATGCGCCTCGTAAATGCAATTTTGATAACAGCAAGAAATGAATAATACACAGATAATAGACGCTTCAAGCATGTCCGAATTTATGGGCAACACAACAGCTATTTCGATATCAGCGAAGACCCTTGGCAAATGGAAAATATACGTTTACCTACCACCTAATTCTAAAAAGCTCTAAGATTACTTTATTTGGATATCAGTTACGAGTTCATAAATTGGGAGGATAGAAATGAAAACCGGATTACACAGAGTATTTCCTCTAGGGTCTCATTCGTTAGTAGCCCGTCGCTTAGCCGTTTCCCTAATCGCTTAGTACTTTTATTAAGAAACTATAATTTAAAGTTAAGTGGGAAATAAAAAGAAATTAGCGGGTTTTATTATATCTTATGCTGGCCATACGGTATGTAACTGCGCGATAACGGTTGCTATACTAGATATCGCTGTTCTATTTGCAAATTTTGCATAAACGAGTGATCAGTTATGAGGACATATGTTTGCAAATAGTGGAACAAGTCATTCAAAATAATTTATTTCAGCAGTTGCAACTAAAAGTTAATTTATCTAGTAAATCATTTCGTTTCCATTCCGCTTGAGCATAACATCGTTCTCATTGCCTAGCCCTCCCCGACTGTCACCTTCGATCCCTCTCAGGCGCACATCCGACCGGTACTTGTCGCTGTTGAAGGACACGTTCTTTAGGTGTTTCTATCCTTAAAGTATTCTCATAACAGTCACCAACCCATTCTTTACCGTTCTCTAACAACCTCAACTAGGATCAAGTAGTGTGCTGTCGAGATTGTAATGAAAAGCTTTGTGGAGAAGGAACGGTGGTAACGGACCATGAAATCTGCTGGGGAGGGATGAGGGCATACAATGAGCAGTCAGTCTCTCCACCTCCTTATTTTCCCCTAGCTGTCCTTTCCAGCTAGTTTCCCTTTTCTCTTCGTCATGATAAGTAATGGCTTGCCAGTTTAGCTGACAGCAGAGGTGGCTTTTAAGGTTGATTTCTGCAGGGATGATCTAGGAACACCAAAGTATCGAAAGCAAAGAAACAAGAAGTGTTTGACCTCAAACAAATGTGGACTGCAAGCCAGAACCGAGAAATCGGGTACCTATCGTCGACGAAATATTTTCCTTTCTTCCCTTCGCATTTGCAAACTGATGCGTTGCCACCGCTACTTTATTTACGGATCGAACGGAACCAAAATCGGGATATGGGATTCGTGCCGCGAACCCATCGACTTCTTAAAGTCCGTCCTTCTTCAAAAGAATGGAGGAAGGAGGCAGGGGATGGAGGAGGAGATCTATGGATTTGTGAACAAAGTAGAATGGTCGGATGAAATCCCATTTCTTGGTGCAAACTAGAAATATATTTTTGCAATGGGAACGAGGAGAAACGTCCGCGATGAACGCAACAACAGCCTTTAACGTAATATAATTATGTAACAGTCGCCATTTGCTGGTAATTGCTAACTCTTGTAGCACGCGCTTATTAAATATGCTACTGCCGTATTATTTTAGAAGTACCATTGTTTAAAATATTGTACCTCGGATGATTGCAGGTCATCTACACTTCATTTTTTTAAGAACAGAAAACTATAAGGCCCAAATTGCTGAAAAAAGCGCAAAAACTAAGGAAAAAAGCCTGAAAATCTTTTGAAAAAAGTTCATAGTACGCAAAAAAATAAAGAAAAACCCAAAGAATTTTTCGTAAATTATTTTAAACAAACAGTAAATAAGGCGGTTAAGTTCGTCGTGGCAAAAAAAAAAGAATTAACCTGTCATATATGATTCCATCGACGAGAAGTTCCTTCTTAAAATAGTTGATGTTCTCTTTGTTGTCGAGATCATCGCCCCATACGAATGAAACGAGTCCGAATTTATTAGCGCGCTGTACTGGTGACGGATCGCGAAGGAGATCCTCTGAGTGGAAATTCACACCCTTAATAAATTTGCTTAATATGTAACAACGATCCGTACACTTACTATATTGTTTGATAAGCCATAAAGAGGAATAACATGGAAAACGGGTGGCGATTTGCGAAATCTTGCTATTGCAGCAGCGTAGTTTCCAGCTTTTCGGTTTGCAGCTGATCGAGCAATCGACTCTATTAAATGGGGCCTAGGCCAATTAGGACTCATGAAGGTTTTTCAAAAACATAGCATTTCGAAGTGATGAACTGGAGCTTAAGTTTAATATCCTGCGGTAAGAAAAGAAGCCAATCATCGCATGTATTTTTTAGTAACCCCGCAAATATACGTAAATGTTTATAGATGCCCCTTAATTAAAGGTCTCGGAGCTCGTCCAATCTTTGCGACACTTTCTGATTCGTCCATTCACTACATACCTCCTCTTGGTGACTTTAAATATATGTATACAGGTGAATCCTTACTTCTCGGTCTTATTGCATCGTCACTTTCTCTTAGCACTCAACTATTTAGTCATCGATCTCTGCCAAATCCATTGCCTATCATTCATTGGCCTTAAAAGTTTCAATGAAACTTGGTGTGTTGCGATATACAACAAAAGAACTTACTAAAATATTGATACTGGCAGCGAAATTGACAGCCGCATTCGATGTCGATGCACGCATATCAACAAACGGCTCATAACGAGTGGTCATACCAACACACAGAAATAACACTGGATAGAGATGCTGTTTAGCAGCTATACTAAAAGAAAAACAAGCGTTAAGTAGAGAAAATCATTGGGAAGAGAGCGCACTTGATATGAATCCATTATTGTACATTCAACAACACATGGGAATTAGTTCGCTTATCTTAGCGTTTTACTAGTTTAACTTTTGATCTTTATCGAAAATAAACGTTGCAAGAGAAGGCAGATAATGGATTCAATGCAGTTCACTTCTGGATGGATGGGTAAGCATTTATTTCATTCATTGATTCATTCATCTCAATAAGCTTTGAAATATGGCCACCTTAATATGGTCCTATATTTCAAAATAGCATTAGGCAAAGAGTTTCTTCTCATTTCGAAAGCATTCGCATAAGAAGATATTATGGAGCAGTTTGGAAAAAAAGTCATTCTAAGTGACACCTAAACATCATTCCGTCTATAGAAAATGACATTTATTTTAAAGAAAATGGTAAGGTAACGAATTATTTACGACAACATCACATAAGCTCTATTTTCATGCAGATATTCTTTTAAATATTGTTACTATATAGGAAGAGAAAGGGGGATATAAAATGTTACTGTCGGGAAAGAACCCCTTTATGAATGTAACGCTCAAAATGTATGCATTGATTTCATATCAAAATATGCCAAGTACTCATTCATAGTAACATCATATGCAAAAAAAAGTATCTTTCAAGATCTCAGCTCCTTTAAATATCAACGGAAATGCGAGAAGATGGTATACCGTGCATTTGTTATTGATTGCAATTAAAAGTGACTTACATCGCACAAACATCCGGATCGAACGATGAAAATACAATTCTACGATCACCTGCATAGGTGAGTACGTCACTTAGAATGACATCAATATAGGTATTATGCTCGAAATAGTTCTCACATTCGTGCATGCCATTCTATAAATATTCGCGATCATTGAAAAATAATTGAGTGCGTAAATCAATTTATTTCATCGAGATGATTGTTCTAATATTTAGAGTACTCATAAGGCAATTCCATTAAAAATAGTCGTTCCTTACCTATTGAATTATTAGAAGAATAAAAAATAAAATATCAAGGATAATTTTTTTTTTCAGAGGGATGAAATGGCTCCCTCTATATTAAATCATTAAGAGAACATTCAGTTTTATTAGGCTTAAAGATAGAGTATCAGCTATATAGATAATGCTTATTTCGAAATGCAAATAAATTCAGTGTTTTCTTTTAGAAAGCTCATTAGCTCAGAAAAAGTGATAGCACAACAACGAAAGATGAGCAAGACCGGCATTTGTTACAGATAAGAACCACATTGGACAAGAAGTAAGAATTTAATAAATCAAATTCGTCTCTTTTATTGAGCACCTCGCTTTATCAATCCTTATAATAGAATAATTGATAACAGCATGTTTTGCTATCACTTTATCACTACCTCTGTTGCATTTCACTGCAATAAAAGTGCAAACCTTTTGCATCATTGGATATTTGACTTCAACGTTGAATCCAACGCTAGGATCGACTTGTTTTAATGCATCAACCAATGTCGGGAAAGGCATTCTTTCGGCACCCTCATCGGCACCACCTGTCACCTTGATGATCCCTTCCTTCTTTATTCCATCGATAGCTTTATAATGATCCAACTGCAATCTTTTAACGTTTGTCTGATGCAACAAAAAGAATTTTAGTTGCTTAAAGATCGTTGAATACGAAGAAAGCGATTTGTTGTTATTGGTTTAAATTATAACTAGAAAGGTTTCAAAGATGATCAGAGTGAGTTTCCTCTTCTTATATCAAGCTTCAGCAGTTTCCTTCAACCCTCAACGTCTCATAAAATTTTTTTACTAGATTTAGAAAATGCGCGATCACTTTAAGCTTCGTGAGCTCGAAAGCGCAACGTAGATCTGATTTCCTTCTTGGCCATTTCCTCTAAATTTCTTTCTTGATGGGCCAAATAAACAACTTTGAAATATCATTGATAATAAATGCTCAACTGTTGGAATACGTGTAAAAACAATGAATGCGCTTTAAACTCACAGAAAGTTTACTCTATATTTCTTAACATTACGTTAGCATTATGTGAGGCTGCGAAATTTTGGGTATCTTTTCTTCATTCACCGCCCTTCACCGTCAGGAATCACTTATTTGCCCATTTTTGGTAAAAAAAATTTTCGTCAACCGTCATCTCTTCGGGAATTACGACCTTCCCAAATGCGACTTTTCTTTCTTCTTCCCTCCCCCTCCCCCCTTTTTGACTACCATCTCACTTCCTCGACGTTTTATTTATGCATATGCTTTAGCCACAGAAACTTTTTAGAAACTTGAAAAATTTTTTCATTGTTAATCCAGTTCTTTCGCTTGATTATGTGCTTACTTCTCTCTTGAGTCTGCTCTTCTCAAGTCCTCTCCCTCCTTTATGTGAACTATGTCTTCGAAGAGAAATGTCTAGTTATATCACACACTTCACAATGATTTCCTAGCACTGCCTGATGATGGTTCAACAAGAATAGAGCTGTTTTCCGCAAAACTCATGACATACTCTATAACGCCTAAGTCGCTCGACAAACCGAGCATATGTTTATACCATCGACCACTGATTGGTCAGCAGCGACATTTGTTTTCTTTAGAAACCATTTGTGCTTATTGTAATCACACTCTACCATATAGTAAAAACAATAATAAATAAATTTTAATGTAGAAGGTGCTCTATAATTAGAAAAGTGACGCGTATAAAATGACTGCTGCAAGGACGACAATCATTGATGTTGTTGTGTCATCGTTTAGGCTTATGTTTATATCTTTCAAAGTGCGTTGTTCATATATGATTTTGAGTGATCTTGCGTTTACAGTTCACTATGAGCTTTAGCTAGGAAAAAATCTGATTTTAGGTTTAGCTGGCAAGAAATTTTTTTATTTGTTTACTTCGCTTGATACGTTTAGTTAGCTATATGACTCCTGCGACGCCATGCCAACACATCTATCAGCAACATGTGATTCGCTTTGATTTTAGATTATTTGAAATACAGTTACATAGTCACATACGAAACAATCGCATACAAGCAGTGCTATTTGAAATAATAAATTATACAAATGAAAGAAGCACATGTAGTAGAAATTCGAGCGCTGCTGGCATTCTCGTTAACACAATCCTGGAAAAGGATGAGTCACCAGGAAGCAGGACTTCCCCAGGGAACAGTGGAATCATTCTATTTTCAGCAGTCATCCGCTTTGTCTTCATAACCGTCCTGTGTTAACCGTAACGAAAGTGTGTAGACCTTAACGTTCTAAGAATCTAGTGCAGCGTTGTATGAGACGACCACGCAGCGGCTCTTTTTTATATTGTGCACATTTCTCTGCTCCTCGATTTCATGTAACATGCGTTGGCGATAGTCCTTCGACAGTTTTTTTTGTGATTGTCAGGTTATTCATCAGTTCTCCAGTTTAATTCTGCATTTCTGTTCATTTCGTCAGTAATGTGACCACGCAACTCGGCGTCTCGATAGCGCACACGACAACGACATCAGCATATCATAATAAAGAATGATGCAAATAATGAATACATTTTTTGGGGAAATCATATGGAATTTAGCGTCACCTCATGAAATATCACCGAAAAAAACTTACATGTAGCAACTGCAGTTGCTTCAGTTTCAGCTCCTTGACAGCGAGCTCATGGTAATCGCTATTAGGATCGTTGTTAAGTGCGGCAAGATTCGACGACGATCGCTTGGCCACAGAAACCAGCACATGGAAATCATGGAAGATCACCGCAACCTGAATCATTGCTCTATAAACACCTCGAAGTGACACTCTTACCGGTGACATCTCAAAAGGTAGCTCATGCCTTTGGCAGTATCCAAAAAGTAAGCTTAGCCTTCATCTCTAGCAGCATCTGAAAAGTAAATTTTGCACTCTTCTGATGCTACTTTCAATGAAGACTTCTGTTTAGAGTGTCTACCAATACAAATACCAAAAAATAGGGGAGCAGACACGAAATGCCTCGCTTTGTCAGCCGTATTAAGTGGAAGAATAACAAGAAGCAGAAAGTTTTTCATTTCAAGAAAAGAACTCCCGAAAGGCCAACATTAAAAATGAGGAAAAAGTACATTATTTCGCACAGGCATTGTTTTCATGTTGAAGCTTTTTGCAGCTCATTGCCAACACCAATAAAAGAACCGACAGACAAGTTAAGATCGGGGAAAAGCTGACATATAATAGTGAAACAATGATATGAAAAGCAATGGCGCAATATACAAAGTTCCCAAGCTTCTTCGATATTATCCTATACGATATATTCTAAGCCGAAAATGAAGACTGCGGACCAAATTTTAATTTCTATGAAATTAGTTTTGAGTTTATGAAGCGAAAAATCTCCTCCAATTGTTTTCCATCACTGTTCAAAAACACGTATTGCGCTTTCTTTAAATAAATCCCTTGGTACAATTGGAGAGATGACAAGTTTGACGATGTGAACAAAAATGTGCTGCGCGTTTAGAGGAATGGAGGCAGGCAGCCAAACCTTATCCTTAGTTAGCTGCACGTCAAATTCCACATAATCGGCCCCGTTTTTTGCAGCCGAGTTGAGCGAGTGGATAGTGTTCTCGCGGCCCGCAGCCATTCTAAATCGTCACCGAATCACCTTCTAAAGCAGTATTACATTCCACTACTCCCTAGCCTCTTCTCGGTCAACCTTTCCTTTCATCTCACAGCTTCACTTCCCCACTTCACTTCAAATATGAAAAGATTATTGCTTCGACAAGCGATCTCAAAAAATACTAACACTTAAATTGCTTCTAAAATATCTCTCTCACTAATCACCTTCCCTTTACTCGAATTGGTCCGGAAAAAACAAATGTGTATGTGGTCGATTCCTGAAAACATCGCTTCCTTGTGTCGTAATTGTGGGTTGATAAAAAGAATTATGCACTATATTCGAAATATACTCGAAATAAATACTGAGCTAAGAAAAAGAAGCCGCGTTGCATTCATAGATGGCGATGGAAATGATTTACTGCTTTTAAATAAAATAAAACTTAAAAAATCCCTCTTGTCTTTTCAAGCAGAAATTTATAGATTCCAAGAAATAATTTCACAACGAAATAGTGGTCACTTAGGAGCGTCCAATGCCGCTCTTGTTCACGCTTTCTAGCACCGAAACGTCAATACGTGAGTGAGCTTCTCTTTGTATTGCTCCGCCGTTCCCCGATTCCCTGAAGTTCATCAACACACGAAAAAGTCAACACAACATCCACCCCATCCACTTCAAATTATATGAATTAGAGTCAACAAAATGCCCTTAATTTTCACTTCTATAATGCCTTCCAAACATACGTTTAAAAAACCCCTATCTTTATTTTTATCGTTACAACCGGAACGCCAAGCATTACGAAGATGATCAATTTCTCGATTTCCCTTTTGTAAATCAAAATCTCTGACAAAAATGACCCCGTCAATTAAAAAATATATCTATAAGATGCTCAGTAATTTAGATGAAATAATGAGTAATTTCTGATCCTATTTGACGGCAACTGAAGTCGAGAAAGAGATCAAAAAGTAATACCGATATGAGGAATTTCACCCTACCTCACTGATAAAAAGGACCTCGTATACACAAGATAACTCATTATGTGTGCTTTCATCATCAATGACAAAATAAATTATGCGCAATCTCCCATGTAAATAAAGAATCTAAATATTTGCTAATCAATATTGTTTCACGAATCACATGAATCTGCACTACTGAGGTTCGGGAATCATGTCGATTCGAAGTTTTCCGCAGTGTAAAATGACCTTTTCCGAGAAAGTTACACGAGATAAGCGCTTGCCGACAATTAGTGGATTCGGTTTGCCCGCGATCGTGGTCATCGTCGACCGCGACTGCAACCGCGTTCAACAGCCTCCAAGTAGCAGAAGAGAGATGCTTGATGTAAAAATGAGCAGAGATGACCTCAGTAAAATGAAGGGGAAAATCTAACTTCGTATATGAATTGCCCATTCCTCTATGGCCAACTTCGAGCGTTTGCCTCTTCTTCCAATGTCTTCCATACGAAACTTTCATTGTCTGCTGGGGATGTGGCTGTTGTAGAGAACGAATAAACAAATAGTCAACTGAAAGCGTCAATATTTACATTCAGTAATTTAAGTTAAACGTTCCTAGAAAGGGGAGGGGGGAGCAGCAGAAGTGATTGACAGCTCTGATAAATGTTTGAAAAATTAACTCATAATTAGAAGTAAAGTTAAACTTTCATCGCACTTTTTCCCTTCATCATCTTATCCTACCTATCCTTCCCCCCAATCCCCTCCCCTCCCGAAAAATATTAAAGTAGAATTGGTGAAACAACCAAATAACGATTAAAAACAAAAATTACCCATAATTTGTCCGACCGGTCTGTTGCTTTTTGCCAACAGAGGCAGTGAGGCGATACCAAAAGTGCCCGGCATCGTAGATGGCAATGCATATGAGATGGCGAATCGCTCGCTGCTATTAGGATCTTCGCCATCTTCAGAGTGTACAAACAATTCTATACGGAAACCCTAAAGAAATCAATTTTTCATTAATAAAAATAGAACTAGAATAGAATGTAAAAGATGGAATGAACAAAAGATGAAAATAATTCCCAATAAAAATGGAATTGGAATAAAATATAAGACTGCAATAGATAAACAAGGATTATTTAGTGCTGCATAGAGAAGCGCAGTAGTTCATATTCACTGCAGGATTGATATACATCCTTGCAAATGGTAGATCTTTCAACGTTAACAAGAGGAACGTACCAGAAGCAAAAATCAACGAATGCATGCTGAGAAAAAACAATTATTGATAGATTTCATGCTGAATCGAGTTTGTTCATTAAGGCAAAAGGAGCGGATCAACTTTGTAACTTTATTAAAGAGACTCTAGTGGGTATTATAATCACCATAAGTAATATCGTCAAAAAAAGAAACGAAGAACTAATAATATTATGAATAATATTATGATTACATAGGTTGATATATGTTGATTTGCAGAAGAAATAATAATGCATGAAACATAACGATGCGAAATGTGTTTTATTTTTATTGTGGATAATGGTGATTTCAGAAAACGAATAGCCATCATGGGTGGTGTTCAGCAAACAAACAGCATCGAAGCAAGAGTGGTGCCGAATATAAACAATCTGATATACAGACAGACACCCGCATACGCATTCATACAGACAGAACTAAGCCTTAATACGTTATGCACTAAAACCTAGAAACGTATAAAAATTAGCATCGATGCCGTTGGAGTAAACAGACAAGTTGCAACAAAGTATAATAAATTGGGGTACGATAGCACAGAATGGGAAAAAGAATTAAGAACGAACAATGAACTCGACGGCAACCGATCGTGTCCTGAAGACGAAGTAGTCTCTATCGATCCTAAAATGCTCGCCAGTTTCTAACTGACTGTGATAACGTGGATCTTCCGACGAGAGAATCTGAAATCAATACAAATATACGATAGCCGCATAGATGATCGTGTTAACTGTGTGCCGTTAACCTCAGGAACAAGAACAAGAGAGATTTATGCAGGTAAGGATTATTGAAGGCTGCGAAGACTCGCTGTTCGATAGCGAAGATGAAATTTTTTATTTTGTTTGTTTAAAGAGATTAATTGAAGGACCCTAACGCAATGCACGAGAAGAGAACTGTTTTTTGTCACATCTATTCGAAAATATTTCAGATGCGCTGAGTGGTATCGCATCGATGTACTTCGAGTACGTAGTCAATCACAGCTGTTCGAAATTGGTTCGCTTTTTCCCGCTTACGCATTCCTTAAGATTGATGGTGCGAATCTCATTTTTTAGAGGCCTGGACTTTTCGATAAAATAGAGGTTTGATCCTCCGGCCAAACTGAAACCCAAGCCTAGAATGAAAGAAGCCATAAGCCTTGAATTCCTCAAAGGTTATACAGGGACTCCTCTAAAAAATAAACACTTGAGATGCACTTACGGCAAGATAAGCATCCGAGAAAGAAGGCAGACTAGTTGGAAGGAAGCCCTCTTGACCGTCGTCTGCATCATCGTCATCCGCACTGCCTGTCTACAAAGAGTGCAAATCTTCATTCTTCCAGCTATTACTAGAAACACAATGAGTGTAAAAGATCGGATACAACGTCAAACTATAAAGATCTAACCGAACACAAGTGAACGTCAAACAGAAAATCGAGCATGCGCAGTGCACTCAAAAAGATTCCACACTTCCTGTTTAAGCTGTAACACTAAAGCATTGTTGGAATTTAATAAGAGAGATAACATTCAGTGCTATGCGCCTTCCAGTTCGCCTAACCAAAGCCTATACACCACAAACAAGCCAAGCACAACGACATTTAAATTCAAATAAGATATCGCCCGATCGTTACTGATGTTTCATATAGCGAACACGTTCGCCACGCTGCGCCTCTTCTCATGTCGTATTTGTAGACCTGAACGAGGGGCATTTTCTCATGTAACCGAATATGTAGGTATGGTGTATCGCAGCATGACGCATTTCTTTACAGGCCAACATAAGATATTTAGGTAAATTGTCGCGGCTGAAAAAGCGCATTTCACTGTCAACGGTGGCCTCCTGATTAATAGGGCTTTATAATTTTTGAACTTTGCCTGAGAAACGATGGAACCGGGGATTTTAACTTTCAGGCAACCAAAACCCTAATCAGCGTTTAGTACAGAACGATTGAAACCTTAAGGATATGTAACATCATAACAATAGCACGTCGAGCAATTCCGAAAGGAAGAGGATGAGTGACCTCAATTATCTGAAGGGATTTGTGGGAAGGAAGCTGTAGCTATGAAGTTTAAGCAGAATTCGAGAAAGTTCTTGTGATATAGACAAATCTGCTAAAGCGTGAAAAACCTCTTCCTGACCATACCAAAAAGATTTGTGAGACGAAGCGATTGTTGCTCTACAACTCCCCCTCCCTTCCTTTCAATAATGACATGATTTACACTAGATTCCAGATCCAAAGAGCTTCAGAGACGTAATATCAGATATTTCTTTTTTTATCCCAAAAACTTTTTCACACTCACTGATATTAGAATCAAGAATGTGCAAAAATATAGTCTATTGAGGGTCATCACTTTCTTTTTGAGAACCCCAGCGTTTTTTGAACAAAATTTCAGTCGCTTTCTAATTTTAGGCATTCAAAAACTGGGATCGTTTGGAGCATTTGCTTAGTTGAGGGAAATGAAAGACCTAAAGAAACATTTCCGGATTTTTCAAAGGAGACAATAAAAGTTGATTGAAGGGAATACAATCACAGCTGATTGATGGGAAGTAGATAACGAACCTCTTTAACTCTTAAATCGAATGGTGTGACTTTCACTCTATATGAGCGACTCGCGTGACGGTTCTTATAGAATTTGAATGGCGCGCCGTGTAGACGTAGTAGAATCTCGTTTTGATTCTCTCCGATTAGCCAACCTTCGCTAACGTGCTCTTTCGCCGCTTAAAAAATATTTTCTGTAGCCAAAATTTTCAGTATTCAATTTGCTGACTATTCAACTGGTGTCAAATCAAAAAAGGCGCTTTGAGGAGGAAATATAATTAATCCGCAGTGAACCGGTGTACAAAATTTCCTGATTAAAGATGAAGGTATACGTTTACTGAAAATCAGCATATTTTGCATTTTAGAATAAGCCAAATCAGTGGCCTACAATAGCGCTTGAGTTGGAGCAGAGTTCTTAAAACTTTCTATTTCGTGTTTGTTTAGTCTCGGTAACCGTAAGCACTGGAAAGGGGGTGGAAAGTAGATGATTTTTTTAGCATAGTGCTAGGAAATGACCGTAAGAATCTCGTAATGCCAACATATGTGCGAGAACTGCGTAATCCATGAGTAATTACAACTCTATCTACTCCTGCACCATTATGCCAAGATGGGGAGGGAGAGGAATGGTTGCCCATGTTTGTCTCACGAAAAAGGAATGTTCACATCATCCACTTTAATATCGGCCGAAGTAGAAATATAATGGCCACGCAAGAGGCGACTCCATAAAATTGGACTTCACTAAGAAAGGTCTCATAAAGCCTCTATCAAATGTTAGTTCGATTGAATAAACCACTCATGACAATGTTGTATTATATGATAAGAAATACCAATACACGATCAACGCAACAATTATTTCTGATATCTTCATTTCACTATTCAGTATATTTTTACATAATTTAAGGATCAACAAGAATAAATACGCATTAGCGAGACAGTTCCCAAATGTCTTTTAAAGCTGTTGCATATGAGAAATTCAACTAATTCATTCAAAATCCCACTTAACTACAAATCTATGAAAAACTCTATACGTAAAATTTAGGTTCAATTGGTAAGAAAACAGAAAAAATTATAAAGAAAATTGAATCTGTGAGAAGTGTTTCGTACCATTATGACCGAATGTATCCGTGACATGAGCATGGCAAACACCGCTTGCCGATTCAATGGCCGGTAGAATTGATCTCGGATGTAGGAATGATTCCCATTTACTTACTATCAACTCCTGAAGTAAACGATCGTTTATTAGTGCTCTCAATCATTAACTTCTCACTACAGATGCATCTCGAAATGCCGACGTTTGAGTAGGTATTATTTTACGATTTGCAAGAATATACGATAACATCCTCAGCATGCCTTTAAAGATTCTTCGTTTATACGCTGGCAATTTCAATTTAATATTCCCAAGAAAAGCGCAGATGCCTTGACGACGTTTGTCGCCCACAACACTGCTTCAGTTTCGTTCGGTCCATGGCAATTGATACAATGCCATCCTTATCCGTTGGGAAATATACTTCTATATGACTGCTCAATGGACGCATCGTTTTCTGCGGTTACCAATTCATAACATATTGTGCCTATCAGCGGTCTTCATGGCGTGCAAGATTTCCTGCCCCTTGTTACCTTCCTCTTTTGCTTTCACTTAGAGTACTTTATACTCTTGCGCGAGTTTGAATCTTCATTGGGGGAGATCCCGCAAAGACATGAGCAAAATTCGGCGTTTTTTTCGCCATCCATGACAGCTAGCTTATTTTCTTCTGCTTTCATTAGAGATCAAGTATCGTTTCCACACAAAACTACTATTGAAGATTTCTGCCCTCATCGCAAGCGATTATGCTATCTCCGGGTCATCATTCATCCTACAATACATTCGTCAACACGCTGCCCCATCGCTATTTTATGAGCGCAATTTTGAGGAGAATATTTAACTACCGAGCTATGTAAGTGAAACCCCGACTTATTTGAACGTCAAGAGTAGCAACATAAAGCCATAGTAACATTAGATTCATTTGGCGTTGCCAACATTGATTTTTAGTGCAAATCCATTGCCTCATGAGGCTAATTCAATCGGCATTTTAAATCCACGTGCTACGCTCACTGAAATCACGACAACGTAGTTCGCAAATGTGAAGGCAATTAATTCTTCATCGTTAATGCTAATATCTTTATCCACTTAAATTGAACATATAAGCTAGAAATAGGCGATCAACAATAAATCACTCAATTATCAGCATATTTATTCATACATTCCTCAATTTGTGCAGTATTATATTATTATATGAAGTGTCGTTAAATTAAGTGCAATTATTTAAGTATAACAATAGCACTAATATTTTCTATGCTCTCATACTATAGAAGTCACATAAAAAAGGAATATTATCAATGGGCTAATTTATAAGTTACCAATAAACTGTACTATTCAAAACTTACGACGATTAAATAGAAAGATTAAATAATAATGAAACTGAATAAATATCATCGTTTTCCACTTTCCTCATTATTACTATAGACGACTTTCAAAAACAATAAATCTAATATCACTCTCTTCATCGATATAAGAGTGATCTATGAAGCATAAGTTAGATCAAAAATATTCACATTCATGATTTCAACAGCTAACACATCAAAAATCTTCCTTTACATAAGACACATCAGCGAGTTTTAACTTTTTCTTCTACAGAAATAATTCAGATTGTGCGAAGTGAATGTTTGCCTATTCCACGAAATAAGAAAGAAAAAAGGATAACTCCTTAATTTTTAAATGATGACAACCGAACCAGGTCATATCATTCAGTAGTGTCTTTTATTTACTGCTCCCTTTTTTGAAGGGGGAGGGGGGGGGAAGGATTTGAAATCAAATCAAATCTTACTTGAACAGATCTACTTTGACAATATACCACTAACTATGAATTAATTCTACCTCCCCCTCCTCTCACTTTATAAGACTGTACTTCTCTTCCATAAGCCTCCTTCGAAAATACTTTTTTAAATGCTACAAGCTAGTTCGCCCCGAAGCAGTTCATACTGAGTAAATTTTCCTCTTTTTCCTTTCTCCCCCTCGCCACTTACATCAAAAAACCAAATATATAAACCATCACACCCTCTCCCCCCCCCTACCGGATTGATGTTAATTAATTTACACAGCTCCAATTTCTGAAATTTTCACGCGTCACGATTCCTCAACTCGTCGACTGAAACAACGAAATCATTCACCGTTCAGAATTTGTGCTTAACTATGATAATACGGAATGTTACGTATGCTAACTAAAATGCCGAATTAAACAAATTCTCATTAAGTATAACATATCTAATGATGTTCGAAGTAAATGTGCCATAGATAAACAAACCTTTCCAGCGCCTTCCTTTCCACTTTCGAGGTAATATCCGATGAAGTAACGGAACTGAACTGGTTCCGTGCCAACATCAACAGCACCCGACCAGCGGCCTCTGGAAAGAGCGTTTCATGCATCTCCTACAACATTGAAAAAAACCTCCTTAATTTACAAATATGCTTCTTATTCGATGCGCTATTGATAATTAAGACAAACGATTGCAATGCTATGGAAGGTGGCGTAGGACGGATAAAATTGAAAACCTATGTAATCCATTCCATCTGGATTTTCAGACTCGCCAGAGTAGCAAATAAAGATGTTCAACGGGATCGATGAGAACTAATTTTCTTCAGTGCTCTCTTTTCCACTTCTTCGACTCCATCTGACATCATATTCCCATAACGTTACTAATTACCGAAACGTCTGTCATCATTAGTAAAAGTGTATCAAAGTTCAAACATTAACGTAATATCTATTTTTACGAACTTCACCAAACAGCACACAATCAACATCGCTTTAATATTTGGGATCAACTTCCCACGTAAAAAAAAGAATGTGCTTGTGCGGCTGTCGCAATTATTGACGCAGCTGCCCATAATTTTATTTGTTATACTCGATACGTCTCTCTAAGCGTAACCCCATCCAGCTGTACAAATTTATTAAAACATTTCCAGACTATATTCCGTTCTTTTGAAGTTTAATTCTTTTGACTATATTTTGTTGTTTTTAATCACTGATTACTGATTATCATAAGATAATCATGAGATTATATTGATTAATCGTTTAAATAAGCATTCAATTTTCTACCTAAAAAATTGATGCGCACCTATTCGTCATTCATATCTTACAATATTCGATTTTTACTATACAGAATGCCAGCTTGTCGATTTCGTAGCAAAAAAAAAACATTTCTTAAAGGAATTCTCCAAACTGCCGATGTCAGCTTATCTCCATAATAGCTCTTCTTAGCGGTTTACCTTAAATCCACACTTATCCCCTCCGTCAAATTAAACATTTATTATTAATAATCGTGAAGAGACGAAAAGGAATTGTTAAATAAACGATGAAACGAAAGATTTAATCAAGTATTTCGAGCGAAAACTTTCATTTTTTTGGATGGAAAACTAGAAAGCATATTAATTTAAGCAAGTAAAAGAAATTTTATGCATTATAATCGTGAAACGGAGAAAATTCTCAAAAAAAAAAAACTCATCAAGACTTGAAAGTTTCTTCACATATGGGTCAAAATGAGAAAGAAGGAGAAATCATTGAGTGCATATATTCGATTCTATTTTCTTGTTGGTGGAAGCGTCGCAATGATTGACGAATGCTATTAGAGGCAGTGCAGCTTTTGCGTTGCACAACTACTGCGTTTGCGATCGATCTCTCTTTTTTTGCTCTCTTTTTAGGGTATCAGAAAACCCTCTTGCGCATTCAATGCTTAAAATGCCAATAAATTGCCAGTCAGAACTGAGTGCATTTTAAAATGCATCGACAAACGCAAAATATCGATTAAAGCTTTTTGTAAAAAAAGCGCAAGAGAAACGTTTTGTAAAAGCGCTTCGGCAGTTGTTTCCCTCGGTGACAGTCGATTCTTAACTGAATTCGACGGTGAGGAAAAGCCGATTCTCTAAAATATCTTCTCACCTCCTGGATGGGGATCAGAAAGAAATTCGCTAAATGAATTGACGCATCGAATACAGCAGTTTATGAAAGTTTGCGACATCAAGTTGCACATTGTTGTGAACAGCAAAAAATTTTCAGTTCAGATTAAACGCTCAACAAGAAATGAACTCAAATTTTTTGAGGAAAATGTTTGTTTTCGATCAGAATGTTTCCATTTCATTGTGTTTGCACTTAATAAAAAGGGAATGATCGTCAACACAACAACATCACACAAATATCAAAAGCTGACTTATTTTGTGGGTCAGGTGATAGCTGTACGGCTTTTGATGGGTCCCATAATCCGAGACTAGGTGTCGATCCAGTCACGAAGACATGTTCCCAAGGACGTGCCGCCAAAACGTCAACAGAGAAGTGGAGCGAACTCCGTGGCACTCTGGCCATACGCGCCGCAAAGCCCCGACCTGGAAATGAACAAATATTATGAATTCAATGAAATAGGATAGAGTAAACGATTATCGAAAGCGAAACATTTAATTACGATAAAGAAATATAAATGATAAGAAAAGGAATATGAGTGAAATATTTTAAAACTCTATTCATTAACTGTCTAATCTTTAAGACGCTAAGAGGATAAACTAGGTAATTGAATTCATGAAAGTTGCAGATGAAAAAATTACAGGTATTTCGCCGCGCACTCTTTTCATCATTCTACTCCCTTAGAGGGCAAAAGAAACGTTCGAATTCACAAGTTTCCGAGAGTTGAAAAATGAGGCAAAATCTGATTAGATTTATGCAAAATTGTTAAGTTCTACCCGTCTATGTCATTCCTCTCCGCTTGATTTATAAATTAAGTTAGAAAGTTTTCAAGAAAAATTTACATATAGATAAGGAAGACATTTGCAAAACACTCTATGCATTTATAAAATACGCAACACCATAACACACCCGAAAAAGGTAAAATAATTTATAAAATGATATGATGGATATGTATGATTGCCGGTGGCTAATATTTTTGTCGATAATAATTGACTATATCGGATATGTGCCATTCAATCCCTGCCGTTGATCCTAAAGAATCATCACAGCAGTTCATCAATATCCTTTTATCATTGAATATAAATCAACCCTCGAGAAGAAAATTGTTAAAAAACGAACCGGCTGTTGTGAAGATACTCGTAAAAAATAGCACTCTTCAATTCAAAGTTTACAATATTATTGTAATCAAATATAAATAATATAGAAAATATGCAAATTAATACTAGAAATTATAATGCTATGAAATGCTATCAATGTCGCGAAAAAAAAAATTGTTAATTTGTTTATAAATTTTATAAAGTATTAATTTTGCGTGCAAAAATGATATAATTCATAGAAGAATGCTCATAAAAATATGAAATGAGAAAATTTGGCACAAAATTTTTGACATTTAATTCCACTCTGTGGGAAATTTTTTTGACACAATATTTGATTGAACACAATTTTCAGCTTTATGTATGAAATGAATGCAAAGTTGCATGCACTCAATTAGTTTTCGTTGCCTCCCACGTCTTTTTGTTTCTTCTCATTCCTTATTTCAACATGTATGTGACGATTTCGAAACTTTTTTGCATTATGGTGGAAAAAATTCTTCGGACATTTGTCGTGCGTGGATTATGTGGGCTGACGAAGCCCAAAGCGATAAGAGGGGCACTAATGAAGGTGGTACTGTAAATGAAGATGGGTACTGTATGATGGCGTCGTGAAAGCAGACCAATTCATGCAGGTAGGCAGTACAAGCATGATCACACACCTCCAATTTCCCACAGTCAGTAGGAATACTGGGAAAAGTTAATATTTAATATGCTATACATACTATAAACGAGGTGTGAAAGCACTGTGCACTCAAAAATTCCCATCAAGTCTTGCAACATAATCCATCGCTGTGTGCCTTCTTCGATCATATCATATTTTCTTATCACTGAATCATACGATAAAGCGCGACCTGCCAATTTCAGCTCGGAAATACAAGCAAAACAAATTTGGAGACTTAGATATATGTTCACTTATCGCTTGAAACAATATACAACAATTACGCTGCTTCTAAATATATGCCTGTCTGTCTGTCCGTGTTGGTCGGTCAATTATTTGCACAATAAATTAGCGTTGAACCGTTCGGTTCGCTGATTCCATCGTTATGCTGCTCGATTTTGCATTAAACAGGAAGATGGAAGAAGATTCATATGTACGTCTCACTGGAATGCATTATGTTGGTCAATCGTTTTTCTTCAAGCTCAACTAGTCAAAATCTGAGCACTAAATTGAAGTCAGTCTTAGCTGATGTCGTTTCTGATGGATACCCACCAACTACTAAATTATATCTCAGATAAAAAATCTTTTAAATCAGCACAGATCGTTAGTGGTGAAAATTATAAATCCATTCCGTTCGATTATATCATAGAACACCGAATAGTACAATCTATGTGATAAGAGCATATTATGCACAAGGAAGACAAAAAATAGAGAAATGGAAGGCGAGTATAGAAAATTTGATAAACAAAAAGAAATCAGGAAATGATAAACAAACATTGATAGAATTAAGCACGTATCTATCGTTAAAATAAATCTTATGAAGTTGACGAATTTTTGAAATATATCACAAAATGAAACATCAAAAAGAACCACAGAAAATATGAGAAAAATATACAGGAGATTATTCAAGTTTCAATGCTTAATTATTTGTGATTATTTGTTGTTGCTTTGAGGTTTTATCGAATTCATCTATAAAATCGAATCACTCACACAAGAATAGTTGCACTGATGGCGTTGATTCTCGTAATAATCCAGCAACAAGCAGTATATCGCGAAACATCTCACGATATAAAATCAGCACGTCTCCCTCATTAGATTAGTTAGTATCGACGATGCATCTCAGAGAATACTCGAAAAAACACTGTGACAGAGATGCAAAGGCCACCAAGCACGTTTCGTCGTTGTAGGTACAGTTGCACTATGAACGCACAATCACCGTTGAATGTGAAGTATTGATGCACACCTAGAGGCCATGCACACTTCGTTGTTAGTGCAGCCGCACTGCGAGCACACAGACGTCGCCACTAAGAGCGATGCGAATACCTCAACGATGACGGCACAGCGATGCACACATCCAAGCATGCAGTGAGAGGAGTGCACGAATCGCACATAATCACGTCATGCCATCGTTGAATTAGACAATGTGAACGAAGAATGCTGTGAAGATTATTGGATTCTGGCAGAAGTGAGATGAATATCATCCGTTAAAAAAATCTTTCGCCTACCCTCCTATCACCCTTCCTCCCTCCTTATTGAAGTAATCCGCAATTCAAAAATTGACTCAAAAACTAACTCATACAATTTTTCATAATATATGCAGTGAATTTTTAATTTTCAGACAGAATATAGTATGCAGTTTTGTTCCCTTCAAGAACTGGAGGAAACCGTCCACGATAGAAGAAACAATTAATGCTCACATTGAAAAAAAAAGAACTGATATGTGAAGCATTATTGTGTTCAACAATGCATATGTTATTCACTTATTTCGATGCGAAGCCAATGAGTAAACAAGAATTTCATCAACAGGAAATCAATATGCTACATTACGTCAAACAGCAATTCATTTCCTCAGTGATCAAAGCAAACAACCATCCATTCTAACGATTTAAAAATAAGAAATAAAAATTGAAATCTTTGATAAAAATCGTTTATATTTGATAATTGATAAATTGATAAAAAGATTAAAGGTCTATGCAAAAACAAAAAGTTGTCTTCAAATAATTTTTGGAGCGTGCAAAAAAACTGAATAGGAGAGAATGGAGGAGGGGACTGGAGTAAGATGGACGAAGTAAAAGAGTCTAATGAAGGGGATAAAAGTCGCTCAAAATATCGATAGATTTAGATCACATTTAAGACGCTATATTTCATCGTCTTTGCATTAAACTGATTTCAGCCGAATTCGAAAGCAAAAAAAAAACTTCTTAAAATGCAAAATAAAATTGAATTGAATAATGTAATCAGTTAGAAACACATCTTCCTATAGCCCATTCAATTGAACTAAAAAAATTCGATTAACCGAAAAAGGATATGAATAATATAATGATAATTTATAGCATATATTTTATGAATGTTTTTGTATTTTATATGTTATCACATAAAATTTTGAGAATATCGATTATTATAACGATGAATTAATATAGAAATGCAAAAATTAAATTGTAATCATGAGAATAAAAAATTTATGCAGAAAGATTTTATTTTTTAATATGAAATTTGAAATAGAATTCTTCAAAAATAATGCTGCGATGAAATATTAAATAATTAAAAGAGATTAAATGAAATAAGCAGAGAAAGAGCACATTTCATCATGGCTATTTCTTAGATGCAACACTTTAAATATGCGAAAAATAAAGTTTTACCGGAAATTACATGAAAATGAAAGAAATTAAAACATGCAGATTTAGTGCCTTCAACAAGATATAACTTCCTAGTGGGAATAGAAATGAAGTTAAATGTTTTATCTTGAGAAACATGAGTGAATTCCACTTGCATATCTCATATTTTATATCCGATTCATCTTCATGGTGGTATTCCTTGTTCATCCAAATCGATTATCTCAATCCTAGATTTATTGCTTCACCGCTCTCCGAACAATTTTACTACCGCTGAATTTCTCTATTTATTTCTAAGTCTATGCAGTCGATCTTTCTTCGATTCACGCGTTTCATGTGATATGCCTAAAGCTTCAACTGTTGTCCTCAAGGTAATTCAGATGCTTTGCCCGGCTCACTTGCAGATTACGTATTCCCTAGACGATATCAACAAAACTATGCGTTGGTGAAATGTTCCTGAAAGTTTCCGATCCCGAAGAGACACTCTATATCCGGCATTCTACGCCCCTTCATGCTAATATTGCTGACTCCTCGACAGCTCTTGCCAAGGGCCAGCAATCTACTCTCTATATCATCGCACCTAAGATCTCGGATGAAGAGAGCTGTCTTTACTTTCACAAGTAGATTGTCATCAGTGAACATAGTGTCTACCCCAGTGAAACGTGCAATTGGTGCACTTCGTCGTCTATCACATTCACCATCTGAGTTAGTTGGGAAATTGAGTTGATGATCATACAGACACGGCTCTTCTAATCCCTCAATTCGTTGGCTGTTGACGATGATATCTGCACCCTGATAGCGAAGTTTGATTTATCTAATTCGGTTTGCAGCGTTCCACTATTTAAAGCACTTCAAAATGAAAGGAGTAGGTAGTCGTCGGTGAGAATGTTAAGACTGGAGGATCGCCTTGTTGAATTCATTTTTAGATAGTAACATCGCATCGACGGTTCAATATCGGTATCTTCGTGTAACAATTCTCTAGCAATTCCACACACCGATATCGATTCAATGCGATAATAAATGTGATAATCTCGATCGAATCGAAAGTGCCTTTAAACTAGCGATACCAACGCAGAGACTTACCTATCTGATGCACTCTGCACTTTTCCCGCAGCTGGCCGACTGCGTGTATGCAGGGATCGCCCTTCTTATTGCTGAGCGATTTCCTTCATGAGTTTAGAGTTTGGTTCTCCTTGCAGTACTCGTTGAAATGGATGGCTAACGCTTCAGCTCTTGCTCTAAATTGTTCAGCAAGTTTTTTAAAAGTTGTTTTATTGTTTAACTGTAGTTCTGAGTACGATAATGAGGAATATAAGTGAGGTCAATCTAAAATTAAAAGAAGATCGAATAAGCAAATGTCTAATTACCCCACATAAACGCATTCGGTTACATTTCGTTGCTCTCATTCCATAACAATACAGTATGAATCTCATCAGTGTCAATCGTTCGTTGAACAATCAGTGAACAACGATTGGTTCAAGCTATACTCAGAATTATTGAATAAGATATTGGAAACAAAAATTTGGATTTTTCAAGTCAAATTCAAGATTTGGGGAAGGGGAGGGGAATGCGGAGAGGTTCCCGATTTCATTAGAAATCACGAAACGCATATATTTGCTGTTTGGCATGAGTAGGGAATATTAGAAGTTGGATCCAATCGTTGCAATTGCACTTCTGATAAATAATCGAATAAATAATCCAATGATAAGTGATAAGAAGTGAAACTAAACAGTAAAATGAAACGGCGGAGTTTGCGAACAAATGTGAAGCGAATCAAGCAAGCAGTTGCTCATCGTAAAAAACCTCTCAACGAGCAAACTGCTGTTTTCAATATTAACATCAGTGATGTTCATAGAGCCATCTCCTTTTAAATTGTACTTTGATCTGCGACCACCCAGCTGTCACCATAAGCATGAAACCACGCCCCTGAATTGTTTAATGGAAAAATTATATTCGCTGTTATCACTTATTTTGCATTAGAAAATCCACACAAAGTTTTATCAATTTGTTCATACCTCAGCAGCATCGTCCCAAAGTTCGCTACTATTACACATCTGAACTTTATTTTTAAGAGAAAGGAGTGAAGGGGGGGGGGGAAGGGGGAAGGAAGGAGCAGGATGGTTTGAAATTGGTTTAGTGGTCGACATCACTTTCATTATCCATCATCATAACTCGAAAACAATATGAAGAAGACAAGACAGCAGCATATTTCTATGCTTTGACACATGATTAACCGAACTGAACTATGACCGATGAAAAGATTTTATACAAAATTTTTCTTTAATTTACTGAAAAGAAAATTTCACAGGCGGATACTAAGTAAACGCTCAAAAAATGAAAGAGGACCATTCCCCACTCCAGCTCCCTCTTTGTAATGACCCACTCCGTCAGCTATGTTGCAATAAACTATTCAAATATTCAATTTCGTTATCTTCGTTATCTAAACTTCGTTATCTAAAGTAATAACAATTAATGCATTCAACCAAAAAGCACTGTAAAATAAATAAATGTTTTAAGCAAAAAATCAACACAAACTTATTTATTATACGTTTACTGTTTCACTAGAGATGAGCAACTTCGAAGTTATACTTCATGAAACTTCATCAAATTCATTTGCATAGTTAATTCCAGTTCATCCGAATTGAAGACAGATTTATATGTTAGATAAATGTTCGGCAACTTAGCAGTTTAATTGAAATTGATTATGCAAATAAATTTATGGAGGAATCAGATTTCAGAGTCATCCATTATTGCTTCCAATATTTAAATATGCAACCCCTAATTTGAATAAGCGAACCGACGACAACTGCGGGAATGTTGTCATCTAATGTTTTTTAAAAATTGAAATCTCCTTGCTTATTCACCGTTGTTCCGCAGAATACGGCACTCAGAGCAGTGAAAAGGGACGGCTAATTCTACTCGAAAGTACAAATTGCAAAGGATGCATAAAAGATAAGGAAACGCCGATAGAAGAGTCTGACAAGGCAATGAGAGTAGTAAATTGTGAGGACATAATTCATGAGCAGCTGTGAATCTAGCAACGATGGGCGATATATGTGCATATACGTTGGTTATGTATATGCATATATATATATATATATATATATATATATATATATATATATATATATATATGCGTTGATTTTATGCGTGTGTATGTATATGTGACGCAGAATATGAAACGTGAAACAAGCGAAAGTAATTTCGTTTGTTGAATTTAAAAAGAAAGAAATAAAAATGGTAATAAAAGGACACATCAAAAACCGTATCCATTCGTGTCTCGTGAATACAAAAAAACGGCGCTCTCAATTCAATGATTATGGTATGAATTAATTCACTCAATAATCGAGATTCCTCTCATTTCGTTCACCTTTCATCTTCCCACCGATCAATCCAACAATCCAACAAAATATGAAAATGCAATTGCATTGTATCGAAATTTGAAATAATCGAATCGCAACATATTTTCCACCCACAATAAGTGACCTCATCAACAACTATGTCGACATATAAGTGTGACAGTTGCACATCATTAGTTGAAAAGGGTTTTTTTCACCACAATAAACTGTTGTTGCTTCTCCGTTGTTTCATTTAAAAAACTAATTCGACGAATCACTTTCCTCGAAATTCAACACAACAAAGTACCGATGAACGATTAGCTTGCTTGTGTTACAACTATGCAAAATAAACTCGTTTGCTAAATTTAAAAAAAAAAAAAAGAAATAAAAAATATTAATTAAATTGCGCATTAAAAACCGCATTCACTTACTATATTTTTCCCGACTATAATAAAAATGACATTACAATTATAATAATAGAGGTAATGTTAATCTTACAATTATAATTATAATATCAGATTTTTTAAAGCTCCAAAGAGTTTCGCATAAAATATATAGTAATAGAAATTTGAATACTTTTTAATCGATGCATTATTTTCTCTCAAAATTGCGTCAGAAATCTCAATATAAATAATTTCAATACGAAAACTTTCAATTTTTAAAATCGGTATTTCGTTGATATTTCGGAAAGTAATGCGCATTTTATGATATTTAATGATCGTTTTGTACTATTAAATGCGAAAATAACACGAGAAAATGTTATAAACTCTTTTGCTTAATGCTTCTTATATCCGAACAATGGTTTTTATAGTGCAAGAGTAATGCTAAAAAATTATGCATTCAATCATTAAAAAATATTCCCGATTAAGAGGATATTTCTTTCAACGTTCATAGCAACTCATCCGTAAATCCTTATGTCATTTGACAAATAAAAATGCGCTATGTTGAAGAGATGATTGAAAAAATATTAGCCTATAGGATTTTCTTGAAAGAAAAAACATTCGTGATTGGATACGTCTAATTTTATTCAACGGATTATTTCCGATTTAAACCGATCTATTCCATTTAAAAATCATTCAAAAGTTTTTTTGAATTTTTTTCTTCGCAGAAAATGTCAAAAGTTTTCGATTTTTTAAGTGATAAAATTCACCTTTATATTTTCAAATAGGATTCTTCCCAGAGAGATTTATTGAAGAACGTTGCCGTAAAAATTCTAAAACATCTTTTCTCAATCTTTAGTTAGCATCTTTTTTTTTCTTTTAAATCAGTAGTGTTCTGCCTTATGAGAACTAAATGTTTCGTCTCGGTGCATTCGATTTGTCACCCGACAATATCAATTGAGCACACTTTTAAAATAAAACACATCGCATATTTTAGAGTAGAAAAGATGTGAAGAATTTAAAAAAATAAAAATTTCAACGACTCAAAAGCTTTATTGATATCTGCTAAGCACAAAAAAAAGGAGAGAAGAAAGCACTAATGCACATATATCCTTCCCATCGAGCTAAATAAAACTAAAATCTATGAGGTGATATTACCAAAATCCAATCCAAAAAAATAATTCCAATGAAATAATATTAGAAAATTTTCTTTTCTTGTGCTCCGTTCACTGATTGCTATCTGTGATAATAAATTGCATTAATATATAATGGATTACCGAAACTAATGCATAATTTTATTCAAAAAATTATGGCACCAAATACGCTTTCATAATTGAATGTTTAAGAGGATATTAGCAAAATAAAAACTAAAGAAACGAAAAATTCATTAACGTATTTTTTTTTTTTTTACAACTATAAATCATTAAAGAATAAAAATAATTCAAGATCAAGCAAACAATTTGCACATTAATTAAAGCGATGTCTACACGCATAGACTGCTATTTGTATTTTTTTTTTTTTTTTTTGAAGTAAAAAAGACCAAAACAGGAAAATGATTGCAATGTTACACAAAGGTCAACGAGTAGTGCGTTCATCTATACCTTATGTGTACTTAATAGTGCATTCGTTGAGGCATCGATTGATGATCTCTTCTAATTTTATTGGAATACTATAGAGTTTGGAGTTTCAGCTTGGAACATTGTGAAGTTTGGAGTTTGAGCTTGAAATATTGTGGAAGTTGGAGTACTCAATGTGAAGTTAGATTCAATTTTCTTTACGATATCTAGCTGATTCCATTCAGAATGATAGAAATTTATGCTGCTTGAAGTTGTAAATGAAAACAATTTTGCATGAGAATTCAACAAATTATAAATTAACATTTTTTGCACCATTGAATAAAAACAAACGGCTAATGAGACGATTGTGGCTGAGAGAATGAAATTTTTTAATTGCTCAAAAATATGAAAAGAAAACGATGCAACTCATATTTGATGCGGAAATGAAAATAATGCCAATGTGGATTGATTAAAAATATATAAATATCACATAAACAACACTAATCCTCAAAAATAGGATCACTTCTTTTTTCCCGGTCGCTGGGAAATGAGTTCATTTCCTGAAAGGATGCTATCCTTAATTTTCCTAGAAAAATAGTACACTTTTCTGAGTATGACATTTTTATTTATTTCAAAGGAAATTTCATTGCATTTAAGTCAATTGGGTGAACGGAAAAGAACTGAAGATAGTAGCGCTTTCAAATAAAATATGGAAACATTTCGGTGAAGTTGACATAAGGATTGCTTTGCTTTTTAATTTAGAGATGATTTGAAACGAGTTGAAAGTTGCTAAATTGTTGAAGTATTAATACGAGTATTAATTAAAAAATAGTGTTGAATTAATTGTTGAACTTTTAGATTGTTGAAATTAATAAAAGAAAATTATCGTATATCGTGGGAGTTTCTTTTTCTTTCAATAAAATGCCTCTATAATTTTATACATATATGATATATCACAAATATTTCAATAATATAGTGTTAAGAAATGAAAAGGGAGAATTTAAAATAAATTAAATGAAAAAGAAGAGAATAAAAAGGAGGAAAACAAAGGTAAATCTAAACTGCGATTGTTATCCGTTAACGTAAGCATTTCTTCGTTGAATGTCAACTCAATTTAAGCAATTAACAAATCGGCTAATTAACAGTACAATTCTATGAATATGGCTATAAATTACAATTTAATTTACGATATATCACTGATTGATATCAATTTTATTTTGTGTTGGTGATGATTATGACCGTAATATCACTACGTGATAAATACATATTCCACAAATGATAAATACAATCCAATTACAATTAATTTCGGCCAGATTCATTTATTGTGCTATTCGCTGGTAATATTTGTAACGTTCATACATCGTATATTATTGACAGCCGTTTAAAACTACATATACATGCGGCTGGCAATTGTAAACTGCTTATGTTGACTGATAAGAAAAGAGAAAGCGATGTTAAAATACAAAACAATGCGATATTTTAAAAAAGAAATTTAAAATCTTTTGGAGGAAGAATTTTGAAATTTCATGTATAACCCTTAATCCCTTAATTAAAAACCAACTTTCAGCCTTCAGGTTTATTTATTAGCATCAATGAAATATTTTTTCATTTACATTTATCAAATTTCAAATTAAAATTTTAGAATACCATCAAAATAATGATTGAGAAACCATTCATATGTAGGCTGAAGTCTACGAAAAGAGAGTGCAATGGTTCATTTAAGAGTGGAATAAAATGTATCACCATCGCACAACACAACGAGCAATATGTAATGATACGTAAACGAGAAACACTTTCTTCGTATGGTGATGAGATTATTCTTCTCAGTGTGGTGATCGTAAAATACTTCCCAACCTGTTCACTTTCATATGTCAATGATCTATGAATAAAAAAAAAACGACGCAGAAAAGAGTCGAAATGATGCGACAATGCAAACTATGGAGTTGAAAAAAATTCGCTTGTGAACAGGTAGTAATTACCTTTATTGCGTCGCTGAACCGTTTCAACATTCAGTCCGAATATTTTAGTAAAATATGCGATCTATGCGGCAAGTATACTTCAAAAGTTTATGCATCAACTTGGAGATAATACGCTCACACTGTATACCTTCAATATACTTGATCGTATAGACTGACCTACTTGTAGACATATAAATTAATTTCTGAGCTAAAATTGGACTCTTTTATAAATGCCATCTATGTCCATTAAATGTTTTGATTAAAATGCTGCTTAATTGTGACGATTCAATCATGTTTGAAGAGGTAAGAAAATATGCTCAGCAGATACGCCACAAATGGGATGAAACTTATGCCTATTTTATTATAGGCCTATTCGAAAATACTGAATTAGAAACCACCATTTTTCACAATTGTGGGTATCATTTTCACAAAATTAATGAGGTTTTTTTCGAGACTTTTCTATTTTAGATGATTGTGCGCTATCGATAAGACCGCAGTCAAAAGTAACGGTCTCGAATAACTCAATAACAATACCAAACAAACAAAAACAGGATCAAAATGAGGTCAACTCTGAGCTAGTATATGAATAAATTCTACAAAAAAAAAATCGCACAATTCGAGCACAAGTACATAAATGAATCTCAAAACCGCGTGGATATGTGCGTTGGCATACATCCAACGAAACAAGCATGTGCATAATCTTTTCCTCTTAGCAATTAAGCATCATTGCATCGACTATTCTACTTTTTCGCAAACAATTTTCATCACGTGTTTTGCTTTTCTGAGTATTCAATTGTATTCACGTGAATAACGAACGCTACGAATATAATATTATTAACGAATGCAATAAAAGTTATATATGCGATCGGCCATATCGTTATTCACATATGATTCTTTGAAAATATAAAAAAAAAATTTCTTTTTTCTCATTTAATTTAAAATGTATAAAAATTGAATTTTTTTCATTTAATTTTAGATATGCAAAAATCATTTAATATGAGTATGGATGATTGTAGATATTGGCTAGTATACATATAACTCTTTGGAGCGACGAGATATATAAGCCTGATTGATGAAATTTAGCGTTAGAGGTGGACTATTGATTACATATGTACTCGATGTTATACTAAGTGAAGCGATGCTTTAAAATTTGAAGTTTTGTAAAATTATAACCAAACAGCTGTAAATAATTTAACTTTACCTCTCGCAAAACGTTCGCTAATATAAACGCATTTTCATTGCTTGCTTTATTATGAAAAGTTCTGCTTTGAAGCGCTTCAACATGAAAAAATCACCACACTGAGATGCCTCTTTTCTCAAAAGAATTAATCATTTACTTCACTTATATATCAATCTACGATAATTGATGATTTAACCTTCTTCAAGCACAAAAAAAAAACAATTTTAGAAAGTACCAATTAAATCCAAAAATGTGGAATAAATAAAACACTATAGTGCTCACGAACCTATATTGTACTCGAATATCTTTATAAGGGAGCAGTTAGTAAATAAGAGTGCTTCAGCAAACAAGAAGAAGACGACTATCAAAGCAATTTGATGACATAATACTTCTATCATTGATTTATAAATGTTTCTGATGAATACAACACTATCATTACAGACATTTCGACGACTTCTTGGACGTTCAATGTTTTCCTTTATCAGTAGAAATATAATTTCATATTATAAAATTTTTCATTAAATAAAAATGTTTCACTAAATATCGTAATCTCTTCTGTAAACATAAATAGAAGCCCTGGGTTTTTGTTGATCGTATTATACTTTAAATGGAGTTTTTCTAGCATTTTTAAACAAGTGATTTCTTAGAACGAATGAAATGAGACGCATCCGTGTCCATCGGTTAGCATCTTATCGGCAAAATTTATTTGAAGATGTTGTAACAAAATCGATCTGTTATTCCCTTTATTTGTTTTATTGTTCAAAAAAACTATAGATGTGTTTGATTATGATATCATAAACCGAAGAATAAATTCACTCTGAATCATATTTACTGCTTCAAGCTTTAGCAAAATGCGAAAAAGTAGAAGTAACAAACTGTATAAAATTGAATGATTATAGCATTAAAATTATATTAAAACAGATAAAACTCAACGATGAACATTAATTTTTATATTGCGTAGACCAAAATCTGTTTTTTTTTTCAAAAACATAAATTTTAATTAATTAATTAATTATTTAATTCAACGTTTTAATGTGGGAAAACACACAAAAGTATGTGAGCATGAACAGCAAAAACGTCCCCAAACGTAAAATTTAGGTGAATATTTTCTGTTTTTAGTTTATGCAAGAGATTGTGTTTTTATATTCCACTCACTTCATTAAAACCAATTTTTTCTATTTATAAATCAAGAAAAAAAAACAAACGGAGTTATATTTTAACTAATCCAACTGCACAAACAAAAATCTTCTATAAAAGATTTGTCTTTTATGATTTCGCCAAATAAACTTCGATCGATTGCGACATATATGCAAATTATAACTTTTCCGGAAGACCCTAAAATAATCCAGAACGGTACTATACGGGATCATTCCGTTTAGCATTGAACTTCAGTGGTTTCGATGGTGAAACTTTCGGACAGAAAAACAGACACATAATGCATATGGATAGACAATATTGCATAGACTGCAACGAGATATGAAAATAGATAACGCTTGCAAATGGAAAATTTATAACGGTGTATAATAAATAACAAAGATGAAGAGAAATAAGATGTACAATGATAAAACATAAGATTTAGGAGGTTTAAAGGAATTAATTTTAGGTTAGCGAGAAGATAACCTAAAATTAGCACGGTGCTTTTTTCATTCCAAAATACAGAACGGTTTTTTAGTGAATACGAATGAAGCCATTGCATTTCACTTGGGCATTGCGGACATATTTTACAACGCCTTCACATAGACGTTTTTTTGTGAATAAAGAGGCATCTTATAAACAACCTCACTTATAGTGAAACGCCTGCGCAATTATGAGATGTCATAACAGCCGTGCAACGTCTAAATCTTTCTTTCCTAACGTTCCAAAATAATTCTACATATGTTTGCAAATGATAAATTCTAGAGATCCTTATGATATTAATAGTTTGGATTGTGAGAAGTTTGAATCGTTTCACCTTTTCCATTTCATGAAAACTCTCTGAGAGAAATATCAGTTTATGCATATAGACGGTGAAAGTTTGTGGATGATACCGCAGAGAGTTTTAAATAGAGATGGAACGCTGCTTAGCGAACAAATTATTCAGTTATTCGTCTAAAAAAAAAACGATATAACGATCTGTCCCCTTCTCATCAGGAAATTCAACATGGCAATGTCGCGTTCTTTTTGTTTATAATATGACAATGAGAAATGCGAATATATATATATATATATATATATATATATATGTATATATATATATATATATATATATATATATATATATATATATATATATATCGCTTAAGCTGAGCCGCTTAATCATGAAAATATTGCTTTGTCTAGCATATAGCTAGCCTTATCATTTATGTTGGTATGATTCGTCACTTAGTTCATGTGTCTCGGTTATAACCTGTAGTGTTGACAAGACGTGAAAAGTAAGAGCACATATCTCCACGAGTTTCCAATGAAGCTCAATAAGGTATACTTTCCTCAAAAATGTTTATGACGAAGAGCATCAGGGGTGATATTTTTCCTCATTTTGAAGTGCTGTAAAACATGAGTGACGTTACTGAGGGAGAGTACTGCAATAATGGCATCTATTATTGCTTCTGTAAAAACCTCCAAGTATAAAAGAAACTGTATAAAATGAAGGCATTTCATGAAGCTATTAATTTTGTTGCCATTTCCGATGAACTTAGATTACATCACTATACTCTAATATGTAAGGTGTATATGAGCATATACGAATAAGAACTTTCATCATTGGATTTTATTCTTCGAACGAATCTTGCGTATTCCTATCTAAAAATTGGTTACCTGGGTTATTGATCGTCGAATCGATAAAACAATGACGAAATCGATCGAAATTGATTGATTCTGACAATATTTAGCAACATCTATACGTTAGTAAATATACGAAAATTTATGGTCAGACTCAACGGTCTGTATTACTCATATAACCAGTTTCCATCTTATCGTTATTGCTTCAAAATAAAAAACATACAAATATGCCAATGACACGTCAAGTTGAATTATTCAAAAATAATGCTCAAGTTTTATCTACTCATTAAAAAACTTAAAAAAAAAGAACAGATTATATTCACCATATTGAGTGAAACATCGATAAAAGTGCGCAGAACAAGCTTTCAATCGTCAACTAAGCAATGCTCGCCGTAGGTGACTGCATGGGAGGGGTTTAGCTAACAGACCTTCGTTTCTTTCTCATCTTATTATTGATCTTTCGAATTCATTTCATCGTCTGCACTCTCAATATTTACATACTCTCTTTATTGTGGTTGCGCTCAGAAAATTGTGTTGGTTGTATGCGTATTCGCAATCATCGGGTTGCCGTTCGAGCAGCTTGGGCTGTTTTCCATTGAACAAATCGGGAGGTGTGTTTTGATGAAAAACGATTTCGATGAACATCGAACTCGAATTTTCTTATTGTAATTTAATGTTTGCACCTTAATTTCAGGTGTATTTAATGCTTATAACAAATGTAGGTAATATTTACGTCAGGTACATAGTCCTTCGATAGCTATTTGGGTGATTCGTAAAAAATGAGAGGTGAGGAACGAGGGAAAGGAGTCCTAACTCTTTTTTATTTTATGTTTTCTTTCCAATTTTATTGGGCGGTATAGGATGAATTGAATGAATTACGCTTGATTGTTTATCGTTATTATTATTTTCTTTATCTTCAAATACTTAAGTATTGTGTGAAATACTTTTTAATGGTGGTAGAAAAAATTTTTTTTTCAAAGCGACATAATGCAATCGAAGAGCATATGAAATTCGAATTGCATTTATTTCGCAATATCTAATTTCATATATTGTGACGCCTCTGTTATGGTTTTGCAGAAGTTTTATCACTTGATAGCCGTTGATAAGTTGTATAAACACCAGATAATTTTTTTTTTTTTTTTGATTATCTATTGATCATCAATTGAGTTCGAAAGTTTTTCGGCATTAAAAAAAGAAACGACTGCCTTTTTGATGAATGGATTAGTTGGAAACTGACTCTTTGCAATAATCTCCTATTTAAAGGAATTTAAAGGAAAGCTTCAACATAAGCTCATAGGAGACATTTTTTTCTACGAAAGTTTTTTCGTTTCATTCTCGATTCTCCAAGTTTCAAACACAATTTTTCGCATTCACCGGATGCATTTGGCATACTATTTGTGAAATCACACCTTCTTAAGGTGATGTCGGCGACTGGTTCAAGTCCTGAACAGCCGGGTGGAGGCATTCAAATGACTGAAGGCATTATGGGCATCATACAACCGGCAATCGAACGTCTTGATGCACAAGTTCACAATACTCGTGCCAGCCAATATGCACTTAACGCACAAATTCAGGCATTGGCACAATGTAAGTATGTCCTCTCACTTCCGTTAACACTTACTACTTCTGACCTTTGACATTCCTCTTGCATAGACGGACCGAAAATACGCTTCCTGAAAGATCAACGATCATTCACGAAGGTTTCCGATAACCGATGTGCTAATTTAACTTCCACTTGGTCTTTATGTCATGGCACAATGGGAAGCACTCAAAGAAACGTTGCTTAACCGATTGCAAAAGTGTTTGATCATCTCTTGATTGAAAATTTCGATTTTATAAAATATCAACAGATGAATTTATCGGAAGAGAAAAAGTAACGTTCGACTTAGATTCGGAAATCCCACAGTGAAATGTTGATGTCGGATGAGCATTTAAGAGCATAGATAATATTTTGTCTGCAATCAGAATCACCCTTCATCTTTTTTTTCGGAGTGTTTTTTAGTTTTTGTTCGACAATTTTCGCTTTTTTTGATGATTTTCAAACTTCATCTGCTTTATTATATATGAAAATATCGTTGAAAAAGTGGAATTGTAGGACGTTTAGTCACATTAAAACCAAGAAAGGTGAAGAGTGGTGTTGCGAACATTTCTAAACTTTCTCAGTAAGTGATTAACGCAATCACAGCCACATTTTGGATGAAATGTCCCAATATGGTTCCACTTGCCCATACACTTTCATCGATCTTGTTAAAGATTGGCCGCTGTACAAGCACTACTGATAGCATATGTGGGAACACTAACTTGTCTTCCTACCTTGTAATTCGTTATGAGCTTCCATATTGATTTCTGTCACTGCTGTCAAATCAAACGCTTCTTCTGATTTTGATGTTTATTTGCATCGAGAACTATGAGCAGATGGAAGGGGGAGGGAGGAGGAAGAGGGAGAAGGGGTCGATTCTCTCATACAGTTTACATAAGAAGGTGAGTTTTAGAAAGATAGTAGAAGTGTGTTAAGCATTTTTGAATGAAAGCTTAACAAAATTGCAGTGGAATAGGTGCATTTTGTACTCCTTGATGTAAAGGGAAATCTAATAAAGTAAAGGGAAAATTTCCAAAGGCTACTTACAGTTTAGAATATTTTTTCCCAGTCACACCCAAGGAGATCAAAAACAGCAGTCGATCTCCTTCACTTATTTGTTATTTATTTATTTCTTTATTTATGTGAGTTTCCCGAAGTGAAAGAATAGGCAAGGAAGCACTTCAACCCGAATATTGAGAGAAATCGTGGAGAGAGGTAGTGGAAAAGAACCGCAATAAGGAATAAGGGAAAAATCCGCAAAGTAACCGTCCTAACAAACAAACATTCCAATAGTATGAAGGTCGAAACGATTCAGTTGATATTTGAAATGTGAAGCGATAAATGCATTAATGAAATCAGCACGAAGCAAACCACGTATTTTCACAACATTTGATTGGGAACTATGCAGAATACTGTTTATGCTGCAACATTTTTTGATGGAATAAAATTGATGCCTATGTTAATTAAGGGGAGGGCAAATTAAAACTTGAATTTTTTTGGAAAAGTTTTTTTGGGAAAGAGAAAAGGATTTTGGAAAAGTTTTGCATAACTTGGTAATAAAAGATAAATTAGACTTAAGTTCGTGGTATTTTAGTGATTCTGAGTTAAAGATTTTTAATGTCGTTGTGTGATTGGGCTTCTATAGACGGAGTATCGTGAATTTTTGCAGCAAGTGGCATGGATTAAGCTTAACAGTATGATATCAGAAACCGAATAAAAAGATTATACAGAAGTACAGTATTCTTAAAAAAGTTGGAAATAAGTAACAGAAGTCTTTCGATAATGTTCAGTGCATCTGTGTCGCAAAGCGTGAAGAATGCAGTTGCCAATTTTGGACGACTTTTAGCAGCAGTGGGACACTATAACCTTCAATAAATTTCAGGATCGATTGTAACACCAAGGTCACAGAGACCATCTGTAGAAGAAAGAAATTCATCTCCCAGCTTGAGAAAACATTCGTACCAGAAGTTGATATGAATCACAGGACATTTTTTATGGGGAACATTCAAGTGCCACAGTTTTGACCAGCTGGCTGGTATATTAAAATTCTTTGGCAGAATTTGGAGGTCATGGCTGAATCATACAAGAAACGGTTTCGGGTCATCAGCAAAGGATCTAGTACTATTTAGAATGCTATCAGAAACATCGTTGTTAAATAGGAGTAACGGAACGGGCCTATAGCATTTTCTTGTGGGATGCGACCACGAATTAGTCATAGGGCGAAGTGACTATCACCAATTCTTACTTGCAGATATCGTCCAAATCGAACTGCTCTGATCTCTTTTAGCAGAGAGGAGACGAAGTCTTACTTTCCCACTTTCAAGAGTCATTTTTCATAACAGACCACATCAAAAACATTTGCACAATGAATATACAAAATTTCCTCTGAAATCTCTTATTAAAGCAGAGGTAACCTAGAAGAGATAATTTGCAGTATCGTATATTGGTCAGCTAAAATGGCAGACTATGCAAAGAAGAAGTTGTTTGCACCAAAAAATGATGTAAAAGTACATCTCTGGCGGTAATCTAGAATAACAATGGTGCAAATAAAAGCGATATAGTATTGGCGTAATTCGCGATCCTTCTTAGCAATAATTGCTTACTAAAATAGCGTTGCATATCTAATTTTCAGATCTGAAAGAAATAACAAACGAGCAAGCAACACCATACGATCTTGATTTATATGTGCGCAAATTGGATGATTCAAGGAAACGAGTGAACACCGTTGCAAGTGTATTGCAAAATGTTCATGATCGAATGAGTCGATTGCAGAGGAATATTGCACGCGAAACATATCGCCAAAAACAGAATCTCACTCAAGCACCACCACTTCCACCACCTAGATAGCGTTCATTTTCGAAAGAAATTTATTATTAATTGGTATTTTTGCTTTATTTTATTCTATAACTATTTGATACTTTCGCTTTATCGTTTCCTTGTCATGTTCATGGCTATACGCACTGGTCGTTTCTAACGTTGTCAATAGTAGCGCAGATGGATTCGGAGCTTGTAGAGGACGTGGTTTAAGGCCAATCGATTCATTGAACCTTTACGAAGTTGAGGAAGAGGAGTGGATTGTTAACTGCGTTATCATTGCCAGAATTGGAGATGGTGATCCCTGGTGGAGAGGGTGATTCCACATTTAAATTTTGCAGAGTACAAACCCCTTCTCCGATTTCAATTAGACCATATAACGTTCGAATCATATAATTTCAATGAGAATATCATGAGCGCACTATATATTCTTATATTCACTAATGATGACCATTATTGTGGCGATAACATATTGGTCATTATGAAGTGTATTTTCTGGAAGAAATTTTCTTTATAGAATGCTTATATATATATGCAATGTTTTCGTATTTTTTTATAATTGAGTCAACACTTTGGATCGCAATTCAAATTTACTGTAAATATACTCATGCTAAAATTGTTTTAAAATGTTATTACATCGATTATTGTGGCTTGCAATCTTTTTCAAATTGAAATAGTGACTTGCTTTTTAAAAGAAATATTGGAAAATATCCACCAGAAAAAGACAAGTGGGGATATGAAGGGGAGAGGGGAAATACCGATGCATTCGCAGACCCGTCGTAGTCAGATAATATATCTCGTGGGATTGAAGTGTTGATTTAGGGATTTTCAAATTAGATGTACCTCATAAGGGAACGATTAACTTTTATCGGCTTTGATTTAGAAAAAGTATGATTCGAAAGAAAATTTAGGTTTGAGAAAATTTTTCATGTTTTCGCACAATAAGAAAAGATTTTTATCAAAAGTGCGTCGAAATGATTTCCCATTGCAAAAGTCTTTGTTTTTAGCCATTTATTTTCTGTAAAAATTGTTCCTTGATATATTACATTTATTTATTTGTGTATCTATCGCTCAATTTGGTTGATAATCTTGATTTTCTTCCTTCCAGGAAATTTATAAACAATCTTCAGCTGTGTGAGTGATACAAGAATAATTTGCCGGATAAGCTGGCATATTATCAGTTTCCAGGTTTCACTCACTAGGCCGTTCAATTTCGTATATTGGCAATAAAGAATAAAACAGACGGCTAATGCATCCGTAATTTGATTGATCCGATCACCTATGGAACTGTACAAAGAATTTGGTTTTTTTTCTATCGCTCAGCCGATACAGAATGCTTCTTTGCAAATTGTAAAATGTGTGCAAATTTTGTGACAGCTTTATTTCGAAATTAATGCATCAACTTATGAGATGATATATAAAAGCATTTTACAGCGCGCATTACACCTATCAATCTTCGCTGTTTTATTGAACCCTAAACAGGAACTCACAGACGGAGAGGCAGACACCCACACATGAGTAACCAGAGACACGAACCCGCTTTAAGCGGCTCGCAAATCATGAAGCAAGAGGTGAACTGTTGAAACAGGATCGTTGATCTGTATTAGCTGCAATTGAAGACCAAGAAATGGAAGATACAAGAACACCGAAGAAGTGGCATTAAAGGGATTGCCATCGTGGTGCATATCTAGCTGTGCCTCGTCCCGTAATATGCCCTGTTATCATTTGCTAATAAGCAACACACCTCATATGGCCGATAAATCATTTATTTAAATAATCGTTCATCAATAACATCACAGCATTTGCAAATCAAATCCCCCATCTTAAAATGGTCCAAAACTATTCAGCAACCAACTGCAGCTATCTTTTCCTTGAAATTCATTACGGAAGAAAACTTTCAAGGAGTATATCCAGGCATAGCACTCTCTGAAGGAAACATCCGGGCATGATGATAATCCCTTGAAAACAATCCCTCTCTTCTCCTTTATTTATCCGTGGTCCCTATAAATGGACAGTTTTTCTGATCACAACAAATAATGGGAAAGATCTTCAACTATCAGTTCACTAGATATAAACAACAACGGTGTTGGCCGCGAGGTCATAGATGGCTCGGTTGTAGTTGAATGCGTAGGCAGCCGCACTCAATGGAAACAGCAGATTGATGAGCATATTCTTGATAAGAGACCGCAGCAATGAACTAAAATTATTCCGATTTGAAGGGCACCATTGTGATTTAATAGCAACACTTTAAAAAATGGAAGAGGCGAAGTGCCGGATTAGCGTCTCCTAGCTTAATTGTTTATAAGGAAAAGGAATAAACAACCAAACAGCAAATGATATGCAATGTCCAGACGACAAGTGAGAAGTAGAACGTTAGATAAGGATATTTTCGATAATATTCACCTGAAAACATGCTCATCTAGTAAGTCGCGATCGATCGTATATCGACGAGCATTAAATCATTCAAAAAAAAAAAAAAGAAATTCGACGGCGGTAGAAAAAATAAAGATGTTAACTTGCTTTTTAAAGGGTACATGCGGGTCACGAAGCACTTCGACATCGTCGCTACCGGGAATAGGCGTTATATGACGACATGATAAAACTTGAATACCCATAAGGCCTTTTCCTGGAGTCGCACCCGCCGGTACCGATCCCCAACCATAAGATATGAAAAGAGCCTGCAAAGCATTTTATCTTTTCATAACGATTCAAGTGACACTGACAGACGTCACTTAAAAGTTATCTACTAAACAATGACATCAGACCAGTAACCGCACATGCAACCGCGTCTCGGTATAGGTACTTACGAATAGACTTGAAAAAGGGACCGGTTTCACAAATCTTAAATAACGGTTGCATAGTTAGCCACCCCTGTCAATTCGAATCTCAGTTTGGGGAAAAAGGAAAGTTGTTCAAATAAAAAGAATACACCTGCTAATGCTGTGAGGCTGCACACTCACCCAACCTAGACCTTATGTTCTTACTGCCTACCAATCGAAGAAATCTGTCTTATTTACAAGTTGCGGATGTATAGGGAGTGTACTAATAAGCTAAGCACAAAGTTATAAATGATATCCAACCCTTTACAAGAGTTAACAAAAATCAAAGAAATATGGAATCTCAGATCACGAAAACAATGCCTTTAAATATTTAACCTATTCTGTGAGGCATATAAAAACAATAGAACTGCATCTATCAGTGATAAATGAAGCAAACGAACCTCAGCAACGCTAATGACCACTTTGCCAAGCAATTCGACGGGGAAAAGCTCTTGGGTAATATCAATCAACGACTGTAGATCAGCCTCGTCGCTCAATAAACGATCGTATTTCTCCAAATCACTATAAACCATTACTTAATCACCTCTAGGCTTTTCAAAAAGAAAAGGTATAATTGCAAGCTTAGCAATTCCACCTTGATATCCGTATATAAAACTGCAATTGATGAACGCTAGCCCATCGAATAGGTAGAGAAAGAATGGCTTATGAGGTCACAGGCTTATTAGAATGCGATGAAAATCGGGTACTTATGGAGTTAGCAACCTCAGCGAACCAAAACAAACTAGCAAAAACGAAGCAATTCGGAACGATAACAAAGGAATAACCATTATGCTAACTTAATAAGCCGCCATCCCCTTAACAGTAAAACCATTCAAGTCTTCATGGAATTCGCATAAAGAATAGATACTACTAATCGCATTCAAACCTGCGGGATACTGTTAGCACCATTTCAATAATGATGAAAATTCATTCTCTGAACAAATACAGAAATAAACGGATTCAATTTATGTGAGTGAAATTGACGGACTTATTTCGAATAGCATAGGATAGTTGTTGTCATTCACGGTGTCGAAATCCTACACACCACCCTTCAGACAGTATTGCTGGCCGGGTTTAGGCGCAAAGAGGAAGAAGGGCACTGAGAAATGAATTAATTAAAGAGAAGAAATAATCCTTACATGGCATTGATTTCGACCAGAAAATAGACGATAAATAGTTTTACACCAAAGGCGATGATGGAATCGATAATCTCTGCTGCAATACGACGCGAGAAGGGTGGGATTGTTCGACGCTGCCTCGACTGGCCTGTTGCTTGAGCTTGAGCTACTCCATTCGACCTCGAGGCTCCGGTAGTCGTTCGTTGGGTGGCAGACCACTGGGGATTAAGACATGATGCTACATAGGCATAAGAATGCATACAGGCCATTTGATGACATATTGCCCAGCACTGTGAAGCGACCACCCACTTGCGTACCTCTTCAGCATATGCAGCTGCACTGCCATAATCCTTCACCGAAAGTGGTCCACTCTTGGTAGCTGTGTGATCGTGATCGTCTTGTTCTGCGCTCGTCATGCTCAAACGAAATTTGATTTATCTGTTTATCGTCCACAGTTGTATGAAAAGCTGAAAGTTACGTGAATAGACACTATATTTCGATTTAGTTACATATATAGAGAGGAAAAGGAATAGGGGACATTTCTGTAATGCAGGGTGAGAATAGTGATGAACACACTTTTAAGAAATGTATTTAAAAAATGAACAAAATGGGAGAGAGATATCGACGAAGGATTTGAATATCACATAATTTTATTAGAAGTAAAAGTAGACAAGCACCTAACAGGAGGAATTTATTAACAAAATTAATGTTAATGTGACATTTATAAATTTGCATTCCATATGGATTATAATGCTAAATTTTCTTTTAATGTGAGGAAAAAAAATTAACCCATCAACGGGCATCGATTTTCATAAAATAACACCACCAAATTAAATTGCGATCGCTTTTTGAGGTATTCGATATTTCAAATGTCGAAATAATAAAAAAAATAAAGAATTCACCACTAAAAATTTGATCGTAGCGAAGGTAAATAAACATAAGGTGTCAATGTATCAAAAAATAAAAATAAAACAACACGAATAAAATGCTTAAAAAGGAGCTCAGACTTTCCAAATAATGACGATAGAAAACGACAATATAATAAGCAATAATTGTCCGATACTAAAATATACCACTAATACGTGAGCCGATCGCAGATATTCGAAACAATTACACGTTGAATTTTCTAGGATGAGCTGACACTTAGGAAAATTTATTGCGGCAGATGATTATACGAGAAGTGACTTTTCCACCAATGTAATCGGATCAATAAAAAAGGGAAATGGTAGGAAGTAAGGTGATGACGACCTAACAGATCGAAGAGAGTGGATTCTGATTCTTGGGATTCTAGAATGATCTCATAATATGCCATCGGAAGAAAGAGAACACAACGCAATAAACACTCTGCATGAGAGGGGTTTTTCGACGATAGCATGGTGTGATTTTTTTTTCTGTCATACTTACCTGCGGCGACGAAATGGTGGGGTTCACAAATTTTGGAGGATTCTGAAAGGGATCAAAAAGACACTAAACACTGCTAAGAGGTGTTTCCTTATAAGGAGGTAAGGGAGGTAAATCTAAATATTACGACGTCAAAAAACTGACAATATTTAAATGTACAATATTCAACTGACAATATAGGTAAATGTACACCTATTTAATCTTTGTTCTTTTCTTAGAATATACTCTTTACAAATACGATCTATTTTTGCTACCTTCTTGTTTATTTTTATATTTTATTTTGCACTCATAGTTCTTAAATAATCTCATGTTTTCAATTAATGGTGCATTTAAATAATTTAAAACTGGTCAACCAATCTATTCGACGGATCCCGTATCAACCCCAAAAATTATACAGCCATATCCGCACAGCGTCAAGCATAAACTTACACAACGTCCCACCAGGAAACATTGAGGAAAACTGTAACGCCATTGATGAAATCTGCGTAGTGGCATATAAGTTGGGCTCTGTCTAACTTTAATACCGTAGCTATACAATCGTTGCGGGATAAAAGAAAAACTGAACGATAATGCAACACAATAATGGTCTTTGCCAAAACATTTTGGCCCTCCATATCAAGCCGTCATCTTCGCAATCCTCCATTCTTGCAAACCATTTCATGGAATTTGTGTTGTCTAGGCTGTATTCTGAACTATGCTCGGAATATTTTCAAATGCCGTAGTTATAAAATCGTGTTCTTGGCAATTGTTTTGGTGAGTTTTCCTACCTATTCAAGCATCTGACAATAAAGATTCTTGAACTGCACAAGGAGATGCTGACGAGAATCGATGCTGGCTAATTTCCTTCCTCTGAAGCTGATGCCTTATTAACGGCTGAGGATGAAAAAATGTGGCAGCAGCCGGTTGCGCTCTCTGGAGTTGATGCGTTTGCTGCTCACACTGGCAGGGATGAAATCTCTGAGGAACTAAGTGTCGATGTCAGTCCTAAGGAAGTTTTATATATGAGTTCTTGCCAAATGCTGCCCTATAAAAGTAATTTTCAGTCTTGTTTATGATGCTGTCCAAGTTGTGAAGTATGCTGGACAGTTTGGAGATTCTTCACTCTTTGAGAATGTTTTTATTCGTCGGTCCCATCCAGGATCTCTTCATGACGAATTGTATAAGAGGAAATCAGATGCAGAAATTGAATATATCACTTATAAACAGTAGGTCTTCAAAGCTAAGATGAGTGCAAGAGAAAGCACTCAGAATCCACCTGGAAGAAGGGACCTCACCAATCTCTTGCATCAGCCAACTCTGCTGCCAAAACCTTTGCGTAGACGGATGGCAAAGTGAAGCGTTCATCCTCAGAACAAAACATTCCTATTAGATATACCTACATTCTTCTCTAACCAGGCCCGGCCCTCCGGGCAAATATTAATTGACAACTTCAGAAGGCATGCTGAACAGCTTGGTAAAATTCTTCCCTTATTTGCTTCAGTGCACGAAATATAGTCAATAAATTTCTGGAAGTGGAGATTTTACTAACCGAAACAAAGCCGGATATAACTGTTATTTCAGGAACATGACTGTCTCTTTCAACGCCTGATTCGTTGATTCCAGTGAGCGGATGCCATCAGGCGTTCCATTGTGACTGTGAAGCCAATAAGAAGGATAAAGGAATTGCTGTCATGGTTATCGGCAGTGTTACTCGTAAATGACTATATAAATGTTGTTGAAATCGCTGCCAAACCCGTACACTTCGATTAGGAAATTCTTTACGTTGCTTTTATCGCCATTAAAACCGGTGACTTGAACTTTATTTCCCCGGTTGCAGTGTGAGCCTTATTACATTAACCTCATTGCTCGAAAATTTTTCCAAGAGCATCACTCTTATTAAACTCGTGCAATATTCCACTCATTGAGATAAAGCTCTTGATGTGTTTTTCATAGACGAAATATCTTTCGTTCGCAATGTTTCCGTATTAGAGGACTTCTCAAGTGGTAATCACGCAAGCATCAGCTTTGGAATTGAAACTTATGTTGCAATGTCTATATGATGCGAGTTGTGAGTTAGTAAAGAGTGTAGAAAGGCGATATTGCAAGATGGAACTGGAAAAAGCTAACGACGTGCTAACTCGATCGACATAATTTCAGTGAATATTTCAAAGGGGCCCAAAACTTTTATTAATCACTTATTATTGCTCAGAGTACTACCGAATTCAGAGCATAAAGCTTACTAGAAACCATAGAAGACGTTTGATGTATGGGGGAAGCATTAAAGCATTTTACAAATACGTTGAAAGTAAATTGAGGTCACGATATACGATACACACCTTAGAAATAGTCGTGATAACTCACTGATAACCGATAATCAGGTGCAATGTAGTATGCTCGCAGATTATTTCACTAGTGTTCTTATCGAAGACAATAGTGTGCTACAGGTTTTCTCCATATGCTGCAATAAGCATTTGGATTCTGTTGATGTAAGCGCTGGTTCAATTCTGAACGCCATTCGTTAAATCGATGACAACCTTTCACACCAGACGTTGTTCCATCATACCGCAAAATCAATCTCTTGGCACTTCACTGTTCACGTTCCTATCTCGTTCAAATCTCTACCTTCTTGAAATATGCGTATGTTTCATGTTTGTTGAAGAAACCATCGGCCACCTCAATTGAGAGCTATCGTTTGATTAATCTGAACTGCTCTATTGATAAGATTTACACAATAACCGGCAAAGATGCATTAATGGATCATTTTAAGCGAAAGAGCCTTTAGAACACTGCCGAGTTCGATTTCATCGATGATCAATCTACGATCTCGCAACTTATTTCATGCTTAGGGAATTACGTATCCTCGTTGAATATGAGTATTCGGACCGAAATTGTGATTGTCGATTATGTTAAAGCCTTTGATGTGGTCTATCATGAGAAGTTGCCTTTGAAATTGAAAAAATACGGTGCCGTTGGTTTTTTTCTAAAGTGGACCGGAGCAGTCTTACGTGGAGGAAGTTTTCAAATAAGAACACTGGAGATAGCTATTCTCCTCCACACCTAATTCCAAGTGGTGTGCCACAAGAAAGTGTCTTAGGCCCTATTTTGTTCCCCATATATATTAACGATGTTTCCGATAACATTCTGGGCGGCATCAAGTGTTGACGATCTCAAAAATGTGTCGTCGATTGCATGCATGATCATGCCTATGACTTGCATATTCTGCAAAAGGAACTTGATGCTTTCGTCAAATGATCGGAATTATGATAGTTAAATGTTTCTCATGGAAAAGGTCATGTGCTATCGACGTGAATATTTTTTTCCAGTTAGGACGTGGTGTTCTTTCTATTACGGATCATGTTCGCGACCTTAGTATTATCGATTCTGTGCTTCATCGAGGATTCTAGTATTCCACTATCGCCGAAGAGTCGTCAAGAAATGCAAGCTGTATTCTCAGGGATTACAGCACGGATGTGGTGATTATTACTGAAATGCTTTAATCGCTTACTGTCGAGTCAATTTATAATACTGCACTCGTGTACGAATGGTCTCCCTATTTGATTTCTGATAGTGGCTATAAAATGTCCAAAAACGTTTCATCCTTATTACTTTCTGCAGAATTTATCCTTATCCATATCCACCTAATTATATTAGCACGTTGAAAACCTTTAGCCTCTAATACCGTAAATTCAATTTTGACTTAATTCTTTGTTATAAAGTTGTGTTCGGCTTTTCCGACATTCTGCTATCCGCAAATATTTGTCGTCTCTTCGCAGTACAAGCAATGTTTTGCATACTTTCGAATCTCGTATTGCACGAGGTTGGAATCTGCTTCTCGCTGACATTATTAGTGCACCCACTCGTTCAGTTTGTTTTCCCACTTCGGAACATTAAATGAACGGATAAATAAGTTTCTGAATAAATAAGTAAATAAATAAGCAAGTAAGTAAATAAACAAATAAATAAATAAATAAATAAAATAGACTGATTTATTTCGCTTTGGTGAATGCAATTTTTGTTACGCTTATCATTCATTCCTCATATGACTGCGTTTCAATCGCTTTAGAGCTTCTTATCTTTCGACTTATCACCTACTTAACTTATTTTTAAGCCGTCTATAAGCGCTTTCATTCGCACATTCCATAAGCGCTTCACGCACCGTAACTCCAAAATAAAATCCTTTCGATTACTAAATGCCACGATGCCAAAAATTCCTTTCTCAAACGTTTCGCATTCCAGAAAAATTTTTTGCATCGATAAGATGATAAGATGCAGCAGTGAGAGAATAAAAATAAAACAACGAGGAAATAAGACAATTTTATAGCGCTTGAATATTGATGCCTGGAAAAAGATGCTCGAAATATGCAAGTTTGGCGCATTTGAAACATATACCTTCCTTTACGTATACCTTCCTTTTCCCTCTTTTTTTTTAAATTATAGAACGTTCTCATAGACGAATGTTCAAGTCGATGAATTCGAAAGAAATTATGCATATCTGAAGATGCTTGAAAATTTGCATGCTTTTGAACTGGTTACATTTACATTTTTTGCAGTTGTAGCAAGAAAGAGCCGATTACTCTCAGAGGGTTTAGGCTGATCCCTCGGTCCGAATATTGCCTCATTGCATCTCAAACTCCATTTATTGCATCATTTTCAACAACTTCAATAAGGTTCATCAAGTGGAAGAAACATTATCAAAAAATTTTTCGCAAGAGATCAATTTATAGTGATGTTTACATATGGAGTTGAAAGATGCTACGAATTCGTTGAATCAGAGCTCTGCGAGTTTGCCTTGTGGATTATCCAGCAAACAATTGGCCGCTATTCACCTGAGCTTAAAGCCTCAAGCAGCCCAAAGCCTTTATAGTGCCTCAAGCATCTCGTGAGGCAAATCTCTATACTTCTATAATCTACCACATTGGAATATTTGACGTTGTTGCTGACGAACATCAAACGAGCGCCGACGTGAATAAAATGGATTTATTGTCAACACGTTTCGGCTTCTTATGCCAACGTTATGATTCTATTATCCGTCATATGTTTCTAATTATTGCCCTCTTCTATTATTTATGCATTGAAGAGTGCATAATTATGTTGATTTTTGCGTGTAAAGAGTAATGAAGCAACAATTTATGATAATGGGCTTCTAATCACGATCTTACGGTATTTCTATATAATGCACGCTTTAGTGCAGATTTATTATGTGAGTGAATATTGAATACGGTGATTGCGCTTGTCACTTCAAAGAGAATGAATTAACACTAAAGGAAGGGAATATTTATTGAGGCGAAATACGGTTACGACACCAATCTGACATTGGACACATTCAATTGGATGGGTAAACGATTCGACAAATGTGTGCACAAAGCAATTTGTGCAAATGTCAATCAATGTCAATATGCAATAAGAAATTCACTTTTCATCAATTCCCTCTTCATAAATCGTCAATATTCAACTAACACCTCAAATAACATTTACGATACTCAAATTCAGTCATACAGTACTTATTTAGATGGAACTCTTAAAGCAATTTCGTACTGTAAACCAATCAATCGATATTGATCAATTTCTTTGATCACGTATTGCGATCATGCATTATGTAGGCTTTCTTTTCGATATTTTTGATAGCGAATCATGCCATTAAAATGAGCTGCGATAGACACTAAAACGATCGTTTTTGTGCGTTTGTGAGGGACAAGCAGAGTTGATAAAGATCGCTATTATATATCAAGGATCTTTAATCAGGGACAAAATTAAAATTAATTTCAAGTATAGATTTTAATTTCTTAAATGTCTTGAGGTAAAGTTCCATTTTGGAACTGGAACTCGAATAATGCAAACGCAACGTGATATGCAACTTTCACCTAAGTGATCGATAAAATATCGATTGATTAGTAGACAAAATATAGAAGTTAACATAATTATCGCTATTGATTGCTATAGTAATCTCTTCAACCAAATTTATGATAATAGGGATTTTCCTCCGATATGATGATGTATTCGCGACGGTTGAAGACGATAGACCGACCGCTTAAAACAATGCTTCAAAAAATAATGCAAAATTCAGTATTGATGAAAGTTGACGCTGAAACTACGAAATTCATTGAGAAATTAAACAGTAAAAAGGGAAAGCTGTTTCGAGGACCTAAGAGATATTTCTTTGCTTATCTTGAGTCGATCGCAAGTTTCGATAGACATACGCGTAAGACAGCATACAAAGAGCATATTGCAAAGGCAAAACGAGCATATACTGACTTGAATTTTTCGGCAAACGGTTTGAGAACCAAAAATGAAGTCAACGATACCAATCATTGATTAAAATTGAACTTTGATTGACTTGGTGTGGTGAATTTGAATCGATTATCTTTTGCTTCTTAATATTAGCCTTTCGCAGTCATGCTTTTATAATGGTCACCTAATGTGTTATCACTGACGACGTCATAAGCCCAAAATCATAGCAATCAATCCTGACTAGGAAACGCTTGAGTAGAGCCGAGAAACGACTAAATATTTCAATATAAAGAGATGGAAAAGCACAACAGAGGATTTGGCACGGTACGTGTTTTTATAATGCCGTCTACCAATTATATAAATTACTGGCAAGTGATCAGGCAGCGACTCGATCGGTAAATATTTCGTATCCTAACGAGTCTTCTACGGAAGTTCAATCTTCCCTACACAATCAGTGTAAAATACCATCTAAATATGCAAATTTTTGTGTGGTTTCAAGTACCTATGAGTACCTTCAATGTTGACTGAACAACGCTAAGGTCCCTCGATCCTCGACTTGAAATTATCACGAGCGTCTATAATATGTAAATATCTACATACACGCACACAAATACATGGACGCGCATGTACGCATACGCATATATAGACACGCGCAGATTTGATAACATCATAATGCGCTCTGTACATACGAGTTTGCAAAGCATATAACTGTGCGTGTGCATGAAGTGCTCAACGCAAAGTGGTAGATAGTGAGCGTTAATGTTTATGTAGATTTTGACTAGTGACTTCTGATTTTTTACGGAAATTGGTCAATTAAGTTATGTGTATTGTGCAAGGAAGTGTCCTTATCGATGTGACCATTGGAGGGCACTTTCTCAGAAACGCATCCGATAGGCAACTTAGTCACGCAATTTTATTGACCGCACTTGATATACACACAAAAAAGGATGCCGACGTGCAACAATCTCACGATGACCATTGCTATATATTAGCATTATCTTGCAATCGTTGTAATATACTACATTAAAAATGTTGTCTTTACTAATTGTCAATTTATAATCTACTCATAAAAAAGCTTAATTTTTAATTTTTATTACAATTCTAATAGTGTTACTAATTCATTTAATGGCTAAGTTTACTTCAAAACTGATAAAGCAATGAGCCATTTATACTAAATGAGCTTATTTACAGCAATTTACACGATAATATACTTTAAATAACACATGAATACTTTGACAATACGATAAAAAACGGAAAGGAAAAGCAACGCTGAAGCGATTGGTACATGCGCCAAATGCTCCGAATGGGCAAAATGAGACGGTAATCCATCATCTTTTGCGATGGCAAGTGACGTTTAGTCGCATGGATCTCAAATTGGAGTGCACAACCTTTTTTCGAAATGGCTTATCTCATCTTCCATTCTTTTGATGACTTCCTTCTTTCTTCTCATCCTTCACCTATGCTTACTTGATCCTGTCACTTTCTGCCTTCAATCATGCTCTTCCTCTCACTTTCCACTTTCCTTCTTATATGTCAGGTTTTATACTTTTGAAAACGGTTTCTTGTTAACTTCAGCAAGTATAAAGACGTTTAAAATTCTCATAAAATGTAATTCCATTGATTGTGAAAGCGTAAAGACTATTAAACCATCTTAAAATATTTGTGCCTAATGAACGTTATAACGCGACTCTACGAAAAGTGAGCAATATTAGATGGCGCTTTACAGTTATACGATATAGGGAAGATTTTCACTGATGGACTTCGACGGAAACGACTTGAAGAAAAGGCACGATGGAAAGCCAATAAGGATTTGCCAAAGACACTTCATAAGAGAGTGATCTGACACGGAAAGGAATCATCGAAAAATACATGGCAAGTACCGCTTTGGGATTAGTTTGGCTGAGAAGGGCTTTAACAGGCAATTTGAAGGCGTAAAATCGAATGGCACCATAAAATTAATTGGGTTTACAAGGCGAAAAGGCAGCTTCTTGTCGGAGAAGCTCCAGTCGGAAACCGATTTGGCGAGGAAATCCTATCAAAGAGAGGTCTAGCTTGATGGAAGCCTGATGTTGTCTGTATTAACTAATTTCACAAACTTACCTATCCATGCATATTAGCTGATATCATCGTTTTTGCAATAGTCTCCTTCCCCTTCTATTACCCTCTTGTCCAAGTGACTGCTCTTCATTCATGTGCATATCACTTACTCAGCATTCCAAGTAAACATCAATACTTCGCAAATCACCATATGATATGTAGGTCATATGAAGCACCTGCTTTCTCAACTAAAAAGACTGTTATCGGAGTTGACCAACGACTGTTTATGGAGCCGATCTGAGGAGCATATGGACGTATCGCAAGGAAGTTACGCTGAACGCGATGGCGATTTACAAGCCGATTAGTGCATGGGTCAGCGAGCGGTGATCGGATGATCGGACGCCGTGTGCGGAAGGGAGGTGCGGCATAGAGGCAAGGGAGGCGGGATCTTCGGCACAGCACTTTTGCAATTGTTCGTTGTTTCAATATTTGGACGCCGCTATGATATGGCGCTGCTGGTGGCGCTGTTGCTGCTTTGCCCTAGGCTTGCTCGTTTGCTTGGCCAATGCGTCGTGCCGGGCACTTCGCGATTCTCCTTTTCGAACCCTCAGCATACCTTCTGAACCCATTTATAGTAAGACTTTTCAAAAAACCATTCTTTTCTGATTCATGATGCGAAGATGAGTGGATCATTTTATACTTCTAGTTGTTTCAACTTACAGTATTCAACCATATACAGTAGTCAAGGTAAATATTACAGTAGCTAAGGCAGATATGCCTAAGTGGAAGTTGTTTTCATATAAAGAATATCAGTTGAGTGGAAAACGAAAAAGAATTTATTGCAAGCCGCGATTATTCACTTTCGTTGTTTTCTTCTATCTTAAGATGCCTTTTTTTTTGATTCCCTCTCTCAAAAGGATCCTCTAAGAAAAAGAAACTCGTCATCGGATAATTGTAGTGACCAAGTTGGAAATTTGAATTCCATTTTTTTCACAATATGCATTGAAGCATTTGTTATTTTGCTCTAATACAGGTAAGCAAAACTTTTCCCACGTTTAAATGTGCCAAAACAATTACTGCTTTCATTTACGAAGAATCTATTTGTGCATATCGTCAATTGTCATCAATGCATTGATGCAATCATTGTATTGATAATTAAATTTTCAATGATCTCGAAATAAATTTATAAAATAAGTGTTTATATATTGATAGATGAGAATTTATCGATATGCGATACATCTATGCCGACATGTTGTACAAATGATTTGGAGCAGGAAATGTTAACTACAACACGTAATGATGTATCGAATGCGATTCAAGATCGTATCATTGTGCTCAAACATATCTTCGATCAGAATTATCACACTTTTGAGAGTATGTCTTTATTTTAATATTCACCTCAATGAATTTATTTATTTATTTAACGGTGGAAAAGATTGCATCTCACTGAGAAAATGTTTTTGAGTGGTTTTCTCCAATTTTTCTTTCACTTCTTATAAGCATTTGCACATTTATACTTGCAAAGCATATGTGATGAAGGAAGTTACGTGGTGCTTAGATATGTGCACTTGTCTGTCTGTCCGTTTGTCTGCCTGGTATTTTCAACTCGGAAACCGTTGAAGCTAACGTTTCGAATTTTGCTAAATATAAACATCGTAGAATAATTCCTCTATCAATTCTTATGTCAGTTGAGATGTAGATTATTTAATTGCTTTAGGCACTTAAGTCCGGCTTAAATTTAGGTGACCGAACGAGCATGCCAATCGGAGTCACAATTGACTTACAGATCAAAAATGAATCTTTTGTGGAAGATTTATATGAGTAGTCGAGTGGGCTAAAATATATGTATGTTGTTGGAGATATTTCATTATATGTTGGCCATTGATGAATCTAGTTGATTCTATTTAGCGGAACTGTGGAACCACATATCGTGCCACCACGCTCGCTTGTTTTTCTACTTGTTATATTGCTTCACGGATACGCCATATTAACTCTATGAGTAACTGGCTATCTTTTTTGGCCATTGCTCTCTTCTTCTGAATTTTTTTGGGGAAACGAATAAGATGAGATGATTCCAATAATATTTTATAGTTTCATCCAAAGCTTCGTTTATTTATCAATACAACCCCTTGACGCAAAAAATGAAAGGTTGTTGTAGCAATAAACAAAACGATAAAGTCACAATGTCGATGATGTTGAAATATTCCTTGAAACAATAAATTGTTGATCATTTTTCATGAAAAACAATCTTTGTCGTATTTACTCGTTTGTTATTAAATCCCAAAACGATCTTAAAATCGCTTATCCGTAAGCGAGAGTATCTCTAAGGTATTGAAGAGCTTTCTCTTGAGTAAGCAATGCTAATGAACTGACAATCGATTAATGAGATTAGCAAATGAGTTTGAAAGGTTACCTAAGGTGTAAGGTTATACTTTCAATATAAATTATAAAGTAATGCAAAGAATGTGATGTCCGCAATGACATATAGAAGTTTCGTTGATAAGATTTTGTCAATCCTTCACTCTATCGTTACGGCAACTTCTGATTACCAGAGATTGTTATTAGAAGATCTAAACTGAACTAAAACATTAAAATGGACCTTATATACAGAACATAATCGTGGTGCAATTTCGAGTTCGCGTGAGCAGCTGCATGCGATGTTCACGCGCACATATGGACCCTTCTATCAATCTCATACACAGGTGTTTTTCTTGCTTGTTAAGCCTCTTAAGGTGAAGTGTAATTACCGTTATAGGCGCACCTTTACGCTCATTTGCGGTCGTCTTTGAGAACTGCAATAAACTCCCCTCATTCTATAATTATTTCGATGCACCTTGAATATCCTTCTTTTCGCTTCTCCTTCCACCTCCAAGCTTTATCTTAGAATCCTTCTAGATAAATATGTCCACTTACAAGAAGAAATCGTGACAAGTGCTTTCCAGCAAATTAATGAAATTTGAGGATTCATTAAGGCATTTCAACGATTATGAAGTATAGTGCATCTAGTTGTCCCTGTTTATATCCACTAAAATATGATCGTGCGAATATCCACTTGAAAGAGGTTATCGAGTGTTCAATTATTCCACCTTCCTTAAACTTCAGCGTTACTTCCATTAGCATAACGGCCTCTAACAATCGAACTTTACAGATGAAAGAGAATAATTGGCTTTATTGAAGAAATGAACATTGAAAGTAAGGAATAGCAATTAACTTCAAGACCGTGCTATTTAATCATACACTGCACCTTGTTCTATTCATAGCATTTTAGCATGTGAGTGAATATTGAACGATGAGATATTCCACTCATCCCGTTCCATATTACTCAAACGTCGTTTATTCGATTTTCTGAATTGTTCACCACTAAAAGGATTACCATTAAAAAGTTCATCATTGAAAGGATTTACTGCAGAATCTAAAGATTCTGTAGTAAATCACTCAGATTTGCGAATGAGATCTATTAGACTCTTAGAAATTATAATTTTTCGGATCTCATCTATCGCCTTCCCTCTTAGAAATTTTCACATCTATTACGCTGATATGATAAAAGGATTTGTGATATCTAAATTCCTTCTCAGAATATGCTGAATATTTCTAAAGAATATTACCATTAATTTTAAATCGAATAAGAGTAAAGCATTCGATAGAAAAGATTGTATAATAATATACTTCATAGAGATATTTGCTTGAAGTGTAAGATGAGTGGTAACTAAAAGGATTTTAATGTTTTCAACAACTATATTATTTTTTATTGATTTTCAATTTTAAATAAATTTTAATTTTGTATTTCAACTTTGTTCCATTAATGCAGCATATTTTTAAATTTTTCAGATATTTATTAGCTTTTTCGATAATCTACAACAATTTTATATGAATCAAACGTATGTATCATTGAAATCAATTTTGGAGGAATTCTTCTCCGCTCTCTTCAGAACGATGTTTTCTATCCTCAACCCTTTGGTGCGTTTTGCTAATTTATTCCAGCATAATTCATTCAGCTTGAAATTTTTAAAATATTTGTAATTTTCGCTTAGTATTATTTTCTTTCTATACACGTTTATCTGATAGAAAGTTTGATTTTTATTTTATTCCGAAATGATCTCATTTTTTCATTAAAAGTTTTTTGCTCACATCGAAATTATCACTGAAAAATTCCACTTGAATCTTTTCTGTCAATTTATTGAAGTTTCAAATCTGCTAGATTTCAGCATCTTTCAATACTTTAACTAAATATACCGAGATTTAAAAAAAAACTGCTCAGTTGAGAAATTACTAAAAACAATCGAAGAAAATTTTGTTAAATTAATGAATTAAATATATTTTCAATTTTTAATCTGATTTTTCATATAATTTTAAATAATAAAAATTTTATTACGATAATAAATATGAATGGCAATATCCGATAAATAAACGAATGATATTTGCAATTTTCTTATTTAACAGTATTAGGGGCGTTTAATAGCATTGTTTTTTTTATTATATATTTATTTAATCTTCACGTAGCACTAATCGCTTTTTTTGCTGAATATTTTTGGCTTTATGTGATGTAAACTTAACTGCAAACGATCGAATACTCGTCGAAATATTTTCTTTTCGAAAAAATCGTTTTGAGATTTTTTTTTCAACAATTTTGCATTTTCGAAATTGCTTCTAATAGATTATATTTGGTTATTGTTTGTGGACGTTTTTACCTTGAAAATAATTAAATATTTTGTTGAAATTTTTTTCAAATTCTCAAATCAAATATACTAATCGATAAAGTGGGAAATAGATCATATGATAATAATAATTAAAAGTTCAAAGAAAAATATCACATAACGAACAATGAACCAGAAATTGAAATTGAATCGAATTGATTGCATCGATGGCAATAAGGTGATTGAAGCGGATGATATTACAGGAAAAGATAACAAAGAAAGACTTTGAATGTCTAAGGAAGTCGATGTCTTCACTCGAACCTTTCGCTGATATTCCCGCTAAAATGAGCATACAATTGGAACGTAGTGTTGGCACTGCGCGATCACTCACACAAGCATTACGTTCCACATCGCAGATTCTTCAATCGGTTCTCCAGGTATGCAACTGTTTTCCTCGATGGTATTTTATTACTGTTACAGTGTAGTTGTTTTAATTTCCCCTTTCTCATTTTGTATTCGCCGTACAGAGTCTTTATTATGAAGGAACTAAAAAATTGACCCCGGTTTAGTTTAGTATAGCCAAAGAGTTACTTGTAGTCTTAGCTATACGACTGTTTCCGTGAAATATGAAACTTAGATTAAAAATCTTTATTTTATTCATATTAAAAAAGCAGGTATATGATTTAACAAGAATAATCCAAAAATTCGGAAATGAAAGTAACTCTATAAAAAGATTTTATAAAATATAGTTTTATGGAACTTTTGCAGCAGTGATTTTTAATAGTCGTAAATATTTATTTATATAATTTTATAAACTCTAAAAAATAACGAATAATAATCCACCTTTTATTGCTTAATACGCTAATAACAATTTTTGTTTTGAGTGTTGCATAAATAAATAAATAAAGAATTATTGCATTTCCATTGCGGCATCTTTCAAAGATGAATGTAGGTGAATTATGAGTGTACACATTTCATCGGCACAAATGCAAAGCTTATTGCGTTCGAGATGAATTACCACATAGAAATGAAATGTGAAATGAGTCCGTATTAAAGCATAAGTCAAAGTGAGTGATTACGATTGGAACGAACGTTTTAACGCTACTATGAGGTATTTGTTGCAAAAAGAAATTGATAAACTGCGAAAAGCAAATGAAAATACAGCTGATGATTTATGTTTTTCATAGTTTTGGCTTTTTGAACTCAATTTTGCTAACTAATATTTGAAGTGATGTCTGCACATTTGTATGAGTATGTTAGTCTATGTCTGTTGTACGCCCAATTAAAGAGCTTAGAGAAGATAAAAATTAGAGAATTTGATTACCGTAACATATTTGATTACCGTAACATCAGCATCAAATGGAATTTAAAACCTTTGGAGATATTTAGATGATCTGCAATCATTATAACTGATTGAATCTCAGATGACGATTTTTTTTGATAGAATTTCCAATTTTCCGAGCCTTTAAATTGTAAATATTTTATTATTTGTTGATGACTTGTGAAATTGATCAGTTTCATGATCGCATAGTAAAATGCATATTGTGCCAGCTTGTCTATCACATCGTTCCACTTACTTTCATATGTCCTCTTGTGAATATAATTATAGACAACATCATATCTGTGCGTATGTGTATGCCCATATATGGCTGTTTATCTAATAATTTCAACTCATGAACTACTGAAACTGAAGTTTTGAAATTTGCTAGTCGTAATGTTCATCATCGGTTAACTTCATTATTAAATTTCACGTTGATCCTTTAATTTTGATTGAAGTTATAAGCATAAAAAAATGCTCCTTGCGTTTTGTGCCTTTCCCTTGCACCACCTTGCAGCAAAAAAAGTCACTTGTGGAAGATTTATGAAATTTATAGAATCAGTAAAGATATGAAGGTATATTTCACATATATTATAATTGTTTGGTTATTCATGAAGGTTATTGATGAGACGATTAGAATACAGGACGGTTTCTATCATATCAGCTTCTTTATCACGGCTATCGGCCTGTTTCTAAGAAAGACTGATAGACTTTCATCGTATCACCATTCGCATATCGTGGAGATCGATGTTTTTGCATTATTTTTTCATTGCCGTTCGTTATTTTCAATGAAATCCTCTACTCGGGGAAGTTTTCAGAAGGAGATATCAAGTCCATGTACAGAAGCAGCCACTCGTATGACCCATTGTGCCTTATGCACTGAGAAGCAACCTTTAAAGCCATGTACGAATCTATGCTTAAATGTTTTCAAAGGATGTCTTGCGGAACACGCTCAACTCGATGAACCTTGGAATTTGCTTGTCGGTCAGTTCGAACCTGTTATTCTCTTTCTATACCTTTTTTATTTATACTACAGCAGAAAGCCTATTTTATATCACAGCTTACTTATGTATAAATATTGCTAGTATTTTATTTAGCGACTTTCCTTTCAGAAAACCCTGAGCGGTATCCATTGAGAGGTTTTCGACATGGCCAAAAAATGCTTGTCTTGTATGCTATCTTTGAACAATGTTCTCAAGAGGTTTGAAATCAGCCTTACCTAGGGGAAGGGTAATTAATTGGTATGCTGCCTTGGAATTGGCTTACATTATGTAATGAACATCATGAAATAATGCTTTAAACTTTCACACTCATATTGAATATTTTCTTGGAAGATATTGAAAAATATGGGCTTCATAAGAGATGGGCGCCATTTCTATAAGTCAGATATCTAAGCATACAATTTTAGAGAACATCCATAATGAAATTTGCGTGCAGGTACAATATTTTTTTAAATGATCCTTACTAGCTGCACTGAAAGAGTGAAAGTATTTTTCAAGCACAAAGAAACTGACGACTATCATTGATATAAACAACGGAAAGAAGCGATCCAAGCCCACTGATTGCATTTGGAAACATCTCTTGCAATCGCACAGTTTTTCGAAATGAAATGCCTGCTTTCTACTTGAAGATATGATCAGCATGAAAATTGTTATTTGTGGATCATCTAAATTGTTAGCCAACTTTTGTGGGAAAGTTTTTGAACTTTTTTGCTTGCTAGGCAAGAGAATGTTTTAACGAGACCAGGTGGGCAACCTTTCTAGCCGCAACCTTAGTGATTTAAGTTTTAGTAGATAATACTTAAAGGTTTTTTACAGATTTACAGATCTAGCCGCAACCTACTAAAGTTTTTTAGCTTTTTACAAATATTTTATAAATATTACTTACAAATATTGCTACTTTAATTATAAGTAGGCATCAATTTGTAAGTTTTAGTCACCGCTATGCTGTTTGAAGATTTTCGAAAACAGCCGCTGTTGATATCGCTGCTCATAGAAGTCAAAATTCGTCAAAAATGTACGACGGGGTTAGTCAAGGTGGAATAGGGTAATAACCGAAATGTAGAAGTTAATGTGAAGTAAACGAGCGATTACTAATTCCTCATTAAGTTTAAGACGGTTCACCACGCCTTGTGATGATATTCCTTTGGCTCGCCACAGCAATTTTTTAATGCACTTCTATAGATCATCATCGTTTGATTTTCTTGTTTGTCGCTTAATGCTAACCTTAAGCTCATCCAGTGATTTATAATATTTAACAGGCCGGTTTAAAAAGAAGCCCCTAATAATGGTTGGGAAATCTGTTAAATGAAGGGGAAGTAGATTAATGTAGGTACATTTAACGCTACGTGCTTCATGTACAATATTGGCTTCTATATGTTCACTTATGTCTGCTTGGCCATCATGGTCCACTTCGACATGATGCTTGAATGGTTAATTTTCTTCGAAAGTATTGAACGTTTGTCTTTGATAATAGAGGCTATAGTTTATGCATGCGATATGCACTAGATGTCTTCTTCCAGACTCACTTCCGCGTCGTTCAGATTCTTCATATTTTTATTTTACTACCTAAACTTAATCTACAATCTTATTTATGGTTTATCTGTAAGTTTTCATCTATCTACCTATGTAGGATGCATCATTTACTCAAAAATGTTGAGAAAATGGTTTTCGAAGTTTCGTTTACGCTCGTTGATTGTTCTGAGGGAATAGAGCGGTAAAAGACATTGAATGGAAAAGCAGTATGCTTAACAAAGCTATGATCGTAGCATTTTAGCGACAACATTGATTGATTAGTTTCGATGGGAAAGACAATAGGGGAAAGAGGTCGGTGGACAAATATCTATAGGATCGCGGTTCACTTTAATGGTGAACGTCTTTGTTGCTTTGTCTTCATTGATCAATGCCACACGTTGAATTTTGCCCTCTTATTTACGCAATATGACATTTAAAATTCACTCATTATGAAAATATCATTTTTAAGTATTAATATCGATACTGGCAAGCATAACGATGTTTATATGAGCGTTTTTAGCGTTCGTCTATTGATAACGATTATTTATACTTTTAAAATTTTCTTTTTTCCATTTTTTCCATAAAATTCCTCCTCAAGAAATATTTGCAAATTGTCATTAATGTACAGCAGTGAAGTGTTAAAATTGATGAATAAACTGAGGTAAATTCATTAAAATTGAAATATCATTATTAACGCCATAATTGAATGATTAAAACAATTAATACTGCAGTAATTTATGATCACTTATAATTGTTTGGTGATGAACTAAATTGAAAGTTTAGGATGTAAGAAGTAAAAGTGATAAATGTAAACTTTAAAAAATACGACAATTAAGCTAGAATAATATTTCCAACTTGAGTATTTCGCATTTTTCTATCTTAAAATGCTTTTTCCCACAGTCCAAGAATAATTACTATTGTTGTAGTGTTAAGTTTGTGAATATTGAGTGGCGCTTGTTAATGGATATTTTAATTTTTATGGAACTTTCTCATGTATAGAATTCGTAGAATTGCACTTCGGTTGATGAGTTTAGGGAGTGAAGTGAATGACATAGAATATGGGCAAGGGGAGTGGAATAGGGATAGGTGGCGGTTGGCTTGATCGATGGCAGTCGGCTGGTGCTGAGGTGTTGCTGTCAGGAAGGGCGGCTTATTCAAAGAGAGTCTAGCGTTGATCCACATCCCGATGTGACACTCTCGCGGGATCATTTATCTTCGCCTTGCTTCTCGGCCGCCCTCTAAGTGCGCCTTTTTTTCGTTCAATTGTCCTTAAAACATTGCTATGAAGAACGCTGTTTTCACAGCCCGTTTATTTCACTGATCCACTTCTGGTAGACTTAAAGCCACCATATTTAACGGATTAGCTTATAAAAAATAATTCATGTTCAGGTGTATATTACTGGCACTTATTGACAAATATAAACAAGGAAAGTAGTATAAAATTGTAGAATAAAAGCCACACCAAGCACTTTGTAGTTGGATGCTTTGTGAGGCTGAGCGTATGCGTTCTTGGCCAGTGAACTGTCAAATGAAAGCATAAGGGAATTCACCCACTCTATTTGTAATATCTGTCGTTGCAAAAGGTTTTCAGTTTTCAGCTTTTCCACGTTGCATAGTGTCATCATTGCAACTTTTTTCACGAGGGTATGCACTACGTAGTTTGAGTATATCATGCTCTGATTAGTAAAGAGTAATACTGGTTATACTGTTAATTACTAGGGGAAATCTGAGAACGTTGATTCGTTTTGGTGAATATTTTTTCAATGATAGCAAGTAGTGAATACCTCATCAATCGATCAGTGAACGTGCTGTTGTGTGTTTTTAGTCGCCTATGAGCAGCAACGAGGCACTAGACTCAGTGAATAGTACCCACTAGAAGGGAACGTCCAAAAATATTTTCGTGCAATGTTCGTAAAAATGTTCTTTTTCCACCTTTTGTGTAAAGGTTAAACAGGAAGGAGAATGAATCTGGCGCACTTTAAAATCGTTCCTTGGACGATTTCCGTTTTTATAGCTCCATGTTTAAAAATTTGCTTAAATGCATTAATTTTACACATCATTTTCGTTCGCACAGAAGATTTTCTACGTATATCCCATCTCGAAGCGACCGTCGAAGCTTAGTTGATCGTTGATCACTTTTAACCAATACCCTTTGACCCAAAGTGACCATCACCAGAACGTGGCCTCTTGTTTGCCACTGTCCTATTCTGCTTTTCACATTTCTTAATCATAGTGACCTTAAAAAGCAGGTCATTTGCAATTCATTGATGAACGTGCAATAACCTCCAAATCGAATCGAGCTCACAGTTTTCACGGGTGTATTTCGTTCTTTTATTTTATTTACTTTAAACAACATTTGTAAAGCGCATTACGGCTTTTGCGGTCTGTGTTCTTTGCGCATGTGTGTGCATATGTACTAATTCGCTCCCAACACAAGAAGTACTGAAACTAGAATGATGTAATTTTATAGGTAAGGTGGAGCATTATAGGTGACATATATCATCTCTATATTTCACGCAGAAATATCAACTCGAAAAAAAAACACTTTAGGTATCAAAAATTCGCAGACGTTTTCATTGATTATTTTCTCAGTTTACATCGGTCTGATTGCAAAAGAACGCCTTTTGGGAGATTTCTGTAAGCGGTTATGCGCTACTCAGAGAAATGGAATGCGAAAGTACATATCCTGTAGCTATATTTCTTCACTTGTATGCGCTTTGCAGATTTTCTTTGAAAAAGTATATTGTAGCCGAGTCATGTCTGTTTGTATAAGTGTTTATCTGTTTGTTCATCTGGTGGTTTCTATTAGGGAACCAGTGAAAATTGAGTCACATTGGCAGGTATAATATTCACGGCAAAAACCTCCTATGCCGCCTTTTTATATTGATCGATCAATTTTAAAGGAAGCTATATGCAGTGAATGGTGAAAAATTGTGATTTGCTCGCAAAAAATGAATTATTTTCTGGAAGATTCGAAAAGACTCTAGGATCAATTGAAATATTAAGGCAATTATATTGCACATTTTAGCTCTTGTTGGAATCTTTAAAGCCGATTGCTGAGGTAAGCGGGAACTAGAATCAAATATCGTTTGAGTTCCTTGGTGCGCTTTTTAATTTGTTGTGTTTCTTCCTGTTTTTTAAAAGATATCTAGAAGAATATTCTTGGTCTTTTTTGTTCATTACCTTTGCTTATCTTCTGCCATTTAAGCTTTTCTTTTAAATGTGGTCATCTGTGGAAAACAATAAAACGTTTGCGATTTCGCTTTATCATTGTTATCAAATCATTAATAATGCAATGATCGTTATTATCACTATTCTTTTCATTGTTTCCATTTAATTATTATGACGCTATGACATTCAATTATGCAAAAAATAATGATCTTATTGACAATAAATAATCTAATAATAGCCATCAGGGGACAGTTGAAGCATTGCGGAAAAACGAAAATGTTTAGCGCTTTTCTTTCTAGCGTAGCTATATATCAACACAAATACTGTCGTCAGCTATGTCACATTGGGTTTCTTTCTGATCCTTATTAATTTATACGCACTGAAAGGACAAAAGGTGCAATAGAACTAACCTAAATTATTTTCTAAATTACATATCGACTACCTATTTCGATATGCTGAGAAATCAATAAAGGAAAACTTTTATTCTCTTCGTTTCTCTATTCTTTCTGTTGAGTAAATGTTTAATATGGCTTTATTCGAGCGGGCGAAGGAGTGTTCTTCTGTCATAATCGTTTAGGATGTCGAAAACCTCTCGTGCGGCACTCATAAAGACGGTTCTTTTCAGGTTCATTGTCGAAACTCGCCCATCGACTTAAGGGTCCTTATAACGTGATAAGTGTTGTGATTCCGATCGCCGTGCAAATATCCGAGAGTATAATGCTATTCCAGGAAAGAGGTCCTATCATTTCGGCAAAGGTGACATTCTGTCATTGTTTTAATAATTTTTTTCAATAATTACTATATGAAATTGTGATATTCAACAATTTTGAATTGACCTTACCTGGGAGCTGCCTCGCCTGAGGATCATAGCAGTCGTTAATTTCACCCCTTATATAAAATTGAATCCCCAAAAGATTGAAATCATCGTCATAGATAAAATTGATATCAGAACGGCTGATATCATCGCTCTATGTTTGTGGAAGCCACATCTTAGATCCTTTAGAAGCAAATGATATTTGAACAATACATTGAAGAAGTGGTCTCGTGAACGAGAAATACGATATTTTTTCCACTTTATTTCCTCGTTTAGCGAATCTAAGTTTTGAAAATTTTTGAAAAATATTAAACGCTATAGAAATATATGGTTGTGATATAGAGCCAAAGAATGCTATCAACTATCTCGATATCTGCGGCCAACTGCATTAATGAACAGGGAGAGGGGGAGGGAGGAAGGCATTTACAAATCAGGAAAGAACGCAATTTTTATAAATTAAATTTCTTCTCTTATTTATATCTATGTGAGGAACGACATGCTGCAAATTTATAAGCACAAATTTTAGGAAATTAACGATTTCTTAAGAAATCTATCGTTGTTTTGAAGATTATTGCACAAATAATGGTGAAAATGTATTTTATAACTTGCATAAAAATGGAATTTCACATTGTTTTAACTATAAAAATGGTAAATATCGTGCAAAAAAGCACGTTGATATCTTTTTAAAGAGCGCTTTAAGCGCTTTTTAATTTTCATCCGGCAACTTGATTGATTTATGATTGTTTGTACGATAGCAATATTGGATTTATGCGCATTTTCATGCTTTTTGTCGCATTCTATAATATTTCTTGGTTATAAAAAAAAAAAATTTTTTTTTTAAATGATAGTCAAAATTTATCGCTTTTTTTATTTCTGAATTGCAGTGCTGCTATATTATAGAAATTATTATTCGCTATCTGCATTTGCCTTAAGATGTTTGAAGCCGATATGTGTAGATCGTAAATATAGGTTACCGACCGGTTAATTAAAGGTGATCCAGAAATGTCTGCGGAAGGAAAAGAAAGATGTGATAACGAAACGCGAAATTGGTCCAACTTATACAACGGCTGTCACCATTACTCCACTGCGTTTTTCCGAACCGAATGCAAGTGTTAATATGCATATGATGACGTCATTTATTGAGCGCGTCAGTTTATTTTTTATCATCTTCGTATTTCTCCTTAAGAAGGCCGTTTGTAAATACGCTACGTTAAGAGAAGACCATATTCACTTGAAGTGAAGACCTGGGCCACTATTTTTTAGGTGTAAGGGGGGTTTTTAAAGGGAATAGAAGGCTTTGGCTATTATTTTTTAGGTTTGGGGATGGGGGGGGGGAAGAAATAGTTTTTAAAGAGAATGTGTTGAGTTGTTTGAAACAGTACATTTGCTATGATCGTTTACATTTCATCGACGTTACTATGACCGATCTCTTTAATTCAAACTTTCCCCCTTAATGGTTAGTTGCACTAGCTTACGTCATTCGCTTTTATTGGCACTGTATAAAAAACAATTTTCTGATGGGTGGTAGAAAAGAAAGTTTTTTTCTCGAAATGTATAAAAATCGGAGGAGAGGAGGTTTATGAATCGATAAATCCGAAAAAGAAGAGAAAAGTTCGAGAATTTCCGAGTTTTCCGGAAAATTCCGATATAATCTTCCGGTATAGTCTTTCAAAAAAAAAAAAAGAAAAAACAAATAGAAACAAAGATTTTCGGGAGCAAAGAACTGGGAAGGTGTTGATAGCGTCAAAATTTCGGAAATATCAGTGATTAGCTCTGGCGAATGTTTGAAATTTACTCGCCCCGACAGATCACTAGTCCGCACCATACGCACAGCACGCACTTCATCATCTATGCCATTTGTATAGTAGCGAAATTTCTACCATGTTAACTGTAATGTAAACGATTTCGAAATAAACTTCACATGATCTGGGACAAACTATATGCGACTTTGATATAAATTATAGATGAATCCGACGTTAACTATACACAATTTCGAGAAAAACTGTGAGAGATCTTAAGTTAAAATATACATAACCTTCGAATAAACTTTTTACATCTTAGGAAAAGTTGTAAACGTTTTAACTTAACAGTTTATTTCTGCTATTGGCAAAGGAAGAGTTTTTATTCTCGAAGAGATTTGTTTCGATAATCGACGAAAAATATGAGCCATTATTGTTTTTGTTTCAATTTGAGTTTATTTCATAAAAGCACATTAAATGAGAAAAAACTGTTTTTTGCATATAATATTTCATGATTAATACAACCACAGAGTGTATTAACATTGGAAAATTTGAAAAACAACCAACTGCAACAAATGGGATGTTTTTTTTTGTTTGTTTTCCGTTTATTTAATTAACGCTTTAAGCAAGATTAATATAAATTACTACCTGATCTCAATATAATGTAAAAGAGTGAAATGCGATATAACAATACGACAATGATATTAGTGAGAAATAGTGCACCAAAAGATGCGCATGCAATAAGCATTTTGTGACCATTTGTGCCTCACAGTGCTGAGACACTGAATTTATCGCAGAAGATCGGTTAGATAAGAAAAATGATAGCGCCGGTAAGCATATATAAAAATTTTTTTTAAAAAAATACGATAAAAAATCGATTGATCAATTTAATCACCAAAGCTTTAAGAGCTCTTTTTTTATAATTTTTGGCATTACTTTTTAAATTATTTATTGAAGATAATAATAAGCGGCTAATTAATAGGAGCAGATTGTATTCTTTGTCACACCAAAAATACCGATATACTAGAGAAGTGGGCATCCTCTCAATATTTTTTCCCTTTTAGCCACTTCTATAAAAAGGAATTTCAGTTAAAAACTACAAAAGGTTTCTGGCGTGGTCTGCCAACATCGATCTGCATTAGTGGTGAATGGGCTGCATCATCAGAAGAGCATTGCTGGAACGGTACCCATTCACGCGAGTATGAGCGTTCATTAGTCGGTGATGGAATACGAAATCAAGCCTTCAATCCTGAATTCTCATCAGCACAAAATCTCTCATCAGGTTTCGTTATCAATTTCTACACATTATTGCCACCCGGCTGGAAATAGCTCTATGTAGAGCATTCGTTTATGCAGTATAGTATCCTCTTTCTTTGGCTTTTTGCATAGTTCTATACGATCAATGACATTTACACCTCATTCGAAAATTATTGGAAGGAGAAAGCGCTTTAAACAGCAGCGTTTCATGGAGGAAAGACAAGACATGTGACTATTCAGTCTCTTCGTAAATGAATATTTTAAGTGAGACCCATTATTATATATTCATATATTATTTTGAATGTTATTTAAGTGATGTTACTTGGTTTTATTTAAAATATTACTTAAATGTTGTTATTGAAGTCTTCATCCTAACTCATCATTACGTCGGAGAAACTCGTCCCTTTCTTATCATCTTCGTATTTCAACTCTCATACATATAGCTTCCAGAAAAAGAAATTTTTAAGGCGAAATCTCATGCGTATTCAATTTCTTTTTCACTTATCAGCTAGAAATATATACAAAACTCAATTTGCATATATTGAATAAAATCAACAAAAACATCGTTCATTTCTGTTCATAACGTCAGAAAATGAAAGTTGGCCATCCCTAATGAATGTGTTTTCAGAAGATTTTATTAACGAAATATTAAAAATATCAATGTTATCAAATCAGCTATCAGATATCTATGATGGACGACATTTACGTAACGAAACTATTGACGATGAAGGCTCAGGAATGCGAATCAACTACACTCCTATTGACGACGAAGATGGAGTAAGTCACTTTTTATCACTCTTTATTAACATCCAAAATGGGTAATTATGCCTTATAAAATATAAGAGAATAATAGAAATGAAAAATGCAAGGGAACCAAAGAGATTCGGAGTTTTTATCTGTAGCATCTTGACGATTATTTTCAACAATTAAAATATTATTTAGTGTATATTTTTAATTGAATGTTTAAAAAATATTTTTTATCACTATGGGGATTCATTTTTATTCTAAAGTGGAGATTTTTATTCATTCACCTCAATGACAATATTTTAGGATGATGGTAGTGGAATAGATACTGATTTACCGATTGTGTTGGATATTGCGGGATCGCATCGAGATGTACAAGAGATCCTCACAACGGTACCCACAATGCAGCGGCCTAAAATCCTTCTTGAAGTACTTGATAATGGTTATCAGCGAAGGTTTCCCAACAGATATTTTATTATTGTTTTAATTTTTATGTTTTTATCATTACGATTATTTTGATGTCGGTCTCATCAGTGAATGTTTCATCACACCGAAGCCTAAAATATCACAACGATTTAGTGAAAATGGTTGTTATAATTTCCCACCTGTATTTTCCTTCCTCACCTGCCCGTCGAAAACAAAAAAAAATCTGGACAAGATGGTCGCTGTTTATAAAACATTTATTAACGTTAACATTTCACTGTGCCACCAATCATCGATATAAATAATATAATTTTTGGCGTTTTTCTTTTTAATTTTCGTTATGAACAAACTGATTTTGCATATTGGTAGGAGTTTTCCATTTGGCTTGGTGTTTTCTCAATTTCATACTGTGATATTGCAACGTGTCGCCATATTGTCGCTCTTCATTCAATTATTGTTTTAAACACTATATGAAGCTCCAAAAGTTCGAAAACACAAATTCCAATTCGATCTAGGGTTTTCTTTCGGGATAAACGAGAATTCGGGGGAGGGGAAGGAAGAGAGAGTTGTAATACGAAAGAGTTGTAGGTCAAAACAGGCATGATTTCACTAGTGCTGATAACATAGTTTTTTGCATAGTTCAGATAATAAGCATTGAGTATCTCTATGTTTTTTAATCAGAAAATCCGATCACATTCTGTGCTCAATTTTTGAATTGATTCGAATATTTGGAGTTACGCTATTATATGCATTGTACCAATTCTCGTTTTACGAGTCTCTCGTCGGCGAACATAAAATATTGTTGAGTAACGAATAAGGGTTGTGTAATGGAAATGAACACCTTAGACGATACTTCCATACCTGTAATTTCGATGCTGATTCAAAGTGAATTACGTGGGGAAACCTGAGATTGCAGTTGCTATTATATATAAAAACATCTAGTCATCTTTTTACGACAACATTCAATGAGGCAACAAGAAAATTTGACTGAGCATTCTGAAAGAAGAGATAATGTGACATTAACAGCTCCCAAACTCTCTCTCATCTTATGGATCCAAATATAAATAGAAGAGGAAATTCTCCAATTTTAAGCGAAACATTCCAGAAATATTCATTTTCTGTCCAAAAAAATGCAGAATATGATCTCATTTCATATTCTTCAATATATTTTATTTTTACATCAAAAACCGCTTTTTTCCGATGAGCTGTCCTAGTTCGCATCGTATGTTTCGGATGGAAATGTTCTAAAATCCAACTTGCGGCAATATTCAATCTTTTCAATAGTTGCCGGATATTTCGATCGATATTTCAACTTCCTTTACTTGTTATGCTTATTTATTTATTTATTTATTCATTTTATTTCAGCAACCCAATGTGAGAAAAGTACGAACAAAAACAGAGAAAATACAAAGAAATCAAAAATAAAACAGCAAAAAAAAAAAAAAAAAAATTCCTCATTCTAATTAACTCGATTGTAAGAAAACGCATTGTTTTCAGATTTGTTAGTTGTTCATTGAACACAAAAATTCGTTTTGTACAGTGCATTTCTTGAATTATTCTATGATGAGTGATAAAATTGAATAATTCTGTTCTTCAATAATTTTTCTGTAATTAAATATAATATTCGTCTAAAATATTAAATCCGTTATGACATCGCATCATATCAAAAAATATTGCATAAAAAGAAGCAAAAAGAAATAATCGAATATGGCAAAACGAATAGAACCGGAAATCAAACAATGACTGAAATTTACGACGAAAAGTGTCGTTTATTTGAGCGATGCGTAGAGATCCGATGGAGGAGGAGGGGAAGAAGGAGGGTGCGAGTCGGCGATCCTAAGGAAAGCAGTGCTAAAAACGCTTGCAATTTTTATGGAAACGAACATTTTGCTGGTATAGGTATATAAATAGATGGTTTCTCGTCAGTAAGAAAAACGAATTAGCGAAAAAATTTCATCAAAACTTCTGAATTTAATTCGAAGTAAGGTAAATATTGGCAAAGAGAGGCGATGATGCTTGCGATCTCTTTTCTCCTCTCCGCCAATTAATATACAAGCATAAGGATATCTCCTCTACGATGCACTAAATATTTGGATTTTATTGAGATTATTTTTGTCTCTGTTCTCAATACAATTTAAAAATATCCCATCAAAATTTCACTCATATTAGATGGTATTTATTTATTATTTCATCCTAACTATAATTATTTTTGATAATTTATTATTCTCTTTATTCGATCGATGCTAATCGCAATGGCAATAGAACCTATTACCAACTTAGCCGAACGTTTTTTTTGTTTATAAGGTTCCTCCTGATAATCACTACAAATGCAATATTAGATCCTTTTTTGCGAAACGATATGTGTGTCGCATAGTTCGGCTTCATTCGCTGTCGCAATTTATTGCTTACTTAGGCGATTGGATGTGCGAAAGTATGACGTCATTAGCTGAATTTAGATGGATGAGAGCATTTTCATGCAAGCAAAATTTTTAAATAAGAGTCGGAGTTTTATTCCATTTGAAATGATGTCCCATAAGTTGATTTTATACAACAAGAACAATTGCAATAATATTCTGAATAGTCGGAAATTCTTCAGTGACGAACTCAATTTTATCATCCGTTGTATCATCACATCTACAAATTTTATGTCCTACAAAAGAATATAAAGGATCAAAATTTGGCAGTCAAACGTTTCCCATGGGAAATGTCATGCGATCAATATTACCTTGTCATATGAATCCCTATTCAGGTTTACGAATAAACCTTCTTCTAAAGATGACGGTGTCCCCGACATTCATGTTGTAAACGATCTTGACATTCGTTGAAGACTCTATCCTTCCATTGCTGCTAAAAAGACTCGTCGAAAATTGGCAACTGTATTCTCCATGCTTTACGGCCATGGATTGTAGAGCATTGTCGAAAGGTTTTCACAACTTAGTTACCGACCCATATTGTAAGGATTTACATCTCCATGATTATCTCGCTCGATATTGGATATTCTAATTAACACAGAAGATCACAGGCAATTTTACCCTTTCCCGAACATTTTCAGACTTATGAGTTGATAGTGGGGTGTCATTCTTCATTAAAGTGCGAAAATTTTTTTTCCGTAGGTGTACTTTTTGGTGGATGTAGGTGTAGTTTAAGTGGGTGAAAAGTGTGTGTACATGCCATTTCCATACTTAAGGGTTTCGGGGCTTCGGAACTCTCAACGATTCGAGTTGGACAAGCGTGTATGGTATCAAATAAGAGAAATGAATTGAGCTCTATCCACTGAGTGCTATCGCTGATCGGGAGGGGTAGAAGGCGTAATGTAAAATGAGTGATACTTTTACCCTTACAAATATATAGGTTATTTTTGATGTTGGGCATTAGATATCGCAGTCGGTTGAGCAGCGGGTTAGGAACAAACGGGGTGGTGGGAAGGGGTGGGTTCGGTTCCGTGTTGGGTGTGAGCTTGTGGCGTTCTTGCTGTCTTTTTATTGGTACAGAAGGGGGGAAAGGGCTATCCTCTTCGATTCGCTCTGGCGTGTGTATGATGTGTGTGGTGTGTGAGGGAAGAGGATGTGTGCGTAGATGTGTGTGCAAATGTGTGGCATTATAGAATTTAGTTCTGAGCATTTCGAAAAGTAACAAGTGGAGTAAGAAACTATAATGTTAAGTAATAAATTAAAGAATTATACTTTTCATAGTCTAAAATAAGATGAAGGACTTCGTTTCATCCAGGTCCTCGCAAAACAAAAAAAAGTCCATTGCATCATGCCCATCCATGGTCATTTAAGTTTGTCGGATAGTGTAACTGCTCCCAACTAGAAGGTTTTACCCTTCAACTGCAGAGCCCTGATGAGGTGAGGTTATATTCGGTGGCAAAGGCCCGTCCAAGAATTTATGCTAATCTCATAAGTTTTTGATAAATACTGTTGTGGTTAAGGACCACGCTGCGACTCTTCTCCCGCGTGCTGTTGTGGGGACGAGCGCGCAGCAACTCTTCTTGCATGCATCGAGCTCAATGTTGTGCTCTGCTCGTACGGCTGCGTGTCTACAAACCCGTTTGACATTATGCGCATTGTACTCAGTTATTCGACGATATTCGCAAGCGAACCTGGAAATTGTCGAGAGATGAGATAGCTACTTAAAGCAGTATTTACCGAATAATTCGAAAACCGAAACTTCGACCTCACGAATTCGATTTCAGTTGCGCCGCGTTTATGACTAAGGTGGTCTTGCACCTTAATTCCTTGCTTTCTGTTGAGAGTATTCGACTTTTAGTAGACAAATAAATGTTCCACAACAATAACAACTCCTAGAATGAGCTTCAAATGCCGTTCACGAATTCGAACAGCTGTTACCGACCAAAACGATGGTGGGATGGCTAAGCTCCTTGCCCGCAGCAGCATAGCATCACGATCGTTAATATTCTATTGATTTTTCACCGTTTTGCGTCCAGGTGTTTCAGAGAAAAACTACGATATACCCATGAAAATACATTCACAATCCGAGACATCATATCCTCGCTCATTATTTCAAAGCAGCATGAACACTTGGAAGCGATCAACACTTAGATCAAATGCGCAGAGCATCAGCAGAGCAAACCCACGAACAACACAATCGGCGCCTTAGTGTCGAAATGTCATCAAAGATAACATATATGTAAGTAAAAAATTCATCATTTCCAACTATTAAGTGCCGTCGAGGGGCGTTTACGCGTAGATCAAAAAATTTTGCATACCCGTGCTCAAACCTCTCCATAAACTGTCAACATGTAGATCAAAAATACCCCACTACTCAACCCCATTAAAGACTATCAACTTGCGCATCAAAACTTCACCGCGTCCCTCGACCCTTCGGCAGCCTTTGAAGACTCTGCGTGTGGATCAAAAAATCTACCACGCCCAAAAAACGAGTCCGGCCATACACCATCAACGCGCAGACAGACACACCGTACCAGCCCATGAAGACCGCCAAAACGTTTCGCTGGTAGATCAAACGCCTGCCAGATATGAAATTGCCGACCTCCGAGCTACTTCAGAAATCAAATACGATGCCACGGCTCAAGCTGCACTAAAGACTCCACTAGGCCCGGCACCTTTGCGGCCAGAAAATGGCGGCATCAATCCGACCATACTTAGGGCCCGAACATAACAGCTTCCCACACTGCCTCAACTCAACAAACGATGAAAAAAACGCAGTTCTTCAGCCGAAAGAAATCAGACTACACAGCTACCCGGCTGACGCAGACCGCCCAACAAACTGATCTGAGATAAGCAACCTACAAAATTCCCTGCAGCTGCAACCCTCGGCAATCGGTGGAAGGCCAGACACACCCGCGCGATCTTTAAAGGACCGACGCAGACTCCCTCGTTCGCTGGACACGGCGCCAAACACCATGAACGCACAGACAGACACACCGTACCAGCCCATAAACGTTTGATCGATGGTTTGACCACTGACTGATGACGTACGTTCGATAACCAAAACTGCCCACTAACGAAGCGTCTGGTACCTGCAGTAAAATAAAGCATTGAATGGTGGAAATGTTATCCACCACAACACAAATCATTTAAGATGTCTCAACTCAAACAGTTGATATGACCGAAATATGTTGCTGAAGGCAATTTAGTGGCAACCGATGAACCAGGAAATATTACGTTTGAATTATGTTCAGCACTGAAACGAAGAAAACAAGCTCATTTACTGCAATCAATAAGGGCAACCATTTACAAGTTAACGATCACTATGAAGTGCACTGTAACCGAACGGTCTGTAAATTGTGTTTGCAGTGGCTGTACAATTTTCATACTGCATCACACGCTACAATCACACTAGCTAATTTTGATATAGAAATAAACAAGGCCTTCACAAACTGTGCCAACTGCTAATCAAAATAACAGAATCGAAATTACAAGAGTCGCCTCTCACTTAGGTTTATTCTGTAATAATCGAAAAAAGTAGGTGAAATATTAACCATATGCTTTCCACGCTTATCTGGTATATTAAGCATTGTCATGAGAAAGATAACTACAAATTGCAAAAGATCACAGATCAAGGATCACGATTCAAATGTAACCTCTCTTAATCCCCTTCTCCATTCAACTCTGCTCATCGTATACAAGGCCTTCAACCTAAAAAAAATGTTTTATGAGCATCTGCCGATTGCAAATATGCCTTATTTGGCAAATATGTTATCAAAAACGTTCATCGTTTTGACAAAGGATGTTATCAACTCTTTACCAAAGTTTCTAACCTTGTTTAAATTTCACATGCGACTTTATATGTAAAAATTATTTTCTCAGTTACGAGCAAAAAGAAGCAGCCAATAAACTCTTTATAGCACTAAAAAGATCAAACCTGTTTCCATCGAAGTCCGTTCGATTCGTCATATTCCACCGCTTTCTCACCACTGCTCCCTTCTTTAGGTGTTTCGTCACTCCGACCATCAGTGAATTCGTTGCTCTGAAGTAGTGTGGAATATTTTTTCTATATTCCAGATAGAAAGAAATTCATATATTCTGAGGTACTAGAAGTGAATTCGAAACTATGGGCTGCTCTGAGCCCACCCCTTAGCGTAAAACAGCAATCGCGTCCTTGAACTTCACTTTCAAAATAATAGCGAAATAAATGAACTAAGAACTAAATCTCTATTACCTTGATTCCATCTGCATTTTTTGTTTCCATTCAAATTCGATGTGAACGTTTTCAACAGAAACATTTGCACTGCAGTGAACTTTCCATCAAATGATCACCAAATAAAAGTGAACTCGAAAGTTACAATTTAATACAGATGAAGCTGTAAACTAGTGGTTCCAAGGGAATGGAACCGCACTTAGACAAACTTTCAGTCCCAACGCTCGCTTTGCAAATGAGAAACTTGCTCGCCTAATATGACAATTTACGAAATAATTGAGTGAAATAGAATAGCATTCGCCTTCAGCTAAAACAAAAAGTTTCTGCCCAATAAAATATTGCCAGGACTAAACTCTGCACGTTTTTTTCAATGTCCGCTACTCTTCTGTCACTTCAAATCACAGATATGAAACACTTTGTCAGAGAAAGATGTAAACAGACGAGCGTAGAACTCTGGCAATAGCTTCCCACAAAAATGAGAATCGCCACAAGTCATCTTACTTCCTTCTTTGAACGCCAGAAATCACTTCAAGCACGATACTCGCATACTCGCGACATTTACCAATTTCACATAATGAAAGAGGGCATCTAAAATTTCTTCGTCGACTATAAGCTTTCGAAAAAATTTCAGAAAAAATTACAGACACCGCTTGATTATGCGCCCTTAAAAATTTGGTGACGGAAATTTTTAGTGAGAATCAAAATCTGCTGGAGTGCATCTCATGAAGAATAAACGGCATCCACGTTTCAACTCTTATAAATAAGTCTTTCCATCTTTCAACCCAATCCCGCTTTCTGATACAAGAAATGAGAGCACATATGGAATAGGATGAAACCTTCGACGATGATCATCGAAAGCTCGATGATGATAAAAGCAGCAAGTGCTAACCTCTGAATGCACAGAATTGAGATGTCGATCTGTTTAAGAACTTTAAATAGTTCGGCGATCACCTTATCCATTACTCATCGACATAAGCTGCGCCGAACCAGCAGCACTCGATACATTACTGGAAAAACAGAGCACGATTAGCGATAAAAGCGCAATTTTGCACCATAATCAACTAAGTTGCAAACCATGACGCCATGCCAAAAATTTCGTACATTGTAGTACTTGAAGTTGGAAGTTTTGTACCGTTGAAAGGCTACGGTAGCATTAGGCCAATAAGTTTTCCTCACAAACGAAAATCGAAGCTTCAAATTGTTCCTGCTCATAAAAACACCGAAGGGTTTTCAAACTTGAAAAGGTTCTCATTTTTCTATCGCTCACATCTAAACAAAATTTCAAGCACTCGAAATAAAATAAGAATCTTCAAATCTTAACCCCCTTCGTCATTGGGACATGTTAAACAGTTCAAAGCAGAAACAAATTCCTTACCGTCATTCCCCTCAAAGATCCTAAAAAGGTTTATCACAATGTAAAGAGAACGATGAACGTGAAAATTCGCCCAATCCAACTACACAGCACACTAAATCGCTCTTTCTGGAAGACAGTGGCATTCTTGTAATGCTTAGGTGAATTTGAACTATTGGTGCATCCAGCACCTCTCACATATACTTCACCATGATGAAACCACTGAAGCACAAAGGAATCACCAATTGTGCAAAGCGAAGAAACTCTTCGAAACTCATTAAGTAATAGGATGCAGGTTTTGCATTATGTCCACCACAACCTGTACAACCACAATGGCATGGAATGGAAGCGATAAATGAAGTATGCATTGTGATGCAAGGAAAATGAACAATAAGAATGAAACATGAAACGAAAACATTCTGCAGTGGTGGTTGTTGATATGTCAAACAGATCTGTACTGTATACGTTCAGTTCTAATTTACTCTAGCTAAGCATCGAATATCTCATTGAGACGACCCCGTGCCCGATAAGTTTGTGGCGCAATAACATTCATGTTATGTGTGAGAATATTTTGGGCTTGAAATTGCAGCGTTTCACCCCCAATTTAGCCTAGAAAAATCACAATGCGAATATCTACAAATTCGAAGCTCGAGGGTGATTAATAACAACATACTTGCCCCTTCTACCTACTAATCAATATTTTGTGTCGAGATTATATTTGCATTCATTATTTATACACGCATCTGTTTGGGGAATGATCCAGAATGATTATGAAAATCACTTAATGTCCTCATAACGCAATAATTCAGAATCATCTGCGGTTTAAAACCCCTCTCTTGCGCCGTATTTTCTTTTTTTTTCACACAGTGGAATGACGAATCACATGTTAAAATGTGCAGCTGTAAGTCTTCATACCTCCTCAACATAGAGTAGTCCTTAGGAGGACACATGTGGAGCACAATCTACTGGCCATCATTAAGGAGCTGGCATTACCGCCCAATGACTCCTTTTCAACATCTCAACCGGGTCACTGACCCTCAGCTGAGTGATGGCATGGCCTTAATGACTCGTCTTCAACAGGATAATGGAGTCATTATAGGGAGCCGTTAAAGAGTTGGCGTCACGCCCAAAGGCGAAATGGAATCTCTAAGGTCACCGCTAAGGAGCTGGCATCTTCGCCCAATGACTCCTTTTCAGCGGCTTTGAGGACACCGTGCAGAAGCTCAACCATAGAAGTCTCTAACAATTTGTCAGACTGCCAAAAATTATCATACAGAATTTGCATAGGCAAAGAAATAAACCAATTAGGAAGGCTGCCTCATAACTATAGGGTGTGAAGAAATTTACAGCTGCACCTGAATACAAATATCGAGCAATGTACACAGAGCAGAAAAAAGAAAGTAAGGCGCACATAAACCCCCCAAAATGGTCCACTGAATAATTGCAGAAATTTTGCGCCACACAATGCAAATTAAAATGAATGCTTCCATTTCTATTAACTGAACTATTAGTCAACAAGTTATAAGCGGAACAGTGTGAGATTAAACTTTGTGCTTTTCGCACTGTGATTTTTCTAGCCTTTTTCGGGATTGAAATGTTACAATTTCGAGCCGAAATATCCTAGCCCATAACATGAATGTTATTTCGCCACAAATTTATCGGTCACGGGGCTGCATAAGAACGAACTATCTTTTCAGGATGCCCTTCGCTTTTTTTACGCTCCGACTACAGCGGCGCTATCTACAGAAAAACAGTGAGACCTCTCTTTACCAAGTTTAATTCCGCTAGTTTTTTTTTTTAAATAATAGCAAACAATGTCGTGGAATAATATTTCTTTCAAAAATGTGTTCGTTTTTCTCCAGTGAGATGATATTCAACGGCTCAACTGGAGCAAAGTAAACCTAAAGAATCGTGTCACAAATCTGTTTAACGTCACAAACAACCATCCACTGCCGGTATTTTTTGATTCGTGTATAATTCCTACTGTATACTTCCATTTACATCACAATGCATACTTCATTATCTCAACGAATTCAAGCCATCGAACTGGCGCAAAATGTGGCCGAACATATTACGATGCATGCATTTCTATTAACAAATGAGTGTCGAAAGTCTGCTCTTCTTTGCACGATTGGCGCACCTCTGCGCTTGAACGGTGTCATAACAGGGTGAGGCATACGTAAAAGGCGATTGGATCCACAGTAACTCAAATTCACCTAAGCAAAGCAAGAATGTCTATCCTTGGGAAGAGCGATTTGACGGTGCTTAAATGTAGCTGAATTCAGGTAATTTTCACACTCACCATTTTCATTTACTAATCTGCCAAGACCAACTATGCAGTCTTACAGAAATCATTGAGTTCAACTGATTTACATTAATCATGAATATCGGCATACGTATATGGCAGTTGATAAAATTGGCTTCCTTTTCATGGTCGGTGAATTAGTGGTAAATCTTTTCAAATTTCTAGGAAACTACATAAACTTTCTGAAATCGAAAAAAAAACCTTTCCGCACAAAAAACAACCATGTGAAAATACCCACCATAGCATCAAAAAACTTGCCATTATCTAGTAAGGAAGAGAAAAATCAAACGCCACCAATCTTGTCAATTGCCTTATCCATATGTCGACTTGTTTGATTTACATAAATGCATCCGATAAACTCTATGAGCGCCGTAAGACTGCAAATTTCTCAGAAAGATTTGGGAGGATGACGTAAAGAAGATGGATTCTACTTTGAGAGAGAAAATAAAATTCACCAAATGAAGACCTCTATTGTGGAACCCTTTGCTTCATAAGAAGTAATGGGGAGCAACGAAGATTAAATAATATCACATCCGCTCCCCAAAGTTGCTAAGAAAATTTTTAAGTGACTTATCTTGCGTCACAATTGATCTGATCATCTTCAACGCCAGTCACTGTTCGCTTGTTACCATTGGCTCGATTCATTCTAGCTGGTCCGAGGCCATCCTGTCTTCGTGACCACTGGTTACTGCCGCGACCCATCCTTCTATGGCTCGATTCAACGAGCATCCACTACGTCTCCAGTCAGCCAGCATATTTAAGTCCTTCTTCGCCGATTCCTTCTTCGAAACTCTGGGCTTCAGTCCATATTCGTCGGCCAAGCCATGCTCCTCCATCTACGTAGCATGCCTGCAGGACTCCGTGGCCATAACGCTTCATGCTGTTTTTCATATTTCTGGTCAATGACATGCCAGAGTGAGTAAGCGACCGACCATAATTACACATCATCGAACTTCTCGCATACTCCGATGAAAGACCAAGGCGCACCAGTGAAAGCACTCTTCAATCTTCAGGTCATCCTGGTCTTCAAATGTTTGGGTTTCGGTTGTTGCTTGCTCTTTTTCTTCTCGTCCTGTATCTGCCTTCATCCCTTGTCAAAGACAGACAGATATTGACGTATTAAAGTAACAGTGAGCAAACTGAACGAAACATGAATAAAGATCAGTCGTTCGCACATGCTACATTCGCAAACTACACTCCGTTCATATCAGCGAAGCGAATGATACATAATCATAGCCAATAAACGACAACAAATAAATAAAAATAAATAACATTCTCCTCTAGAGACCCAGTTCACCTCAGACAAAATTTTCCCGGCAGGAAAGGTAAAAAATGAGCACCAACAAAGACAAAAACGAAGACGGCTTACGAAGACATTATAAGAATCGTTTCATCTTTCAACCACTTCATAAGAACCATTTCATCTTTCATAACTCTTTAGTCAACACATACGATTCAATCATTTAAGATGACCGTAACATTCTTTCAAAAAGTTTTTTTTAATATTGATGATAGGATGAAACATCGAAAAAAAAATTAAAAGCCTCTTTCCTTCAGCATAAGACCCGCGCTCCCATACTGCAAAACTAAAATTCACCACCAAGAGTGGCAGTTCATAGTTGTTTTCTTCCTAATCCCCACCTGAGAATGCAACATAAACAAAAATGGATTGCTTCTGATACAATGAATCTTGAGAAAATTGACAAAAGTTAACCTAGTGCAAGATAAATTCGTAACCTGTAAAACGCAAACCTTTAAAGAAAACAGGCGCAGTGGAGCGCCGCGCGACTCAAAACGCATCGAACATGCCAGAAGCGACAGTACTACTCTTCTTTCTTGCGAAGCATTTAATCGATAATCGCGGGCTTTTTCTCAGATTGTAGATCATAAAACAGTATGCAACTGATAACTCCACTGCGCATGATGAAACGAAAAAAATGAGTGTTCTTTGAAACCGAGACTGTAACTGTGATACATAAAAAAAATATCTGTTAATAAAGCTATCAATGTGTTTGCTAACTGTAGAGTTCGTCGACCACTACTGCAACAATCGAGAAAAGTGTTGCTTCTCTCGAAAAAAAGATCACATTTACAGGCATTTTCGAAAAAATTCCTTGAAATTTCACATCTTGTGATTTTGTTGATTAAATCGTTTCATTCGCTTATTGACTAACTTATATGATAAGAGGCATTACAATACACTACGGGAAGACGTGAGATGATTGGTGTGAAATGCGGAAAAACATGAAACGAGTAGGTTGACAGGATGGAGCAACAAGCGAAGTGGAAACACGATAGGGATTTAAGAACATAGATCGTGCCTCGTTGATAGTCGCGCTGCATGCGTATGCTTCACTACGATCAGTCGTCACTACAATAACATTGTCATTTAAGTCATTTTTATGAGGACATAGATTAGGTATTAGGATAAATAATTGAACCCTTAGAGGAATCTAAATTCCTGAACACGTATACATGTACGAACTTTTAAGCCTCTAACCTAAGCGTTTCTCCGCCTGCAGCCAACCCCGTTCAAAACTGCTTTAGTCTCAGCCACAATCTCGTTTCTTCTGGACGTGACAGTTCCAGCTGAATTGAGTTCTGATCAAAAACAATGATTTTCAGAAACCTTTGTCGATCTGTACCAAGGATATATTGAGGACGAAATGAGTTTGGCCTCACTGATAAAGAAAAACGTTTCATGAAAGGCAACAAACTGTTTGCAACGTTGCACTCGACTCATCGCCATAAGCTGTATCCTCGATCCTCTCAGTCCGAGTAAAGTCAACTTTCTCAAAGAAAACAAGATAATCTCTGCATGAAACAGCCTCTCACCCTGTCTCAACAATGATCTCCGCACCTTTTGCTAATATCAACTCCAAGTAAAAGTAGTTATACTTGAGTCATACTTCTAGAAGCAATCTTCATAAATGAATGCACGAAGTTGGCAGCTAATGCCACCTTTTCGAAGTACGCATTTCATATTCACATACGTTCCGTCCACGGGAATGTAGGATTGCATATGTCACCGAAAAATTCATCAGCAACCCATTCAACTGACCTCGTAGACGACGAGATCCTTCATCGTTTGATCCTTCTTCTCCTTTACCGAACTAAACTTTTTCGCTTACTTTCATTTATTAGTAGATAAAAAACAATAACACGGCATAATGCAAAGGCATATCGAACGAGGAGTGAGAAGGAAGGAGGAGAAGGGGAGGGAGTAGGAGAAGGCATGAAAGATTCCTCACAATTGAACTTTGAATCAACCATAAATCCAAGTCGCAACTGCACCACATTTGTGCAAGCATAAAGTGTATAACACTGAGATCACGTACACATTCCAATGGTAAGCGTCGGCAGTACCCAACCCCTTCTTATTATGTTCAAGTGATACGTCTAACCCCTCTCATGTGGCAAATGATCTCTAGTGATGATCATGAAGAAAAAAGGCAAAATCAAAACATACGATTGCACTCAAACACAGAACAGCGGAGTGTAGAGGCAAATGAAACATCATATTCATCGTCCAGCAAGCAAGAGCTTTTTGAAGAGTTCAGATATAAACTGACAGTATGATGCTGCTTTCTCTTAGCAGCATGAGGAAAAGCGATACAAGAAATCAATCTCGTCCATCCACTTTACTGGATCGCTGATGTGCCTTGAGTGCAGTGCCCTCTCGCCATGAAAAATCTGTGAAGCAATGAATATAACACAACATACCTGGAATGTCGCGAATAGCGAGTACATGCATGAAGGCTCATGCCGTCATGGCGACTCGCTGGCGCCGTTGAATAGCAAAAGACGGTCAGCCGTCTCAGCGGCGCCAGCTAAGATGGACAGCCGATGCATCTGCACCGGAAACAATAAAAGGAAACATGGCCCAGAAAAAGAGGCGAGAGACCGAATCGGAAATGGTCAACGTAATGGAAGGCGGAGTTGAGCAAAGGGATATAAGCAGTCCAAGCTCAACTCCGTCATTCGCCTGCTAGCCAACGGCCACATAGTGGCCTTCAACTGTGCTTCGCCTTCGGTCACCTTCAACAGTGCTTCGCCTTCGGTCGCCTTCAACAGCGCTTCGCCTTCGGTCACCTTCAACAGTGCTTCGCCTTCGGTCGCCTTCAACAGTGCTTCGCCTTCGGTCGCCTTCAACAGTGCCTCGCCCTCGTTCGCCTGCCACTGCCTCGCTTTCGTTCTACCCTGCTTCCACTTCAGCGGTAAATCTACTGAACGTAAGTATTTCGTAATCCTTTCAAAATACCTAGCCCAGCTCGTTCAGTACATGGAATACATGAAACAGGGAGAACAAAAAAGCAACGAGAGTAAAGCATAACCAAAGAGTAATAAACGCACTGGAACAGAGAACAACTATAAGTGGTCAGCAAAATGGCATCAAACATGTAATGAAATATACAAAAATCATAAGATAAGAAGATCAAGTGTAGGCCTTCGGCAGTAAATCCATATCTAGGTACCGGCAGGGTGAACAACCATAAAACTGAATAACATTTTTCAACGACAACCCTTACTTAACAGGATCCCAGTTGGAACCGAACCATGATAGCCGAAAGAACCACGAACCATGATAGCTCAATTGGAGCCGTATCGACGAAATAGTAACGAATTCAAAAGACCACCGAAGACCGAACGAGTGCAAACCATTATTATCAAATCAATGCAAATCAACAGCGATATCAGGATCAATTAAGAAACCTCTATCAGAGGAGATTTCGCCACCCGCAAAGGAAGCCACTAAACAGCCATCAAATGATTGTCTTCAACCAGTCTATAAACGGGAAAGGTGGCAGAGGCACATAGTCGCCATTCACAGAGCAGATACAAGCACACAGCCACACATTTAATAGCCGCCTATCAAAATATCATTCAATCCGAATGCAGGACTGCATGCATATCTCATGCCACGCATCGGCATCAGCCGAATAGGCATACTTGGGAATACGACCACTTTACTCATGTGCTCCTTACATCAAGGCTGTTATGATCAGACCCGCACTACGCGAAAAGATCTACTTCTTTGTGGGGGAACTATAAATAAGCAGAGATAAATCAAAAGTTTCCACGTTAAGCGTTGAGATATTCTCGCGCTCATCTACCATTATATTGTTTCAAAGGGTATTGCAGCCACACGGTCTCTTGTAAACGTCCAAAATGTCCGATCAATAATAATTACTCCTTCGCAGACTACCGATTCAAAACTTTGAAATGAAGCAAATATTTAGGGATTTCGCAACAGCAAATCTCGTCAACACAACCGTGCAGACTATAGGACAGAACTAGTCAAAAGCCGCCTAACGAAAGGATCCAAGTGAAGTCGATAGCCTACGATTTAATAAACTTGGTCTTGGTTAATAATCGATCACCAAACGGATATCTCCAACCTTACTGCAGTTCATTGCGGTCTTTCGAGTGCGAAGGGGTCAATTTGGGCGTGCTGATTGCGCATCCAGCATAGAATCCGATGATGTTATGTGCTCTTTCGCTATCAACAATACTGCTTACCCGCATATGGCACTTGATGTCGCATGGAATTCAAAAAAAAAAAAAAATGGCATGAAACAAATAAACTTGCAGTCCGCTGCCATTTTCATTTCAAAACGTACACTTGAGTGGCAAGTTGGTTTCTCTTCTATGATAGCAATAGAGTAACAAAGAATTTATTCAAATGCGCTCGTTTGCTTTTTTCTCACTTCCAACATTCTTTACCTGTTTCTTCCTGTTTCGTTCTAATCCTCTGATTCAGCAGGTACATTCAGTGATAGCGGCATCATCGAGGCTAATGAATGGGATTGAGTGATAAGCGAGTGGAGACCGTTGGCACGTGGTGTTCGAAAATGGTGCAAGAATCTCAAGCAATTCAGCGTTTCCACATACTTCTCAGTTTTTTTTATGAGGAAGTTCTCTATGTTAGGGGGTGATTTAAAAAAAAAAGTGGAAAAGTTTCCAGTTAGTCATTATTCACAGCTTTCTCAACATACCTTATTTCATTTTTCTGTAGGTATTTTGCGTGGCTTCGTATTTTTATAGTCGCATGGGGCATCTTTTGCTGCTTGAGAGATCTCAAGCGTATCCATTGCAGGAAATTTGTGAAGTTGCTAAGATGCCTGTTGATTAGCGGGAGTTGATTAGATTATTTGCATTGCGAAAATTTTAAAGAGTATTGTGACTGAATCGAGTCATATCTTAAGTATTGAAGAAGCTGTATAGTTGCCTAAAATGCACGTCGACAATCTCGCACATCCTTACGCATATAAAGGCAAAAGACAAACAATTGGGTATTGCAGAGTTAATTACCTGAGTGTTCTGTTGATAAAAATGAGCTTATATGCTAATCAGTAGAATTCGTATCAATTTTGTTCGTTGATGGAGTTCATTAATAGAGAATAGGTAAATTTGTCATCAAGATACGACGATGGGAACTCGTTTAATGACTAATAAAAACTTCTACGAGAAAAAAAGAAGAAAAAAATGGCAACTTCTTGAAAAATACACTCGAGGATAATTAATCAAAAGGCGAACAATTTTGCTGCTGGTCGGGATGAAAATGAGGCGAAAGCTATGCCATCGATCGTCGTTATTTATGAGATAATATGCTTTGCGCCAATTACATGAACACATTGTATATGGTAACTGCCGTTTCAGGTATTCAAGAATCATAAGCAGCATTTTAACAACCATACGACCCAATTCGTCCTTCCAATGGGCTATTGCCTTGAGCGCTTTCCCCTTTTCAAGCAACTTCTTTGCTGAGATGAACTCAATTATTCCCGTTCTTACTGCAAGTGCGCTTTTTATAAACAAACCATGGCGAAAAATTCTTTCGATTCTTACCCCCCCCCCTCTCCGAAATCCAATTTATACTCATTGAGGAATTTCAGAAATCCAAGAAATTATGCGACCTCAAACTGTTGCAGATCGTCACCGCGACTGCGTCGTCGTTGCTGCCATCCTCGACGATCGGCAACATTTGCCGCCAATCGCCTCCGAGCAGCATCACTTGACCTCCGAACGGCACCGATTTTTGTGCACCGACAGCGATATCGCGCAGCAACCTCTCGACCGCCTCCAGCGCATACCGCTTTTGCGTGCACGCTCCGTCCCACACGATTAGTTTCGCTCTCCTGATCGTCTCCACCTCATCGCTGTCCGCCTTCGTCGTTGATACGCTGTCGTGTTGCACCTGGGACGGAAGCCTGAAACGACTGTGAACAGTCGTTCCATTAATCAACAACGTCGCAGCAATCCCTATGAACGCCACCGCTATGGTAGCGTCGCCACGCAGCCGGAGATGAGATTGTAAACGTGAGTCTTTCCGCTCCCACCCGCCCCTTGCAGGAAAAAAGTAACTTTGAGCAGTAGCTGATGCTAAGTTGGTCTTGTAGATAGCATCTAGAATGCGATCAACACTGCTCGTTGACCCACGTTCAATTCCCCATACGTCCGTTCAACCTGCATGCGCTCTTCGGCGGCGCTAAGACTATTCCGCTCTAGGTCTTCATTATCATCGGGCTCAGGTGAGTCCTCAAAAGGAATCCTATATGAGCGGAGGTCCTGAGCTGCAGCGTTCAAGATTCGCTGGATATGTCGAAGGGCCCCGCTCCATTTCCTCAGTGGTTCGATGAGGGTCACGGTCGACCATTTGCAGCTTGAATAGCTGCCACAATCGCGGTACGTCCTGAATCGCGCCAAAGGAGATCATGGCAGCGAAGGATTGTCGAACATGGCGCGGCATGCGGTAGGCGCAGACTTCCGCCAACGAAACCTTTCATACCGTGTAGGCGACAGAGAGCCCAAGCGCAACGCAAGCCCCGAAGAGCGACAGGTAGGTGTGGCCGCAGACCATCAGCGCATCTTCGAAACATTGCGGCTCTTTAACGTATTTTAACAACATGCGAAGGCAAAATTCCTCGATGAGACGTGCCTTAACAGTGTAAATACGCGAGAGGATCTTGTTCTTTCGAAAACGTTGCATCCACGTGTAGTTCTTTTCGTCCCAGCGATAATGCTTGGGGATATCGAGATACGTATATTGGCGAGCCGTTGGGTCAGTCGTGTTCAACTCGAAGAATGCTTCGATTGACTGCGCCTCAATCGAGACCGCTCCAGGGTGCCCGCCTCTTTGTCCTCCACGAAACAGACGTTCTTTTACCGGGCAGATGGAAGTTGAGACGAACAATTAAGTGGCTGATGCGGTGCATCAGATAGCCGCAATCGCGATAAACCGCCTCTGGGGCAGTCACTATACGCATGCGCCTCGCCCAACTTACCTCATCGTAATCCACAACCTCCCCGGCGATTTCCATTGGTCCATCGTTCCTCGTCTCCTCCGGCAGGTCTTCGAAACGCACTTGTACGCCGACCACGTTACTCTCGGCCGCCTCTTCTTGATCCTCGTTTGCAGTCGGGGCGTCCAAGTTGGTGTTGTCGTCCATTTCGTCGATCTGCTGTTGCCTGAAACTAGCATCGTCGTCGGCCTCCCCTGGAGGTTCCGTGGCAGGACTATCATTATTTCCTACGCGGACATCAATATCTTCTGTTACACCATCGCCGTTGCGCTTCGTCATCATTTGCATTACAGCGCAATCATACCCTTTAAATACATACTTAAAAATATACTTAACGCACTCAATTGACGCGCAATGCTCAATATTTATATGGGTGTGAAATTTTAAAAAAAATATATATTGGATAGGGCACGACGTCGTGATTGGTAACAACCGTTTTGCCGTCCTCAAGGACTTGCTCTGTGCCATCATTCGATCTTTTGAGTAATGCGTAACCATTAGCTGCCAGGCTGACGTGTTCATTAAATGGTTTTGAAATCCCTCTGAGCAGAGTCCCTCCTTGTTTGGGCACGGGAAGTTGCCATCCGGCATGGGCAATGGATCATGTGCGATAACACAAGCTGGCGCAATTCCCTCTTGCTTCCCGCGTCTTCTTTACCTTCCGCCGGCAATGGAGGTATATGCCCCTGAATGACATCATCGATGTCCTCAGGTGCCAATACCTGGTCGGATCGGTCGACGCAGATATGTGGCAACCCTTTTTTTTGAAATTCCGTGTTGAAGGCGAACCCTACTACCTTCCCCAGAACTTCCTTCTTGAGAAGGTCGTTCAGAAATTCCGAAAAGTATTGGTGAAAGACCCGCGCCACAAGCATCGGTTGGTCAACGCACCGCTCCCCCATCCGTAACATTCCGTTTATTTCCGGCTAATTGGGGTTTGCCGTAAAAGTTATGAAGTAGTTTGGCCGGCCAACACCCGCTACCAAGGTGGCACTGTCCTCAAAGCACCGCTGCATGTTTCGAGGACTACCAAGATATGATGCGGGGAGGATGACTACTTTCCCAATTGTCCAACCCTTTTTGGCGAAATGTCCGTCAACTACTTTCTTGAACAGGTCAGACGCTTCGCCGCACCTTATGCTTCTCCACGTGTTGGATAACCATTGTAGCCTTTCGGATTCCGTGCACATGTGACTATAAACCACGAACTGCTGCGCCAATCGCCGTGCAGCCCACAACTAGTGAGGAGTGTCGGACGCACGATAAACGTAGTGGAACAGCATAAGCTCGCGTTGCGAGACGAACTTCCTCGCTTTGGATCCGTCGTCCGTTCCCTTATTGCCATCCACGCCCTCGTCGTCGTCGCTCGCGTTCGCTCGCCTCGGTCCTTTGCGCATCTCCGATGCGGCTACAGGAATTGTGCGCGTATAGAAAAATCATACAAATCATTCCTTAATTTCGGTTGGGACATCAGTGGCACGTTCACCCTACCCCACTGCAAAAAAGAAGTGCTTCTTTGGCAAAGTGAAGGGCGGCACACTTGGGGCAGGCCTTCTCATAGATAGAATGATGGCGGCAGTTAAGCCCTTGAAGCAGTGGGGCAGTTATAGCATTGAAAATTTTGAGACGAAAACGGTTACTATCGAAACTTCGTTTGTGGGTCGGCCGGTAGTGCGGTGAAGCATGCAATTACACCCCAACTACTACCATCAACCTGCCGTACCACATCTCTACTGTTCACAGATGTAAAAGCGACGCCTGGGTGCAAGACGTCTAACATACCTGATATCGCCGCTCTCGTTTCATCTGAAACAGGATTGAGGAGCGAGTCATAATATTCCAAAATCCTACTGCTCCTACGGTAGACGCCCATAACCTGACGATTGGGTAAAATTATGGGGACTAAAACTACTTCGCAATCTTCAATATAGTTACTTATATAATATCTAACATACCTATACGGAGCGATCACCTTCACATTCGCCAAACTCAACATCCAAATAAAGATTAGGACAATAATAACGCGCGTAGCAGCCGCAGATGCTATCGCTTGTAAATATGAATATATTGTTTGGGTGTCTAGCCAACCTAGGGGATTGAGAAGGTCGCGCAGAGAAGCCTCTCCAAGCTCGGAGCCGACGATCGCCTGAATTAGTGCAAGGTTTCCTGCGATCTCATCGGACAAACCATTATTAGCGCGCATGGCCGCCGGATGGGGGTGTAACAAAGGAAAGTTCCGTAGACCATCACAGATACCATCCGTCGTATCGGTGGCCTTTGTGGCAATCTAAAATCTTTGTCTGCGATCAGTTCGTCGCTGCGCCCGGCTCCGTCCAGATCGGCGGTGATTTTCCTACCTAGCGCACGCTGCTCGCTTCGTACGCTATCTACGCTAGGCACATCTTCAACGTTTTCATCCGCATTGCGCTTTTCTGCCTCTTTTTTGGCTGTATCCATTTTCTTCCTTTTTCAGCCTATCGCTTTTCCTTTTCACACGCGGCATAGCGATAAATCAAGTGAAAAAATCAACCACAAATAAACAATCAAAAAAAAGAAACTTACCGGGGTAGGTAGGCGAAACACAGAGGAAAAAACGCCAAGAAACGCGCTATTTAATATACGTACAATTCCAAACGGTACACAGAACAAAATTAAATTCACAGCAACCTGCAAAAAAACACAAGGAAATGGTAATTTACAAGCAATACAGCCAAAATGATCGATTTTAACACAAGAAATTTGCGCTATGTACAAAAAAAAAGAAAAAACTGCCAAGCGAACGCAGCAAAATACGCTTTTAGCCTTACTTAACCTCTACCTCGCCTAGAATGACGACTGAGGCAGATTATAGGCTAAAAACACCGAAAAACCAGCGACCGAGACCTGTTCTAAGCAATTCCATTTCAAAATCCAAAAGTAATAAATCGCTATAGCTATCGCTGCGAAAAAGCGCACCGCCTCGCTACAACACTCCTCGTAACAAAGGCACAGAGGCAACTTTCACCAATTATTTATAAGCACACGCTGCAAGTGCAGGTGTACCAATGCCATTTCATTAAATCGCAGCAGTATTTTTCATTATATCACACCAGCATTTCATTCCACTGAAGTATTTTTTTCGGGATTTTCTTGTCAGAAAGTGATTAACTGGTCTCGAATGTAGCGGACAGGCTGACAGGGAGGGGTTCGGTCCAGAAATTTGCGGATAACAGATTCAGCACTCACATTGGGCATAGTTTTTGAATAACTGATTCGGGTTATATTTCAGCCATAAATGGTCCGATTTCGATATGGTTTCGAATCTTAGACTCAGCGTAATAGGAGAAAAGTGAAAGTGACTGTGCAGTGCAGCGCAGACTGCCGCAGTACGCGCGCGCAGCATCGCCGCACGTGGTGCTACGCGCAGTATCACCTGTCGAGGAGGCTATCTCGGCTCCGGATGGGCGAATTTTGATACGGTTTTGAGTGGGTGGGTTCCCGTGAGGTGGGCGGTGGCGTGTTGCGTGCAAGGTGCGCCATGCAGCGCAGCCGCGCGCGCCGCCGCCGCACTCGCCCCCTACACGCCCCAATACATATCTCCGCTCCAAATGGACCAGTTTCGATGCTATGCGGCGCTCGCAAAGACAGAAGGCGAAGAAATACACAACATACTCGCGCCTTTGGCGCACGCGAATACTGAAGACGAAACTCTTCACAAGAGACGCGCGCCTTCGGCGCTGCAAAGAGAAAAGACGAAGCTCTACAAAACGGACTCGCGCCTTCGGCGCTCGCAAACACAGAAGACGAAGCTAGGCACAAAGGGCATGCTCCTTCGGCGCTCGTAAAAACAGAAGACGAAGCTCTTCACAGCAGACCCGCGCCTTCGGCGCTGCAAAGACAGAAGATGGAGCTAGGCACAACGGGTACGCTCCTTCGGTGCAGGCAAATACAGAAGAACGAACTCTTCACAAGGGACTCGCGCCTTCAGCGCTCGGAAGGACCGAAAAAGGAGCTCTACACAACAGTCCGCGCCCTTAGCGCTCGCAAATATAGAAGGCAAAGCTCTGCACAACAGACTCGCGCCTTCGGCACTCGCAAAGACAGGAGACGAAGTAGCATACAACAGACTCGCACATTCAACGCTCGCAAACACAAAAGACGAAGCTTGCACAAATATCTCGCGCCTTCGGTTTTCGCAGAAACAGGAGACGAAGCTACACGCAACAGACTCGCGCCCTCAGCGCCTGCAAGACAAAAGACGAAGTAATACACAATAGACTCGCGCCACATAGGAAAGTCTGGCAATCAGAATCTGTAGCACATGCTGATACCCGAAACCACATATACCCATCCATTCGATCTTTTCGACTCCTGCATTTCGTTTCAGCGCACGGAGCAGAACAACCGAAAAAAATTGTTTTATTTCTTCTATGTCGGATGTGGATTTTGTGCATTTTTGTCCTATTTATGTTTCAACTGATTGTGTGATAGTTTATATTTGTGGCCATATAACAAATCTAGTAGAAACCGAATAATACTTTATGCTGACGTTTCGGCTGTTTGAACCATAATTGTAGCGCACTAAGTTGAAAATCATTATCTGAACATACCTTGTCACATTTCATAGAATTGTGATAGCTGTCGCTTTTATGCGAAGAAAAGAAAGGAAGAAAAAAGAAAAAGATGACTTCAAGGCTCGCGAGGAGGAAGGTTCGTGACGGTGAATAAGTCGACAGAGCCGTTGGTCGTTGATTGTATCGAGTTTATGAGGTGAGCTTCCCTGGTCATGCGGCTTGTGAGACTTTGCAGTGAGAAGTAATTTGAAAACAATGTTAGCGTGAAGGTTGTGGAATTTGGTAACGTGCCTGGCCACTGAACATGTAGTGTGTGATCGCGATAGTGGTGAGGACATGCTTAGCATAAGATATGTAATGTGCTCGTGCAGAAAACGGTCTTCCGCCGATATAGATGCATTCACATTGGCAGCAACGAACAGAATAAGCAACATCTTTCATGCACCAGTCACTTGGATTGTTAGTGCCTACTTCCATCAGCTGTTAATTAGTATCTAACCTACCCTCGCCAACGCCAACGTCTGCTGCCCCGATGCAAAAAGCATGGCTTTATCCCATGCTTGTAAATGTAAATGTAAACTGAGGGATGATGACCGACGCTGCGAATTGCAAATGCATCCCATCTTGTGCATTCGTTATATCGATGATACGTTGATTATCTAAACCTCCTAATCATTTCTAACATATATCCGACACCCTCAATAATTCTGACATTCTCTCATATACAATCGAAAACCCACCTGCAGAATACCTGCCCTCCCTCAACACCCATGTTTTCCGTTCTAGAGGTAAATTCTACGCAGTTTGGTATACCAAATCTTCTTCAAATGTTCTTGTTAATGGGCTCTGTTCATCAACCTAACATCAAACGTAATATCTTATTCCTGTTCATAAAAACTTTGCATACCTTCAGCCTCAATCTAGACCATAGAAGCGTGGAAGCCTCTCTTCGCCGCGTCCAACCTATCCTTGTCTCCAAAGTTCACTATCCTTACTTCTCATCCGGCTACAAGCCACAGCATCTTTCAACCCCTCTCTTTTTCATTGAACACGTATTAAACACGACCGAAATGCCCAGGCCTCCTCCTCCATCCCTTACATGAATGACAGTTTTACAGACGACCTTCCCTTCCCCCGAATAAACATCGCATCTCAACTAAACTAAGCGCCACGGCACCACCCACACTGTGATAAGTTCTCGCCCGCGAGCGATTATATGATCGCCCATGGTATAGCCTCTCCAAAGTATTATATGCCCCATGAACAATCCAGATGACTACTGCGTGAAAGATATTCCTTATTCTATTCGTTGCTACGCATGTGAATACATCTATATCGGCGTGACCTTCTGTCTCGCGATCTTTGAATTCATTATTTTCTCCTCTCCTCTTTCTACTTTTCTTTCCTCTGCATAAATGCGGTAGTTTTCGTAATTCTACGAAATGTGACAAGGTATGTTTAGATGATGATTTCAACTTGGTGTGCTATGATTATAAGGCAAAGAACGTTGCTGAAGGACGTAGTAATTGAATACAAGTCAAACAAATTACGCTGGGCCGGCCATGTTGCACGCAAAGATGACAATAGGTGGAGCGCCAGAATACTGCACTGGTGTCCAAGAGATCGCAAAAGACCCAGAGGAAGGCCACCACGCAGATGGGAAGATTTTCTCAAGACAAACATAGGAACAAAATGGAGAAGAAAAGCAGTAGACAGATCGTTATGGAAGGGCGTCGTGCGAACGTCGTCACAGGACTGTTTGTTGCGACAGGGACATCTCGTTGAATAACGACTTCTAAGTAATCTAAGTAAGTAAGTAAGTGCTATGATTGTGGCTCACACAGCCGAAACGTCAGCATAAAGTACTAGTCCATTTCTACTAGGCTTGTTATATGGCCACAAATATAAACTACCGCACAATTAGTTTAGACATAAATAGGAAAAAATGCACACCAAAAATCCACAGCTGACATAGAAGAAGTAAAAAAATTTTCTTGGTTCCTCGCGCTAAAACGGAATGCATAAAACGAAAAAATCAAAAGGATGAGATGGACCATGCAAATTCCTACCTCTCGTCAAATTTCCTGGCAAAAATTCCAAAAGTGTCCATTCTCGAGCAGTCACCAAGTTAATTTAAATGACCGTGTTCATGGCTAAAAAGGCTCTACATAAAGTAAACATAGTTTTGTTAGCAGTCATTTATACATCAATAGAAAGCTGGTTCACCTCAGCAACGCATTGAGGGTATTTTCTGATTGAGTAAAACAGCGAAAAATTCTCCAACGCCAAACTTCACTCCTAATACCAAACAGCAGTCAATTTCTAACTGATGAAACAACTGACCTTACAATGAACCATGAAAAGCACAGCCGAAATGAAATTATCGCGCTCGTAGTCTCTTTTGATCCAAAAGAAAACCACCGTCCATTCGCCTCCTCTTCTGCGTCCGCCAAACGATTCTTCTGGGGACCGGACGTGGACAAGGGATATCAAACAATATACAGATGAACAGATTATAAAACAAAAATGCGCTCGTTTCTATTTTTCTCACCTTCCAACAAACCTGCTTGGTGTTGATTCCGTTCGAACCCTCCTTGGCAGCATCATATTGGCCCACAGGAAAATCCTGCACTGATTCCAAACGAGTTTTGACGACATCTACGCAGTAGTTCCAGCATAGTATATCCTATACCCCATGGAATATATTTCGGGTGAGGTCTACAAGCGCAAAGAGATATTTACTCTTGATGCTATATTCAAAGGAATGAAGATGAAAATGCACATGTCTTTAAGTAAGCATATTCCCAAACCATTTATTGCTCACGTTCTAGTCTCTACCATTAAAGCATTGCTAGGGAAAATTATTAGCGCTATAAGCCGGTAGCCTATCCAATTCACATTCCCTAGTCATTCTCTTTGCTTGCTTAGAAAAGAACCCAAAACAGAGCGGTTTTTAGCGTATTTGCGGAACACAGCATACACCAAAACCAGATCAAAACAGTCAGGCGCTCAAACGGAGTGCAGTTAACGTATCGTTAAAATGCTCCTTTAAAATTTGTAATCACTGAGAGAACCTTTCAAGCATTTCTCTGAATTCAACGACCGGTACTCTAAGCAGTAAGCAAAACCTTTTGGCCGCAAGAACATCTAGAGGCACGTACCTCATAAGTTTCATATCCTCAAAAAGCTTGTCATTCCTAACCACAAGTTCTGCATATTCCACATGAGTATTTTGCTGGCAGCGGACTGAAGACCTTCTTGTATCTTTTCCACTGATATTCTGTAGGCCTCGCTAACCAGCTGTAGTGCAATAGTGATACCATTGCACACAACTCAGCTGTTCAATTTTTTGACAGTACCGTTGAGTCAACATAGCAAGACAGAACCGTACTGCGGTAGGATAGATCATCTATACACAATGCGAAAACGCAATCACACGAATGGATTGGAGGTGTTATTTCATGGCTCAGAGACCATAAAATAGACAAAAATTGCTTTGCTTGCGTGAAAATAGAACGGCCTATTTCTCTGCGTACAGTTTTAGAAGAGCAGCTCGAAGTGGTTTTCTCAAGTCTTGCATGGTTGTGCATTTTCTGACGAGAAAGGCGCAGTATCATGAAAATGGCCACACGGCCATTTGTCCCGTGCAAGTGAACTACAAAAACCGCTTCTACGAAGCGTGTGGCTGCTTCATCGTTCCATTCGCGAGAAGATGAGCGCATCATCTCAGTTATTTTTATAATGTTATGTTTGCCGTTGATAGCGATACAAACTATAACACTGGTATAAAGGACAACAGCCGAAAATTCGCAAAGTGATGTTTGCAGACCTTCTTCTATACCCCGTCCAAAGCTCCTACACCCCATTCTCAGCAGACTGAGAACTGGACACTGTGGATGAGGGCCAATGAGTGATGCATACAGTGGATAGCGGCAATATGTGGTTAATAGCATGTATAAAAAGGATCAAAAACCTGCAGGAGGAAAGAAATTGAAGACGGAGGGAACGCAACCGGTGTGGCAACGACGACGAAAACTGAACACCGCAAGCATCGAGACCATTTGATGACTGCGATATAGTAAAGCACTGCTCGAGAAGAACCATAACGTAATGGCACGAGCAGGCGGTGGCGGCTCCAATGAGGCTCATAATGACGCATGTTTATAATAACACTATCGTTTCCGAAGCAGAACAAGCAGAAAATGAAGGGAATGCCGCAAAAGTGCCTCGTGAACGCCAGTGATGAAAAATTGCTGTTAACGACAGTAAATAAATTAAAAACGAAACAAACTGGGTTTCCTTACTCTCCGCTTAAGGCAGCTGTAGCTGATATTCGCTCGCTATTTCCGGCATCAACTCGGGCTCGTTGATCTCTCCTAGTGCTGAGTTTCGCGTTCATGTATTTAAAGAATGATTTTTTATTACCAGAACATATAAGGCGCTTTTCTCGATTTTTTCAAAAACCTAGAGCACTCTTTCTCAAAATCCTTAGCACATTTGTTAAAAGCCGCAAAGCCTCCAGGAAGGAAGCGGTCACGCCAAAGAAAATGCTTTTTGCCAGCCAGTCGCTGCAGGTGGGGAGGGTAACTTTTGGCTTTGACCTGGTTCTTTCATAGAGGTGTGCAACTTTCGATCACAAAGTATACAACTGATAGAAAACCCTCATAGATTTCATTAATATTGTGGTAGATACTGAAGTAGTTGTCCCTGTCAAAATTCAAAACCATTAAATTAGCCCTATCCCAGTTTGCTTTGCGAAAATCAAAGGAAATATAGGTCAGAGGGATGCTTCTTTCGCAGGTAACTTCAAAGTAGATATTACAGTGATCACTGGTAGAAAAGCTGGGAAGGACTTCCCATTCCAAGATCAGTGTACGGTCATGGCACAAAGAAGGCCCAACATATGATTGCCATGGGTAGGGTCAGAAATTAGAATTAGGAGACCGGAGTTTATAAGAAAACGATCAAACGTGTTTGTCGAGTGCGTGTCGTGCTCCTTGGGGGTCAGCGGATAATTGAAGTCGCCAACGACAACCGACGGATATTCGACTGCGCACCACTCAGAAACTTTCTCCAGCAATTCTGTGGATTCTTCCGTATTCATACCGGGCCATCGGTAAATTGCAATTAGGCGAAAGCAGAAACCAGCTCTATCAATGAAATCAACGAACAAGGCCTCAGAAGGAATTTAAATGCCTTTGACTTTATGCCTGCGTAAGAAGTTTGCTTTTTGGCCAGAATTGCCACACCGCCACCGTTAGCTCCCGAGATTCGATCACATCTGTGCACATTGTACAAGGAATGCAGACTTAACAGAGAGTCAGAGTCGTCTTCATTTAGCCAGGTTTCACTTAGGATAACAATATCAGGAGGATCGAATTCAAGTAAAGCATTCAAAGAGCTTAACTTACTCATAATAGAGCGAGCGTTGAAGTATGTACATCTTAAGAAATTCTTAGGTGGTGGAGCCGGCTCAGAGGTGATTTGAGTTAGTTGGGAAGAGATGGGGAAATGTGAATGAGAGGCTGAGGCTGGGGCGTGCGCTGACTTGAGCGCCGTTGTTGAAAATTTTGGCTCTGACTGGACCTTGTTTCTGCCTTCTCTGCTATACCATTCCCTCTATTCTTCGGGATCTCACTCCTGCTCATCACCTTTCCACGGTAAATGACTGCAGCAGAGTCATTTTTAAGGGCCTCGCGCAGCTCCGCGCGTAACTCGGAGCTATGGGAGGGACGCGCATAAACAGACTTGAAATTGGCATTGGTTTTCATTTATGCGCCTTCCGAAGAATTTGGATAGGATAATGAGAATTGTCAAAGATTAGTTTGGCAGTGGCTGGCGTCTGCTGTTATATGTTCCCATCCGGTAGACCTGTATCGGGACAGCGTCCACATTTAGCTCGTCCAACAATCGAACGATTACTTTTTTGTCGATTTCTCCACGCGCATGAGGTGGGTGGTCGGATTGCTCCGATAAGCCTAAAACGACAACTTCAGAAGTGAGTGCCTGAGGTTTTGCCGCCGGGACAACATGCGGCGATTGGTCGCCGGCGGCAGATGATGATGTAACGCCCTCAGCTTTGATTCTCGCAAGGTCTTTGACGATATCTGAAGGGTCAGCATAAACCGTTGTAAAGTCTCAGTGAGCGCCTTCATGAATCGTTCAGTTATTGCGCTCAATGCAGCCATAACTGCGTCATTGATCATCTTCGCCATCTCGAGTCTAAATATTTCGTCAATACTCTGAGCCATTTCGGAGCAATTTGCGGCACCTTTCTCAGAAGCGGGCTGACTGTCTTTACGACGGGTAGATTGGTCGCCCAGTATGATCGGCTTTTTAGACTTCTTCCTTTTTCCAGTCAGATTCAACTCCACGTCGTCATGTACCATCAGAACGAATAGTTCACACACACGTTGCCAGCACAAAAAACAAACAGTCGCAAACGAATTATTCCAACCAGTTCCTCAGTCGATGGAGAGATAGAGCTGACACGACCGCACCGCGTGAAACAAACTTTGAGAAATTTTTTTGACTCGTATGGAACTGTGTTTGAAATTTGCTATTTTGCTACTGGAATTGTAAATCTCTCGAACCCCTGCTTTGATATGGATGCAGTTGATGTTATAGAAAAAATTCATTCTCTAATAAATTATACTATAATTTTTTTTTTCTCATCTATTCTTGCAGGTAACCCACTATATATATATATATATATATATATATATATATATATATATATATATATATATATATATATATATATATATATATATATATATCATTCGGAAGAGAACTAAATATTCAATCGAATAAAAAAAAATGTCACCAAAATTGATAAAGAATCGCTGAGTTATAAACGCGAGTAATATCATTCCTCTGACTCTCTCACTTTAGTGTGCTGTCTCTCGCCACCAGATGCGTTTTCCAGTATTTCCCGTAGAGATAGCCTAGGCATGTTATAGACCTTGGAAAGGAAATCGCCTGGGGCGCCGAACGGCGCTACATGCGCGTCTCTTCGTTATCCGGAAAAAATAATGGCCAAAAATGAAAAATTTTTCTAGTGTCCAGAAAACCCGCGATCAGAGCAAAACCCAGGTTTTATATCTGTAATAAGCTTGAAAAGAGATGAAAACTTGTAGCAGACGAGAAGACTGTGCGATGAACAGGAAAAAAGTTGTAGAAATAAAGCTGGCAATTTGGCAATTTTTTTCACCCGATCCCTACTTTTTTACGGGAATGCAGTAGCCATTCTTAAACCATAGAAAATAAAAAACTCCTCCCCGACTGGTGTATCCAGAAGCGAGATATGGCCCGAAATCGATTTTTCGGTTCCCGAACGGATATCTCTTCCGGATCATCATATATCCACAGTCTTTCTTTACTTTTACCATCTGACCAAAATTCCCGAGAGGTTCTATGAAAGTGTACCAGGAATATGCAAAAATAACGAAATAATAAACGTTTCCGTATTGTTCCCCATACATTTTCAACACATCCCGGAAAAATTTTGATATTCAGGATTTTTTTCACAAATTCACACCCAACCCATAAAATATCCCCTAAAACCCTTGATACAAGAAAAAAAAAAATCAAAAATCCAATAAACACACAAAAATTATGAACAAAAATGCTTAAGTATGAAAAAATCTTTGAAAAGAATTCACTCAACAACATGACCTCGTTTTAAGTAATGGTCACGTTTCCACCTCATCCAGAACCCATATGCAAAAAATCAGCTCGAAACAAACAGACCATTAAGAGATATCATTGGAGAAAGCAAAGTTAATTACTGATCTTCGTGTAAAACTGTCATTTACGCAGGGAATGGAGAGGAAGGCCCGGGCATTCCGGTCGTGTTTAATACTGTTCAAGGAAAAAGAGAGGGGTTGAAAGATGCTGTGGCTTGTAGCCGGATGAGAAGTAAGGATAGTGAACTTTGGCGACAAGGATAGACTGGACGCGGCGAAGAGAGGTTTCCACGCTTCTATGGTCTAGATTGAGGCTGAAGGTATGCAAAGTTTTTATGAACAGGAATAAGACATTACGTTTGATGTTAGGTTGATGAACAGAGCTCATTAACAAGAACATTTGAAGAAGATTTGGTATACCAAACTGCGTAGAATTTACCTCTAGAACGGAAAACATGGGTGTTGAGGAAGGGCAGGTATTCTGCAGGTGGGTTTTCGATTGTATATGAGAGAGTGTCAGAATTATTGAGGGTGTCAGATATATGTTAGAAATGATTAGGAGGTTTAGATAATCAACGTATCATCGATATAACGAATGCACAAGATGGGATGCATTTACAATTCGCAGCGTCGGTCATCATCCCTCAGTTTACATTTACATTTACAAGCATGGGATAAAGCCATGCTTTTTGCATCGGGGCAGCAGATGTTGGCGTTGGCAAGTGTAGGTTAGATACTAATTAACAGCTGATGGAAGTAGGCACTAACAATCCAAGTGGCTGGTGCATGAAAGATGTTGCTTATTCTGTCCGTTGCTGCGAATGTGAATCCATCTATATCGGCGAAAGTACCGTTTTCAGCACGAGCACACTACAGATCTTATGCTGAGCATGCCCTCACCACTATTGCGATCGCACACTACATGTTCAGTGGCCAGGCACGTTACCAAATTCTACAGCCTTCACGCTAACATTGTTTCCAAATTACTTGCTCACTGCAAAGGCACACTAATCCGCATGACCAGGGAAGCTCAGGGGAAGCTCATCTCATAAACTCGATAAAACTAACGACTAACGGCTCTGTTGACTTATCCACCGTCACGAACCTTCCGCCTCGCGAGCCTTGAAATCATCTTTTTCTTTTTTCTTCCTTTCTTTTCTTCGCATAAAAGCGACAGCTATCACAATTCTATGAAATGTGACAAGGTATGTTCAGATGATGATTTTCAACTTGTTGCGCTATGATTACGGTTGAAAGAGCCGAAACGTCAGCATAAACTGTTATTCCATTTCTACTAGACTTGTTATATGGCCACAAATATATAAACTATCACACAATCAGTTGAAACATAAATAGGACAAAAATGCATATCAAAAATCCACATCCGACATAGAAGAAATAAAACAATTTTTTTGGTTGTTTTGCTCCGTGCCTAAAACGAAATGCACAAATCGAAAAGATCGAATGCATGGGTATATGTGGTTTCGGGTGTCAACATGTGCTACAGATTCTGATTGCCAGACTTTCCTATGTGGCGCGAGTCTGTTGCGTACATCTTCGCCTTCTGTCTTTGCGAGCGATGAAATGCGAGTCTGTTGTGAAGAGCCTTGTCTTTTATATTTGCTGCGCCGAAGGCGCGAGTCTGCTGTGTGTTACTTTGTGTTTTGTCTTTGCGAGCGCTGAAGGCGCGAACGAGTCTGTTGTATAGAGCTTTGTGTTGTGGAGAGCTTCGTCTTTTGTCTCTGCGAGCGCCGAACGCGCTAGTAAATTAGCAGAAAATGTCAAAAATCGTATTCCTCACGCTAGTTTTATCAAAACTTATCACCGCCCACACAAGCTAGATCAGCCATAAGAGGGCAAATCTTCGACCTGAAGTCACTACGATGTCGCAGATTCAAATTTTATTCAAATGTTCGCTTCAAACTGTCCACTTATTCCATCCTCAGCTATATTTCACTTGATTATCCTCCATAGTCAACAGCTCATCAACGCCATTGTGCCATAAACAATGTGCTAAACAGTTTGCAGCTCCTTATTGCACGCATATTCCCTATATTATCATAAATCCTCCTATTGCATTACCATTCGACCATCGATTAACTCATCTTTATCTCCCTATTATTGCTGATCCCATTTTTTAAACTTCATATTGTATTGTTTTAGATAATACTATTGCAACTGAATTCTTACTATCTTCTGCATTACTTTTATTTCATCTCTGTTTTTATTGATTACATAGGTATAGGTTTTATTTTTTATATCGTTGAAACTAAAAAAATAATAAAGGGTGTGGCACGATGGACCCCTCGAGATAAGACTTGAAAGAAGATAGGTCATAACTACATCACAAGGTAAATAATTGTGGGAACAATATGGAAATCAGGTGAATTAAGCACTCAACTGAATGTGCTATTTTTTTCGATTTGAAGCGGAAGTTACGTCGAATAAGGTGCAAATTTTCAAATGGAGAAGTGAGTCTTGAAGGTCTTCAAGGTTTAAATTGAACCACTCCATAATGAATTTAAAAATATCACCCTGTGGTGAGTAAGTGAAGAAAGTAGGGCATTTAGAGCATCAACAATTACAAAGGTATATCTCGCAGGTAAAAACAGATCTTCAAATAAAAGCATTTCTTTTACTCTGGTCGTAATTTGATACTACACGGACGTTTGAAAATATTTGGAAACTTCGCGCGGGAAATCTAATCCAGCGATCAGTCGGTATTTAGCCGGTCGGCTAATCGGCAACCAGCTGCGCCGTTTTCAGAAGAGCCGAGTCCTTTATCGAAGTGGAGCATTTTGGATTGAGTTTTGCTAATGACTGCTCGCCCAGAAAGGTTTAATCCAACATACAGTGAAGAGAACGAAACGTATGAGCAGTGTTTCGGTTAGCCCAACCGTCTTACCACCACTTCCTATGGGTAACATTGTCCTCTAAAGTGCAGTGACCAACTTACCAAGCAACAGAGGACGGCATTAATGAATACTGCAAATTTATTTTGCAATCGTCGAGTGGTGGAATGAATCGTTGTGCGAAAAATTCAGCCAATTATTTGTGTTTACTTGTTATGATTCAGCACGACTACTCCACTACTTATGAACGTAATTTTGAAATTACTACCTACTGAAACAACCAATTACTGGAAGTCCATCTGAACTTTTAGATATGGGTGGTTTATTTTGTGATTTAGATACAGCTTTTCTGGTGATAGGCGATAGCAATTCCATACGTATACATATCCATGTAACAAAGTGTTGTACTTATTGCACAGGTGCAACAGGTATGACGCTTTGTTTATCACTCTTTTTTTTTTTCTTTAAGGTAATGGGAAATAATGGCATGAGCGTATTTCAAGATCTTTGGACACAAGTCTTCTAGCAATCTATATACCTCGATGGATGTGTCTCGTATACAGAATTGTGTTTATCCTTCCACACCACTCCCCCCCCCCCCTCACCCCCCTTCCATCCCATACTTCCCTCGCAGTCGATAGAAGTGCATTGGATAGGTTCTTTATAATGTTTTAATCTTCAATTCGATTGCATCATGATATAAGACTAGCTTTCACGCTTGCGTAGGAGGCAGATGGCTACTGCACTAAAAACAATAAATGAGCTCAATAAGCTTGATATGACTTCTATAGTTTGATCTATATAAACTGCCCAATTTTATGATGTCAAGCAATTTCTTTTCGTTTGTACACATATTATGCTGTCAGTAATATGCATTTGCTTTCCTGCCTGGATTAGATCCGATCCGGCCGCACTCTGAAACAGAACAGATTGGGCTACCACCTTCAAATCGTCTCCCTTTGATACCGCAACCACGTTTAACCCACCTCATTAAGATTGTGGATTAGCCGATTGAGACGGATCGTATTTAATTCAGATCTATTTGCCGATATCTTTGAGTAGAGATATCTCCCTTACTGAAAATTTAATTGCCTTCTCAACTATTTTCTTTTCCTTATTTCACTTCTATCATAAAAACGAGAGAAAGCACGTTCCGTACTTTTTCAATAATTCTCTCAAAAAATTTCATTAAACCTCTAACCATTGAAAATTACAATTTTAGAGTCAATAAACCTTTATTATAAGCTTTATTTGTGATTTTATAAATGAGGTATGAAGAAGATTTAATTGGTATTCCCATTCATCGCTTTATATTGTGTGCTTTCATTGATTAGGTTCTCTGTCATGTAGTTTGTAGTCATAGATGGAGGTGCATCAAACATCATCTTGTTCGTTCATTTAGGTCGTTATATTTAGAGGCAGTAATCTGCCACTCTTTAATTATTCCCCTTCTATTGCGACTGGTAGCGAGGCATGGAGGTAAAAGGATGGGGACAAAGTGTAGGTCAGAGAGCAGGATATCCCTAAGGGGTATATAACCAGTTTTAGCATTATACGGATGGATGCATATCATGCTTTGACTTGAATCCAAACTTAAATCTATATTCAGCATTAGCTAAATTCAGTTCCGATCGCTTTCAGTACCTGATTTGACCTGTCTCCACAAAGGTCATTAGTTGAATCTGTCTCCGGTCTCGTTGATGATTGCGATCGAGATCTCAGATCTCTCTACACTACCTTTACAGTGGTTTTTTCTAGCTTAATATTGTGCAACAGAATTTTATCTTCGTTCTCCGATCGTTCATCAATTGCAAATGGCCACCGATGTATTTGTCGATATTACGGTTCGTTCTTATTTTCGTATTTTTTATTATTATTTCATTTTATTATTTTATGTATTGTTCCATTTTAGTAATAATTCTGTGAGGATTATTAAAGTTTTTTCCCAAAAACTTGTTTTTTCCTGAATTTCAAAAAAAAAACTCCGTAATATAATCATAGAAAAAAATTTGAAGGTCACATCAGAATTTGCTTTGTAAAATAGAAATTAAAATTTTGCAGGATTTTCAATTTCGAGCTCTTCGTAGAGTTCGTTTATTTACGAAGCCGATAGAACCGCATGGAGAGAAAATATTACCATCGTTGATTGCGACATCGTCACATTTTGGCATCACAGTTGTGGGCAATCCAGAGGGTTTACTTCTTTCTCTACGAACAAATGACATACACTCTTTGCAAGCATCTGATGGTAATAGAGATGTTGAAGTAAATGATATTCGTCTCAAAACGAGTGTGATACCCGGTGATGAGGTTAGCATTTTATCGAGAAACTTTTCTGCATTTTATGTTTTTATGCAATCAATTCTTCGCGAGATGGATTTAGAGTTGACTAAGGGATATATATCTGTTGCTTGTAGGTTGTCGTGCTCTTAATTCTGATGAGTTATCAATTAAGATCATTAATTAACAGTGAACGATATGATGTTATATCTAGTGAGAGGAGAGGTGACGGCTGGGAAATCGAAGATCCTCGATAGATGTGTCTTTCCTATATCGTTACAAGTTTATAATCTAATCGCGTTTGTTCCCAATATTTCAAATGTACCTTCTGATTCCCATATGTTCGCGATATTTTCTTGAGGCGGCTATGTTCTTCGCTGAGTCCTATCTCATCCTAAAACGCATACCGCATTCTCTTCACTAAGAGCTCAACAGACCTATACGAGAAATCATGTTTACTGATATAAAAAAGTTTATTTATTTATGATTCAGACGGATGAGTTGATAGCACTTGGATGCAACTGCAGTGGTCGGGTATTGTCGGCATTTGTCAATACATCGAATGGACCCTTCGTGCATCTATTCGATATGTGTGCGTTCTCGCCGGATTTCGCTTCTAAGGTCTACCTCTCACATATTCTCTCAACGATTTTCTAGTTTCTTTTTGGTTATTTATGTGAATGGCGCATGGCGACATTTGATACATTGAATATATATATATATATATATATATATATATATATATATATATATATATATATATATATATATATATATATATATATATATATATATATATATATATAATTTTTTGTGATGTTGGCTGCTTGAATTAGGATAAAGTTTGCAGGCAGGTGTAGTACGGCCGATGCGTGTCTCAAGCGTTGATGGAGCACGTGGAGTTGCTCTTGAATGGAATCCACAATTGGATGGCGTATTCGCTGTGATCGCAACTGACGGCACTCTTTCAACCTTCCTATTTGACATTGAGGTTTCTTATCTAATTTCTAATTTTTTAAAGCATTTTTGGTTATAAGCCGAAAACCGGTTGAGACGTAAAGAAGGAGACAGTAAGCAGCATTTTTAAATGTCTATATGTTTTGGTTCGCTAAAATATTTCACTTATACTTATTTGTTTAAATTTATTGCTTGTTGTGATTTTGCAGACACTTATTTTTCGTACTCGTTTTATTCTTCACATTTATTTCGATTGAACGGGTAACTTAAAGATGCCCGTAAAACTAGTAAATTAAAGATACCCATGAGATCCAAATAATTACCGAAGTTCGGCATATTTCATTGATATAACCAAATAAAATGAGTGAATTTGTTGATTGCAATCGGAAAGCTTAATGCTGTCTATTGAAGTGTATTGCTTTGCAAAGAAAGTTTTTTTAATGACTTTTCTTTAGTGATAAAATGCTTTATAGCATAGGCTAACTGAAATCAATCATTTCTTTACATAATCAACATCAAAATTATCAAAGAGTTGGATATTTGAATTTAGCTACAAAATAAGCGAATAATGAGTAAGTGCTAGTGAAAGAAGTTGCAAGTATTTTCAAAAACGGTGATCTATGAGGCGTCAAATATGTAGAGATGAGTATAAAGCGATTTCTTGACCATAATTATTGAATATGTGGGATTTTTCATGCACCTCTGTAAATGCTGTTAAAGTAAGATTACAAGTTTGAATATAGTTTTAAATGATCTTTTTATTTTCCTTATCATTTTCTTTTAGAGTATTAAATGACCGTTATGTTATTATAGGATAGTTTTGGAAATATTTCGTATTTTATTGCTGGTGAATTAAAATAAAATAGTTTTTATTGCTTTAATTGAATGGAGAGAAATTTTTAAATTCTATTCGCTGCCTTATATACGTTGAATATTCGCTTTCTATCTTAGAATCTACTAAAGGCATGGGATTGTTTTTGGTATAAACAGTGCTTTTGAATTGTATTTAATCGTATTATGTGCTACATCGTTTACGGTTATAGAATCCTGAAAGAATATGTATTGTGGGTACGACAAATCTCAAAGTGAGAGGTACATGTATCAGTTGGAGTCCCAAAGGCAAACAACTCGTTGTGGGTGATGACTCGGGCAATGTATTGCAATATAAACCTGAAATGGTGCTTGTTCGCACTATTGCGGCTCCTAATGATATCACATCAATGCAGGGTGAGCCAGTTTTTTTTTTTCAAAGACTATCCTTGATCATTTCCCATCATTTTGTAGATGCCTTTTCTTGGAATATCTACTCTATCCAGTCTTTCTTACCTCCTTCATAATCCTTTCCCTCCTCCTTTCGCGCTTCATTCTTTCTTCTCTTCCGCCTTGTTGAGCTGACCAGCCGAAATTTTCATTCCTTTTCATTTCTTAATTGGCTTATATTGCGAGTTATGTTGGCTTTGTGATGGGAAAGGAATTTTTTTTTTTTGATTTTGTGAGGCTTAATGTGGGTATTTCTGTGATAGTGATGGGGGTGGTATTTGTGGTGGTGGCGAATGAGGAGGAGGAAGCTGCAATTGAAGGAAGCATGGAGACGGTAGAGTTGGCGCCGATGTTAGAGAAAGACTTCTCAACAGTGACATTTAATGTTCATTGAGTCATATTTGCGTGGCTATCTTTACGAGGGAAATGTCAAAGAGTATTATACTGGATGTAGCAGCTTTTTGACTTTTTTATGAAATATAGTTTTAATTGGATACGATTATAATATTAAATAATGCACATTTACGGAAAATATGAATTTTTTAGAAGCTTATCTTTTTTGATTGATGGATTTTAGGCATATCACTTCGCTGTACAGGATTATGTTGGCTTGCGACTACCGAATTTCTGGTGGCCTATTCACCTCGTGATGGTGACGAAGTCAATATAGCACTACTAACCGTCAAAAAAGATGCACCACCAAGGTGGTCTCATTTAGATGATATCACTTATAGTGGAAATCGTGGCGAGTTTCATCAGAAGATAACATTCACAGCACTTCATCAATGGCAGATTGTTTTATGCGCATCGTCAAGGTCTACTGAGGTGAGTTTTGTTAGGTGTTGAATTGATGCAATAGGGTTGCGCTTGAGTTGATTGATCTATGATCCCGGGATATTTTTTTCTCTTTCTGCTTTCCCTCTCCGTTGTTCCCAATAACAATAACCGACTACTGATCCAGGTGGTAGCATTTAGCTCGGGGTATTAATGTGTAAAAATTTGTTGTTAAAGCTGATTTATGAATTGCTCGATTTTCGTCTCCGTTGTGGCACCTCATCGAGCCATTGGCTATATCGTGTGGTCATTGGTCACTTGTGCTATTATATTCATCACAGAGATCTATTTAAAAAGAATCTATTTCCAAAGAGTGCAAAAACATTGAATGAAAGTACAATAGATGGTAATTAGCAGTCGAACTTTATGAATCACGATGTGTCACTTGCAACTTTATGAACTTTATAATCTTGTTCTAAAGAGCGCTATGTGGATTGTTCTAAAAGCTAAAGATTTTTGTTTAAATGTATGATACAAGTTGACTAGTTTTGTTATATTTAACGCTGATTGATGAATTGTAAAAATTGGTGAGTGGTAATAGTTTATATGATTCAGCTGGTTATTTATTTGTTTATTTTTTCTCTTGAGAGGAGAAGAGAGAGCAAATCCACGTTCTTCAGCAGTTCGGAGATGTCAGTCGGTGGAAGCGAAGTAGTATTTTAGCAAGAGATGAGGAAATATTTTGGGTAATAAAATTTGAGATCGCTGTATAAGACGCAAAATCGATAGAGAAATTTGAATGTTTCATTTGAAATGTGCTCAAAGCTAACGTCACTTCTTGTCCACTAATGTTTATCACCTGAAAACAGCACGTTTAAATATGTCGATTCTATTGTGTATATGTTTGAAAGTTGAGTTGATAAGAACATTTTAGGTAGCATTGTTGGGCAAAGTGGAAAACACATGGAAATGTTGGCAGTTGGACGATGTGTCTCGGATCGAAACACCCCTTGGTATCGGCGGTGAAGAGAGCTACCCTTTGGGAGTGTGTATCGATACTTCATCTCAAATCGCCGTCAAATTAAGTGAGCAATTTTCTCGTTCACTAACTTGATTGGTTTCCATCGTCCATGCAGGTTGAAGAAGGGGAGAGCAACGTCTAAATGTTGGTTTATATTGCAGGTGACGATGAAGCGATGAAGGTGCCTCCATGCCCACTGGTGATGCTGATATCTTCGGATGGCGTGCTGCTTTCTTATAATGCCATTTCGTTGAGAAGCGAACACCAAAATATTAATAAGTATGTTTATTGGTTGGAAAGAATGCATGAGGGAGTGTGTTATATTCAACGAGACTTCCTTTCAATTTTGGATCCGTATATTATTCAAAAGTTTTGTGTTTCCTCTAGTGGAAAGGAAGTAGGGGAATTGACGTCAACTAAAGGAAGGTGGAAGTTGTAGACTACATAAAAAAGTGAGATGACGTTATGCGGTGGGAAATGCAATCTGCCTTTGGGAATACAATATAGCAAGGCGGCATTCGTTTTGTATTAGCCACATATCGTCATGTGGGAGGGTTGTTGATGATCGACATTGCTTTGTTTCTTTGGTTGGATTCATTTTACGACATGAAAGGTTTTATTTCTCTGCTTGAATACTCTTCAATGGTCACTAATATCTTCGATTACTCTTTATTATGCACTTTCACGAACATTGACATGCACTTATACCAACGTTTGATATAGGTCTCTCTAGGTGAGTCACTGACAATTACAACTTTATGGTTATAGAGCGTCTAGTGGAAAATTGACCCTTGAACCGACGTTCACATCGTTATTAGAATAATTCTATCATAAATTGCAGAGTTGAAACCCGTTGTTTGTCTAGTTAGGCAGTCCTCAAATCATTTCGATACATCGGCTGTAATGTTATGAGAGATGCAGTTATCAATAAGGTGTTCGGTAAACCCTCACTTGATATCAACTACATATTTTCTACGATTTAAAATTGCTCACTGCGCAAAGAAGATACATTATAGAACTGACGCGAGTTCATTGTTATGCGCTAATGTTTTTTATTATCTCTTTGTCTTGATTTTTTTTTTGCCTCTTTGATCGGAATAGAATGATGGATGTGGAGATCATATGCTTGATAGAAACGCTACTGAAGAAGTGAAAAAAAAGATTTCGAATTGTCGAATTTTTTTTAGGGCTCCAGTGGAGTTGCCAAAGGCGATTAACGCGGGAGAAGCACCTACAAGACTTCCTCCTCAAGAAAAAATTGTGAACGATTCGCAGAATTTGCCTGCGATTCCACAGTTTCCTTCACCACCTTCAACGGAAGGCGTTCCTTTACCAACAGTATCGCAGGGACTCTTCAAACAACCATCGATTTCACTATCGTCTCAACCGAGCTTAGATATGTCTAGTTCGGTTCAGCCAACTTCTTTCTTTAAAGCGCAGCCTAATGCGAGCATTCAAGCACCATCAAACCAGATGGCCACCTGTGCTGCACAATCCTCAACATCTGAGGTAGGTAATGGATCATTAGTAGTATGTTCTGGCCGTATGGTTCCGTTTCAAAATTTCACGTTATCTTCTCGTTAATTCTTTCTTTTGAGTGATATTCAAACCATTTATATAAGACTGATTATAAAGTTATATTTGGTGAACGGTTTTTGCTCCGGGCATTGAGCGTTAAATTTTTGCAGTTATTCATTTTTTTTTTGTTGTATTTAAACCGAGGCAAGTTATTCTTCTAGGGGTCAAACCACTTTTGTTGGTACTGATAATAGAAAAGTTTGCATACTGATGACAGCGCAAATAATTGAGTCATATATTCATATGGAATTGAACAATAGTCAGTACTGAGAAGTTGGGGGTGGATGGATTAGGAATATAAAAGCCATTTGACTGTTTGGATTAATTATATAGCGGTTATTTGACTTGTTGGTTTATTATTTTATGAAATATGAATGTTTCTTCACGAAGTATTTAAAATACGAAGAGGAATGTGTTTTCAATTTTTTTTTCTCTGTTATATTTGCAAATTTTTACTGCTACAATATATAAGATTTAGTTTTCTATATGCGTTTAGAATTGCTGCGAATGAATATGAGATGAAATATACTTATAAAGAAGATAACGTGGAAAAAGTTTAGATGAAAGCAGCAGCCGATTCTCCGTCATTGATGAAAACTATGGCAAATGGACAATCGACGAGTGCCATGAGTCTGCCCTCAGGGAAAACTCCACCTGAGAATCTAATGAAGCTTCGGGCCGAATTTCGAAACAAATTACAGTTATACGATGAAGAGATATTTACAGTGAGAGAACGTAATGATTGGCTAAAAGATATGCATGATAGTATGCGGAAGAATGGATTCACCGATTTCAGTAAGTATTTCGTAGGTTGTTGTGCCAATAAGCTTATAGCCACATTCGATTGAGGCGAATGATTAGGATTTCTTTTTCTCTTTGCTTCTTTGAATGCAATTTGTTGCTGTAAACTATGGTCTAATATTCGTTTGCTGTGAGAAACTCATATACATTATCAGTTCTTTTTAAAACACTATTGAGGTTTTGGAACTTCATGTAATATTACGGTCATGTACTATAACTCTCCCTATATCTGTCTCTCCTCTCCGTCTTCTCCCCTGTTTTGCTCATTTCTACCCTCCATTTCGTTTCTTCGCCCATCCCCTCCCCTCTTTTATACTCCTTTCTCATCTCTTTCTCTCCGTTCGATTCCTTCCCCCCGCTCCTTTCTTCCTTCCATCTTCCCATCGGATTCCTGTAAAAGGAAATTCACGTTTCATTGTGCTCAGGCCATCACACATCATTACTTCTAATATCCCTTTCTTTTTCAAATTTCACTTTATTTTCATCCTTTATTTCTTATGCATAAAATTTAGAAGGAATATTTTATGAATTAGATTTAATGTTTCAGATTCATCATCAGCTTTTCAGCATTTGGTTACTTGGTGATTACTTTCTTACAACTCACTGCGCTCAACTGAATAGTAATTTGTTCGAGAAATAAACTATCTCTGCGTCATCCTAAAAATTTATCTTAGTGAATATTGGGACGATCTTAATTCAAATTTCATAGGAAAACGGTGTGATCGATATCTCTATCTCAAAGATGATCTAAAGCAGTGATCTTTGCAGGTGGTATATCAAATGACGAGGGATTGTTGGGAGAGGTTGAAGAATTGCGTGTTTGTGTTGACAGATTAATTAGTCAACTTAATTCTGAGATCAAGGAGCTGATGATTTTGGTGAGAGCGGAGCAGGAGAATGTCCGATCCGCACAGTTGCAACCACGACATTGTGCTGCAGAGAAACTTCTTGATTTCGACCGGGTTCGTGTTTTGTTGCATTATCGAACTAATGTGGCTAGGTTAGACATAAAACCCATCGATTTCGCACCTTTTATTTTCTTTATTGAGTTGATACATGAACTTTAATTGACATTCCTGCCTTATAAACGAGATATGAGCAGGTAGTTAGGCAACATAATCTCCTTTACAAATGTACAAAACATGCAGACAGTCTTCTTTATAAATACAATATGTGTTTGTTGAAGGGTCTATGAATTTCCTATCCGATATGTTCGTTATGCATTAATTTAAGATGCACGAAGGTGCGGTGTAGTCAATCAAGTATTCGCAATTGTCCATATTGTCAGAAATATCTCTATGTAAATGAAATTGCCGCAGCAATTGAAACCAATCGTATTGCTGATTCAGTAGAATTGTAACGATGAAGAAAGGTCCATTTCAACATGTACTGTACTCAGGAAGGGCTGATATGCGAAGTAAACGGTTGAAAGCATCAATTTCGATTCAGTGATATTTCATTTGGTAGAGAATAAAATCTCTTTAAAGAGGAGCCGATAAAAGTGATGTGGAACTTTTTCGGAGCTTCACTGGAGTTTATTTCTCCCTCAATGAATATTCAGCTATAGGTGCGTTCTTTCAGTCGTACCGACAAAACAAATTGGAGAAGGCGCTGCAACGAGTATGCTCGAAAGTCTCAGTGGTAGAGAATTGGTTGGACAGTATTAGCACTGCACCCAGACAGCCATCGTCTAATCACAAGTAATCGTTATCATACTATGTTCTGAGGTAGAGCAGGAAGTTGCTGATTTTCTGATGGTCAGCAATATTCTTTAGCTGTACTGTTTAATAATACCACGATTTGTTCACTTACATGAAAAATTCTTTTGAGGCAGATCACTTACTGGTGATTATAATCGCTACTGGAGGTTGACCACATTTGATTATGGATGTGCCGATCCATCCTGGTTGAGGGGGAAGGAGCAAGCACCTTAGCTATAACATAAATGGTTTAGCAGATTGCAGCATTATTGCATTCATTTGTCAAGAGCACTTATTTGCAGCGTGGAGGCTTCGTTGAGTCTAGAAGATGAGCAACGTGTTATGACAACGGCCAGGAACGTATGCAAAGCGATCATTTCGAGGCGAAATATATTGGCCGAATTGCAACGTCGAGTTTCAGATCTTAGTGCACGCTATAGGTTGGTTTTGTTTCTTTTGATATTCATATATTTCTTTTGATATTCATATATCAATATTTTTTATTAAGAAATTTAATAGGATGTGATAAGTTTTGTAAATAAAGGACAGTTAGCGGTTTATGATAGAACCTAATTATGGTTAGAAGTTTGGGATTAGACTTTCTTTCTATAGTCTTGAGTGAATTGCATAAATATCGTCCTTGCAATCTCTTGCTGCGTTCATTTATAATATGGGCATGATAGGAGGTGCTGAGATTCTTGGCTCGAGGTTTTTCCTCTGATGAGGTTCATTTTAAGAGTTTTAAAGATGATATTTATTCATATATAGTATGCTAAACTGTTTCAAAAATGTGCATTTACTCATATATTGTTTCAAAATCATTCGGTAGTTATGAGTAATATTTGATTCTGCTAATATTTTACTGTGAATTCGCCCACTCTAGCACGTTCTTATTGATGAAAACTCCGTATCGTAATTCCCTTCACTAAGAAAAAGTTTGTAGATAAGCTGAGAGTGCATTGACCGGATGATCGTTGATGTAAATGTGGTTATCTAATGCAGGAAAAAGTAGATTTTATGTCGTATATATTTTTGGTTAAAGAAAGCGATGATGCCTGGTGAGAGGTAGAAATAACTATTGACTGGAGTTTTGCATTCATTTCTTTGAAGTAGAGCACTTTATTGGCTAACTTGAGAGGATCGAGTCTAGATTAATTGTAAGTACAGTCAGCCGTAGCTTCATCCTGAACCTGAGAGTACTCACCTCATTATTTAAGTGTTTCAGCAGTGGTCTTGTCATTTATACACATATTTGTTGAATTGTAGAATGATAATGGATAAGAAAGCCAAACAGTCATCGCATGCTGATAAAGAACCATCGGTGCGGAATATTTCGGAGGGGTTATCGCAAATCGAAGTGACCACCGTGGAAGAGGACTCTTACTTCGACCTTACCAGACTAGGCAGTAAAGATGATATGCTCAAGAAGTAAGACTTTATATGATATCTCCCTTTTGATTTGCTTTTTATAGTTTCATTTACAACCTCTATTTCTATTTTCATACTTTATTTATACCTTGCTTCAACTTATACTTTCATCGTTGACATTACTATTCTTCTTGTCAAATCTTGCATCTATACCTTAATTTCATTATAGAATCGAAGGATGTTTTGAACTGAGGTTCCTCTCGAAGAGTGATTGAAATGCTGGAGATCAGAAGCGTTTTAGTTTTCTGTTTTAGATTAGTTACTAAACTGCGCAATGCATCATATTCAGCTGAAGTTAGTTCACCAGTAATGATGGGGCTACACATAGTGGGGGAATCACTCGGAAGGCATTTGAATGTTATAAAAATTGTGCAGTTTACTTGTTCATTTTGAATTTGTGGTGGAAATGTGTTTATTATGCTGTTTGTAAATATCTTAATAAAAGAAAAATAGATAAAGGGCAGTCGAGGTTACCTTAGATTGTTGATCTGCATATGAAACATTGCAGTTTAAGAAAATGCTAATGCAAGAATTTCTTCAGCGCAAAAAGTAGTAGCGATAGGCAATGATAGCACTTGAAATACGGCACCATATATTGCAGGTGTTTTGAGTGCTACTGAAGAGTTTATCTGTCCCCACCGGCAACTTTTTTTGTTCTTGTGATTTTGAGGTAGTATCTATTGGTCATGCCCTAAATTCGAGTCTAAATGAGCTTGACCTCTATTTTCGGACAGTTGTTGTAATAGAGTCTCTACAGAACTGAATGTAAGATGTTCGGACAGGATCGCAACTCCAGCACTTGTCCTGGAGCGTTTCCCATAGGTAAGGTAGCGATACGAAGTGGATGAATCCGTACTGACCCATCACTGAGCTCTATCCGATGTAGCCCACTTCTTATAACAGTTGCATTTTCCGGCAAGCCTCCTGCAATCACGTCTCAACGTGGTAGTGATTATCATGGTAGCTTTTAATATGATTCATCGAATGTGGTTCAGGTTGCGTTCACTTGCGAAGCGAGTCGTTACTACTACACCACGAAAAATAAATGTAACGCCTTTGAAACCATATAAGGCACCAACAAAAAAAGATAGCAAGTCGATATTATCTCGTATTGAAGCAAGACTCGAACAGAATTCAACATTACCCACCCGGAGCACTCAGAAAATGTTAGTTTCTTATTACATTTATTCTATGTATAATTTTACATCTTTGTTCGAAAATCTTATTTTGGAATATTCGCATTAGAAGAGATTAATTGCCCATTGCATTCGTTTTTTGAGTGATTTGTTACACATATATATATATATATATATATATATATATATATATATATATATATATATATATATATATATATAGCGTTGTTTACAGTTACAACAACTTAGTGAAACTGCATTCGTGAATTTTTTTCTTTTATTGCCTTAAGTAATATTGTAAACAAAAATGATGTGTCATTTTTCACTGCTGTCTTTTATTATCGTAGATATTTAAATCGTATTTTGTTAAACTTTGGTAATGGAGCCAGTCAAATGAATAGATTTGGAAATGTGAATGCGGTCATTATAAAAGTGTCATTAGTCAATTTAGTCGCAATATTGCATTGCAATTCAGTTGAGAACTAAGATACGAGCGATAAATATTATTGTTTAGTAATTGATTTTAATATGAAATACCTTTTGCTTTGAAATATTTTTGTACGACATAGTAAATGTCTAATTTATCTATCGCTTGGCATACCTAGTGGAATTCTCCCGACTAATGGCTGGGGGTCTTTTTCATCCCAATTCTTGACGCTCTAATCTGTTTTGTTGCGTTTCCGGTTTAGTGATCTGTTCGCTTCTATACTTGTTTCACTTGTTCCAGTCACGCTTTTTATTCATCTCTTATATTTTTATTCAATGGGGGATAATTCGTAACCTAAAACGGGCCGTTTCACCTTAAAATTAAATTGAATTGTTTATTTTACCGGTAGCTTTTATATATATATATATATATATATATATATATAAACTTGCCGTAAAAGTAGTTGCTTTAATGTAGAAGTGGTATAGAGGTTTATTTAGGAGTTCAAATAGAAATCATTTGATTGCTTAGATGAATTTAATCGTTATGAGGCAGTGTATCACAAGATTTCTTAAAGGATGATGGATATTGGAACACAATCACCAGACTTCCTGCAATATGACGGTATGCTTTGTGTTGATCGTTTTGTTGCGGATCGATTGATCTTTTTTTTTGCGTTTATTAATGTCATTTATGTTGCTTAAATAGAACAGCATTTTATTGTTGTCTATTTGTGGATTTTATTGATTGCAATGAGCACACTTTATCCCAATGTTATGCGAGTTTCGCTATTGGAAAGATTTTTGCTGATGTGAGTACATAGAAATGACAGAGTTGAATTTAGTTTGTTTTTTGTATGGTTTACGGAATCAAACAATGCGGCAATATCTTATCACTGTTGTCTAGAATAATGATCAAATTAGCTGATAAAAGTAGCATATAAGGTAAATGGTGAAAAACATTTTAGTTTGATATGTGGAATTCTTGACGTTTCGAACTAGTAAATGTTGTTAAATTGTGGAATAGGATCGTTATTAGGACTTGAAGGTTGTATTCATCAGTTTCATAAATTATAAACGTTGTAAAGGTATATTCTATACCTGTAAAATTCCATCACTTAAATGACGAGGAAGGTACTGCAACTGAAAGGACGTAAAATATTGGAATTGAATGAACAGAAAAAAAAATTCGATTTGAGAATTTGGGAAAATATCGCTATTAAACGCCGAGAGGAAAGCATCGTCGATCACATATCGCAGCAATCCTTTAAAGTGTTGTCATAAGTGCTTTGCTGTTGTGATAAACAAAAGTGAACTTTGAACGCTTGCAGTGAATGCTGCAAGTGAGACGCAACACGTGGTATCGAACATTGGTGTCATCTCTGTTCCGACCACCGCTCCTACCGATTCCACCACTGCCGCATTTAAACTTTTCAATAAGGTAAGTGCTTCGATTTATTGCTCTTAAGTGCTGATTTTTTTATTATTGTTTATCGTTTACTGTCAATTATTGTTATTGTTTCCCGAAAAGGAGAACTTTACCACTTTAAATCTTATTGCAACCAACGAGGGGAGAACGTAAAGGATAATTGCAATCAGGAGGGTGGAGAACATAAAACTTGAATAAATGCGAATGTCGAGGTTTTTGAAAGCTGAAGTATGAATGAATCCTTAGCTCAGGTAGTATAGATAAGAGATGTTACCTGGTTGTGATTCCACCTTATGAATGTTCTACTAAGGCTGTTTGCCTAAACGAATGAGAGTGGTATTTTGAATCATATCGTGGTTCATTTATGGAGTTTGCTTTGTTTGTTTATGAGAAACTCTTTAGCAACTTTTTCTTTAAAGTTTAAGTTCAGTTAATTTTAATTGGCATCTCTTTGACTGTAATATTTTTCACTCGTATATTTGATGTGAGAAATACGGATTTCTATCGGCTTTGATTATAGTCACATCCGTAGAATTATATGCTTGAAAACTTGATTTGGAAACAGTTTCACTTTAACTGAACATATTGAATTTGTTGAAGTGCTCAATCGAACGTTATTTGTCAAAGGTGAAATAAACAAAACTGAATACGAAAATGGTGAGCACTTAAGGGAAATATGAGTGTTGTTGGAAATATGGATTTGCGACAATCCTTCGAATGAATATTGTATACAATTGATATATATCTTCTAAGAATATTTCCGCCATTGCGTGATTAATAAAATCGCGTTGGCTAAATTTTAGAGAGCTGTAAAACAAAATTTTTAATTGTTTACTTTTTTTTTGAAGGCCGCAGATGGCACCCGTCGGCCTGAGGCACCCGATTTGGCGAAATCAATCGTCATGACGACAAGTGGAGCACTTTCTACTTCGAGCACATTTTCAGTGCTATCGTCTGCGGCAGAGACACCGAAGCCGGTTCTGGCTCCTTTATCATCGACTCCACTTACCGCTTTCAAGTTTACCGCTCCTCCTGCACCCACCACTTCACCAATATCGGCTGTCACACCATTTACGGCCACTACTGCATCTGCCGTAGCTGTCACAACCGTAAATGCGGCAACAACTCAGGTCTCAACAAGTGTACGTGTGAGTTTTTTTCATATTGCCTGAGACGATCGTTGTAAACCTTTTTTTTGTATGAAATGATTGATCATTTTCTGCGGCCCTTTTCTGTGGATTTGCGTTCGAAAAATTTGTTAATCAATCTCGTTTTTATTGTTTATGCGTTTGCAATTGCGATTAATTTTTTCTTCATATCATTAACGATTGATGGAGGAGGGCTTTCAATCTCCAAAATGCAATGCCCACCAAAATTACATCATACTCATCGATTCTTGATTTGACTGCATCCTCTTTAAGTGCAAATTTGTCGAATAAAATATTTTTCACCTAATTTTCTTTCAACAAGTGATAGTATAGGTACTAACAGATAACAAGATACTTAGTACCTATTATCTACTAGTATACTTGAAAATTATGTGCTAAAAGAGTTTGCGTTGTACAGCTGCAGCGAAAAATTATATTATTTCGAATTTTCGTAAGACCTCGGTCGATCTGCAAACATTAACAATGAATGTTACTTGCGGTCAAGTAGAAATCCATCGCCATCCTATGAAATTCATTAGAAGCACTTTTGAGTTAATTTTGATTGAAAGAGGAAGAGGGATAGGTATCTAATTTTTGTCAATCCTTCCTCTTCCATTTAAGTGTTTTGAAAGATACGTCCACCATTTTTGTTCAGAAATATCGTTTAGTGAAGTCATTATGATCAGATATTTATCATTTTTAGGTAACTCCGAAAGGAGCCCTTTTCGCACCACCTGCGGCCGTAACGGTCGCTTCGGTTATAGCGAGCAAAGAGGCTGAGAAGGCAATTACGGTGAGTACACCTGTGGCACCCCCGTCTATTCAAATTCAACCGCCTGCATCTACAGTTGCAGTGGTATCGAAGCCTGCTGAGAGTAGTGCACTAAGCGTGACCTCAGGAAGTGTGGTAAGTGTCCCGCCTACAGGAACTACTACTGTGGTGACAAAGTCTACATCAGCGGCCACATCAGCTGCAACAACTGCGACGTCGAATACTGCAGTAACGACAGTGCCCACAACCGCAGTACAAACGACCGTAGCTCCGACCACCACAACTCAGTCAGTTACTAGTCCGATAACGACGGCTACTACAACAGATGTTTCAACAATGCAGGTAGCTAAATCTCCGGCCACAGCAGAATCGCCAGCTACAACGACCGCAGAAAGCGTTTCCTTCACGTTTAAGCTACCGACAACCGCGCAAAAACGTAAGCGGTTTTAATTATTCATCTCTATGGATTAGGGATGGATTTGTTTATGGATTAATTCGTCAAAAGTGGAGCCATGTTGCTTGGAGTGTATCTGTCCATTAGGTTGAATAGAATGAATTCCCTCAAAATTGGCTGCTTTTTTAAAACTTCTTTATATGAAGTGAAAACAGGTGGTTTTGAAGTATTGTATAACTTGGTGCTTAGACCTTACTTCGTCCCAATTCTGTATTTCTCTTCTGTCATTTAATTTTTTTTTGTATAATTTATTTTATGGGATTGTTGTTGAGTACCTTTTATAGTAACTGTTCACGTTTCATAAATACACCAATATGCATATGTTTTGAATTGTTATCTTTCGATGGTTGATTTCTATTTATTCGATGGTTGATTTCTATTTATTTCTATTGATATTTTCTATTTCTGCAAAAAACGCAAAACGTTGAAAATGTGAATAGAAGTAATTAATCAATATATTTAAAAACGCTTTCGAGGATGATTAAACTATAGGGATCAGCAGTGTTAGGCTCTCGTTTACCTTAACATTGGATCCCTTCTCTAAACTGAACCTCTTAATTAGCAGTTTTTTTATTAAAATCCCTCTATTTGATTGCTTCTGTTTGTTGTCTGTCATTTTAAATAGGTTATTATTTATGTTGTTTCAAATCTGGTTGTTGATTGTTGAATAATTTTTCTAGTGCAATTGACGTAAATGAAATGGGATTTGGAATGTAGAGTTTCAAGAAGAGGAGCGAAGTTGAAGGGAAAGGGACTGAGTACATTAGAGTAAAAAACTATCGGCTAGTGGTCGAAGCTATTAGAATGGGTGAAAATGAATTGAAGATAATTCGTTGAAGTAAAATAACAACGAAATGCTATTTTCGGTGAATTAGATCAACTAGACGATATAAAATGAAAGCTTAATTGAAACGCTTTATATGCTTTGCAGAGTCATCTCCATCAACGACATCAATGAGCCAAGAACCAAGTGCCTCAAATAGTATGTACGTATTTATTCGTTTTATATTAGTTTAAATTTCTTTTCGTATTTGAATTCATTTTCACAACGTCACCACTACATATTGGCCGTGAATTGTGATCTTCCTTTTCAATGATGACTAGCGGTTCCAGATTACGGGAAGATAAAATTCGTTCAGGTGATTCCCTTACAATCAATCCCTTCTCTTTATTCACCCACTCACAAAAGCAGATCAACGTTGCTTCGAACAGTTATCTCAATTTTGTAAATGTTTCATATCCGTTAAGGTTTAAGCAAATGCCTTGTGGTTCTCATAAAACGTTTTGTTGAGTTATCTGATTACCTGTTAAGTTGGAAATTGATTTCCACTAAATCATTACGACGGAGGATTAAAACTGATTTGAAACCACTTTTCATCGGATCAGTCTACAGCGGATTTCGATGAAATAATGCCAGTTGGTCGTTGAGCTGTTTCAATTGAACGTTATCACCTAACTACTGACCAGCCTCACTTAGTTGTCCACAGATTTAAATTATCCATTGGCTAAGTAAATGCCCATTGATCATTAAGAATAGGTCACTTTAATACTGTCCACTTTTGATTGGCGTTCCCAACCGACCATCGACAAATTTCGATTGACCACTCTCATTTGGCCACTGAGCACATTTTTCTTCAGCTTATCAATTTGTTGATTTCGGATAATTGTTGCCCACTGATGAGTGGCAATTTCAATCGGACGCCGTATGTTTTGAGTTTGTGCTGTTTTAAAAACTTTTTTTATGACGTTAATTTTTGTAGCGATGTGGGAGACGTGGATTGTACATGAATGTATGGGAAAAAATTACGAAAAAGACTTTATAAGGAAGATATGGGTTAAACGATTTCATTTTAATTTTATTCATAGTTGTGATGATATACATTTAACTCTAATTTGATGCCAGTTTCATAGAAACGAAATCAACCTTTTTTGATTATTCTTCATATATGAGATGGAGTCAATGAATATTTAGAGGATTTGTTTTCAGGGATGAGGGAATGATGGATGAAGAAGGCCCTTCTGCGATCCCCTCTAACCTCTTCTCTTCATCGCTTTCATTGTTTGTTTTTTCTTTTTGAAAAATATTTTATGATTTAATCTATTATGGCATTGTGCACCTCATCTTTGATGGCGTTAGTTGTTTAGCTGCTGTAAATGAGTTTCGACCGGAAATATAACAATGAAAGCCTATTTGGTACCCCAAGGGGCTGATTGATTCTTACTGTGTTTCGTACAATTTTCCATATAAGTTGTCACGTCTTCCTCGAATTTTCAACGAGCTCCATTCGCCTTTTTTCGTCCTTCATTGAAACGTCTGCAGTATACTTCTCAGTTGCTTTTTAAAATACCATTTTAAACAATTTCTTTTCAAAATATGTTTTAAAGTGATTTATTGGGTGAATGAAGTTGAGGCTCAAAGTTAGAAGCTGAAAGAATAAAAGTTGAAATTTAACGAAAGAAGAATGAAAATGGTATCGTCAAAAATCTTATTCTTCAAGTTTCGATTATCTGAAAGTGAATTTGCTAATAAAAATAATTTGTAATTATTGAAGGGGTCTTGGTGGCGAGAATTCGAAGAGTGGTAGCACAGCGAAGAACGTGTTCGGTGGAGGTTTGGCGTTGGGTGCAACATCAGCGTCGTCGTCTCTATTCGGTGGTGCAGTCAACTCAAATACGGGCTCAGTGTTTGGTGGCACTGCTCGATCGGCATTCCAGACAAATGTTGCACCTACCTCAAATCTTTTTGGTGGATTAACGGCAACAGCCACAACACAACAACAACAACAAAGTACACCATCGTTCTCATTTTCTGCCGCATTAGCTAAACCACAGCAAGTGACTACATCGACAAGCGCGTTTGGTGCGAAACCCGTTGGTTAGTCTTTGTTTTAATATTCCTGTTTAGGCTATTTATGAACATGACGAAGGTGAATCTTTATTGATAAGCTATGTGAATGATATCATCCTCTCTTGTTTGTAGGGTCGGTGATTTAACGGAGCACCGAGAAAATCATACGGGGGACATATAAAAGAAAATTTCGAAGTATGTAATATTATAAGTATTAAATGCAAGAGTCTTGAAACGATAGATTTACAATGTGTAATTGATTTTGATCGACATTGGAGGTGAGTTGATGATGATAATTGAAATTTAATTTTCTTTATTTAATGATTAAACAAGAATTGTATATTCAAAGATGAATTTAAAGATTAAAGAAATTATTAAATGCCTATTGGCGATGCATTTTATCATTTGTTTTTCGTTGTATTCAGCAATCAATTGGCGGTGTTCCAAATTCCAAGTTTCTTTTTTACATCACCAAATTTTTAGTTGTTGGAACGACAACATTTGGTGGTGCACCCGCGTTTGGTGCTAAGCCAACGTTTGGTTCCCCATCGCCATTGGCTTCAGCGTTTGGTCAAGCGCGTGCTGCGCAAACAACAGTACCTGCTAGTGGAGGCTTCTCTGCGTAAGCAATTCTCTTGTTTTTTTTTTTGTTTCTCTTATTTAAAGCTCTTTGTGAAGGGTGAGAGAGTGGGGGAGGGAGGGATAAGAAAAGGAAAGGGGTGGGGAGTGAGGTTGATACAAATAAAGTGACTCAAGTAAGGGACAGTTGCATATTCATCCAACCATGATGGCTCTCCAGATTCGCGCATGGTGGATCGTCAGGATTCGGTGCGTTAGCGGCAAGTCAGCAGGCACAGAAGAGTTCGGTGTTCGGCGGCAGTGGTTTTGCTGCACTCGCCCAACAACAACCGGCGAAGTCATCCATCTTTGGCGGTGCATTCAGCACACAACCTAATACGCAGAGGTGAGAGCTATGAAGATTCCTACCGGGGGATTTATCACTACAGTGTACAAGGTTGGGAGTTTCTTTAATATCACTATCAATATTTAGATTGTAAGGTATGTTTAATGATTTATTTACTTGTTTATTTGCTGTTCGTAGGCAATGGGTTGCGTTTATAAAGACAGATTAAGGAGAAAGAGGAGGGAAAGAGGAAGGGCGGAGGGGAATAATGTGGCCACAGTGTAGAATCTCAGCAGATAAGAATAAATTGTGAGTCGTCGTGAAGAAACGTGGACTTTCTGAAGAATTCTTTGGTGTGCTACTCTAATCTGAAACAGTGAGAAATTCGACTGCAGGGATTAAAGCTTAAAAAGATTCGTTCGATAAGCAGCTTTCCATCTCCATGTTTTATTTTTTCCCATCTTAAAGGTGCATGGTGGTTGATGCAAATCAGTTCCCATCAGGGGATGTACTTTTTATTTCAGAGTTCTATGATGTTCCTTGCCTTATCAGTGCGTAAATACCACCTTATCATCAGTTGTTTGCCAAGCTTTGAGCGGTCTCAATCCTATATTTTTAACTTTGCTGGATTTCTTTCAGCTCAGCGTTCTCTACATGGCGTTAAAAAATCCCGTTGCCGAGATGTCTATCTTCCAGGAAATATTTTATTGTTCAACTCATATTCTAGCAATGAATTCGCTTATATTGTTATCATATTGGCACTGTGTAGTGAAATTTTATTAAGAATCAACCCAGGAACAATAATGGATGCAGATAAAAGTCAGCTATTATGCGTTATGTTATTCAGTTCATAATTATGTCCCTATCAAGCTGATCGCCTCTTTTGATCATCATTACTTAAGAGTATTTGACAGGTAATGTTTGCGCATTATTCAGCTTGTGATGGACATATATGGGAATTGCTGTAATGGATTCGTTGAATTTAAAATGCGATAAGCCGATGCAGTTAAACGTTACTTAGTATCGAAGTGCGAAACACTTCATTCAGTTTTTATTCAGCCAATTAGCACAACATTCAACGCTTTATAGCGATTGCGATGGCTCTGTCTACCTAATCAATTATGTCTGACTATGTCTGCCTGTGTCTGACGTGTGTCGTATATTCGGAGTTCAGTGGACTCACTATGAAATGAATGTTGCTTGTTGCTAATTCTGTGCATCGCATGTTCCTCGTTCGATAATTGCTATCGTTTTATGCAGTTGTTGCTGTTGTTTTTTGTTCGCTTCTGTTTCATGTCATGAATAAATTCATTTATCATGTATTTAAGTGAGGTTTTTATTCAGTTGATAAAAACTGCTATCGTTTCAGTATTTATTTACCTGTATTGTTTAAACGTTTCCTTACCTATATCTATCAAACGTTTGTTTACGTCTACTGATTAAATATACAAAGTTTTTTGTTTTTCCCTTATTTGAAAAAAAAAAAAAAGAACTTCCGAAGCATTGATTTCTAAGTGATGTTTCCTTAAGTGATACAATGAGTTCATTCCGTTGTTGTTACTTGAGAATGACGGTGAAAATTCCATTTAGAAGAATTAATAAAATTGGCGACTAGAGAGGAGATTTGACCCAGGGTATGAGAGAAAGGATTCTGCATCTCGATTCTCCCTCTCATTTCTGTCATCCTCTCGGGGGTTTTTTTAGAAATTATGTTAGTGGGCAAGATAAACAATAGAAAAAAATGAGTTATTATCGTGTTCTATTTGGGCAGCATGGCGATGATCTATTTTGTTATGTTGGTGGAGTTTCGTTTCGTTTTGCGTTTGCATATTGAGAAATATTTACTATTTTTTTTTCCCATCGTAAGACTAGTGGATTGTATCCCATAACAAAATAACATTAGTGAGCATTTCACGTTAAGCAATTTCTTAGCCATTACCATATCTTGCAAAAGGTTAATTAGTCAGGTAAATGATACGATAATGAGGTTTTCACTTTATTATATCAACATCTTGACAACCAGGTAGGCTGTTATTGTTTCGAATTAACTCACTGAAGACAAAAGGAAATAAAATAATTCAAAGAGAGAAGTTTTGCATATAAGTTCAAGAAAGTGATACCTCTTGGATGTTATACCCAGTGGCAATATCATCAGTATATTTTTTCGATTTATAAGAGGAATTTCGAAGGGTCTATAAATAATCGATGCAATTTGTTCAATTAATGACTCATGTTTCATTAGCCATCGAATTCATCTAGTGATGATTATGAAGCGTGAAAATATCGGAACTGTTTGCTTGCCATTCGAATATTTTAACCGTTATTCCTCTTGATACATTTCCCAGGAATGCCTCTATGAAATCGAGTTGTTTCTATGGAATAGATGTTAGAAGGACGTATAGAGTTGAAATTTTCAATTTTCCAAGAACGCTTACCACATTTTTGAATTTCAAATTCTGTCTGATATTGTTGGATAACTGTCAAACAAAAAAAAGTTCTGATAATGTATTCCATCAAATTATTTTTGCATTTTGTTCAAAAGATTGCATTATTTTTGAGTCCTTTCCCACTTTTATATTATGTTAGTTTATTATGACTTATAAAATTGAGAAATGTTAGTGAATCCTCCTTAATCGTTATATCAGTCATTCCGGAGATGCTATTTCATTTCGATTCCCACTTCATATATTACTTTCCCAATGATTTATGATCTTCTTTTTGATTTCCGGTTGATTTCGGGATGAAATGCTTTTCCGATTTCACTGGCGTTCGATATCTTGTCCATGGTCAGGTAGTATCGGTAGTATGCGTTGTATATCATCACAACAGGCTGCCGTTGCACTTCGACCCTTCTATTTCGCCGTACATCCCGACCGTTTTGCCAACAATCCGGATATTAGAGCACATAATGAGCGATCACTTCAGGTCGATTATGGTTTACTTCAGGTTTATCTCTTTCTAGATGACGCAAACAATTCTAGCATTCAAGCGGTTAGCACAGATATTTCCTATGGGTGATTCGTTTGAGATTTGGAAAATGTTCTTTACAAAATGTTTCTTAGATTAGCAACTATAGTCCCCTTTTGCTGAATTACATAAAGCAATGATTTTATATTGTTGGGAATGAATATTTGAGAGGGCGTCCACTTGATTTACGCATTTATATTTCAGTGCATTAGATGATTGAAATACACTCTAGGGATGGTCGGGATTATTGATCGTTTAAAGTTTAGTGATGATGGTCTAATTATTCGTTAATTTCTTGGAATCATAGAAAAAAATTATCAATTTCCGGAAGCATTTTAAAAAATTGATTGAATAATTTTATATAACTCTTATTCGAAACATTTGTACATTTTGCTGGAGGAATTATTGGCATCTGCTTTTTATTGAATAAAACTTTTGCATATGGGCAAATATTTTTCGTCGTATATTTTTTACAAATCATGGTGTTAGACATAAAATATCTCATCAAAAGTTTCTTTATCTTATTATGTTCGATATGCGCGAGTCGAATTAATAGTTTGCAGACGTTCAACGGCTATTTAAATGATCTATTCCCTCTGCAAAGACCACCCAATCCGGTGAAGGTGGATTTTTATATTGCTGATAAGAATAATGGACAGTTGCGCAAAGTGCAGATCTCTCTGACTGGCTCGGATGCACGCTCAATTATCGTGTTGGTCCTTGCAGTTTTTTTTGACTGGGGAGATGGCAGGGTTGGTTTGCCGTCAAATTACCATGAAGGGTCGAGAATTTTGATATTCTACGTTGCGGTGATATTTGTTAATGTTTTCCATGTTTTGATAAGTACAGCCTCTATGTTCGCTAATTTCATTTAACGAAAAAGTAGAGGCGAAGAGAAGGGGAGATGGGGTAGATGGGGCAAGCAGCAAAATTCCAAAATCACTGTTGGAGAAAAGAAAATTAGAACAAAAAAATGTAACCTCAAATCTTTTAGACGCATGTGTTTACTCATTTGGCTATGAAGATCACTTGTTTGTTGCAGTTTATCAGTGGGGTCTTTCAAATTTATTAAGGCGTTTTGAAAAACAAAAGTGGAAGTATTTTTGTTGAGACGAACGAATAAGGGTTCAACATTTAGATGTCTAGGTACAACTCTTAAGAATAAGGCTCTGAATATGAAAGAATTTCTTTGCTCAAAAAAATTTGAGTATTTGCGCTATTTTTTAAAAGATGTTTTCCACTTATCTTATAGATTGGAAGGTGTATTTCGATTTAAATTGGATCGTTGATTTATTGCACTTTCGACATTCGCGTCTTTTTCAGATAATATAATCAATGCGATATTATACTCTTTTGAGGTGTCGTCGTCGACGGTGTAAAGTTTTTCCAGAAGTGTTATGTGAAAGAATCGGTTTTTTGTGAAGAGAGACTTTTATTTGCGCAACTGCTCAACAAATTTCAATTGAGGGAAAAGGAAAGTGAGGGGGGGGATTGTTCTATGAGTTATGTTGTTTTGGTGGTTATGTTGGCTAACGCATCATAGATCATTTTAAAGTTTCGTTGGTAAACAGTGTTATCACCATTTTATTTTGTTAATGTTGCTTATCAGCTGTTCACAATGATAGTGAGAGACAAAGGGCAACGAATGAAATAGTTTGTTTATTTGTGGTTTCCAGGAAGCCATGATTCCCCATTATTCCTTTATAGGTCCTTTATAGGAGATATTTCCATTCTGTAATATATCCAGTTTTTTGGTTTCCTTTGAATCATGTGTCAGTCTCATCGCTGCATTTCCTTTCACTTAACAGCAGCTGCAGCGCGTCGTAATATTTTAGAATAAGGGAAGGGCCATTAGAAATGACCATATTGGCTTAAACCGCTTTTACCATCTAGCTGGCATTAAGTTTGAAAAATTTAAAAGAATACTAAGTAGGATATAATTGAAAATAACAATGTTCATTCAGCGGCTGTCGATAAAGAGTTTCAGAGCAGCGCTAGAGAAATGCAACCTCCCAACTAAGAATGTGCCGATGGCATCCACAGATGCATTGCGGACTGGTCTTCCTCGAAGTGTATTCGATTCGAATGAGATGGATGCAGCCGAGGAAATGATACGACTATTTAGGAAGAAACAATCAACATACTTTGTCAGACGCAACGATTTGAGTGCCGCTCTCAAGAAGCACAGAGAAACTGCTGCACAGGCAGCTAAGGCATTCGAGTACGTTACTTTTTTATACTCGTCTATTAGCATACCTCATTTCGTAGCGGGAATGTTTGATCCTGTAAGGAAAATCGCTCTTTCAAATAACTGAAATCTTTTCAGCAAATATTTGCATTATTTATTTTAGCGTTTAGCATTATTTTAGTCAAAATAAATTTTACTTCGATTTGAGTCAATGTTGTTTTTGTTTTTGAATGACAGACTGAATCTCCTTCACATAACAGAAAGAGCAAATATAGTTGTATTCGAAAGATAAAGTTATTGTTATATCTCAGGGATTGTGGGATTGTCCGTGAACTTTATATCGTAGACGATGATAAGAAACGAAAACAAATATTATCGGCAAAGGATTTATGTTGTCAACATCCCACCATAACCTCCCTCCCCCTCTCCATCTCGCCTCTATCTTCTCCTAAGTTTTGAGTTGTTTCTCTGTTGTATTCAGAAATTTTGCCGGTTTAGATCTCTGCTTTAATAAGCCCATTCAGGGATCTTAGAGGATTATAGGCACCCGGAATTCGTCCAGTTTAATGCGGTAGAACAAACATGTATTGCGATAGCGAATGAGTTCATTTATTTAATCGTCTACTTATCCAGTGAAAGGCGATATTCCCCCTATTCCCCCTCCCTTTGGGGATTTTTGGGGTTCTCAACCACTCGGTTTTACCTGAGACTGAAGTGTCTAGACTATATCATCGAGGACGTTCATGAATATTCTCTCTATAAGCGATGCCGAAATGCTAATTTGCATACGTTATCGCATGTAAATCCGTTATCTGAATATGACTCCATAAGCTTAGTCGATTCTTCATTCGGCTTAAACTTGTAGCCGTTATGCTATATAAGCCTTTCATTTTATTTACGATATCCGCTCATCGCATTGTTCTCTTGAGTTCTGTCTCAGTGGTCTTGGTTTTATAGGAAGACGTCGAGATTACTCCAAGAAGAAGTGGATGAGCTCAAAGAACGAGCCGGTATCACAGAAGTAGGTGTTCTTTTATTTTCTTATTGGACTGTATGAGTATTGATGGAATTTGATATGCTATGAAGCTAAAGGAAATCACAGACAATATTATAATGCATTTGTTTCGCAACGAAATGTGTTTTTGAAATTCTTTAGGATTACCTATGCACACATCATTAGTGACCATTTTGCATATTAACAAAAAGTTTGTGATGGAAATTTGCTTGCATCTTATTCAAATTTAAGTTAGCATTAATCTCTACTGAATGAAAGTTGATTAACGTTTAGATAATATGGCTAACGAATTGGGCTAAGTCGCATATGAGACGTAGTTTGCTCACCGTGAACAGACTCATCAATCATGTACCATCGTCAACCAGCAGCAATTCGATCGTCGATGCTCTTCGAGGATATTGCTTGAGGTTGATGTTTCTTGCTGATTCTCGTAGGTGATATTTGAATATATGGAAATGTGCTCCGTGATCTTCGGAAAACACGTCATGAAGAGTGACGTGTTTTAACGCATATATAGCGAACTGAAGCTCAAGGAAAGTGAAGTAAAGACGAAAGCATTCATTGTCATATATTTCGCTTATCAAGAGCTGCAAACTCAAAGAACATGGGTCACGTTAATCCGCAAGAAGTTTATCAGTTCACTCAACTGATGCCATTATGAGGAGCTGGTTTGGATTAGGCCTCCAGGATTTGAATCCTTTCAGGTTAGATTCGACTCAAAGATTTAAATCTTTTTGGATTGGGCGTCTAATGATAAAATAACTTCAGGTTCGGGAATGGATCGTTCGTGTGCTGTGATGGTGGAATGCAATTTGGTGTGCAGGACGTACCCGAGGAGTGGGAACGTGTATGCAGTGAGGCATCCGTTCGCCGTACGCAGTTACCCGAGCTGAGGGGTGCACGTGCTCGTCTTTCCCACCTTATGGGAAATGCACATATTCTTACACCTTCAGAACGTTCTCTAGCACAAACCGTTGATCAAATTCAGGTGAGAAATGATTCGGCGCTACTAGCATTACTGAATCTTTCCTTAAAAGTCCAGCTTACGTGCCTGTTATGAAGATCACTAAGCATTAATCATTTTCTGTTGGCGTGCTGTACATGTTTTTCTTTGTTTCTTTGCTCGTATACTGCAAACTCGTTCCGCGTTATGTTTCATTGTAGATCACGGTTTAATGGTTGTCGCGCCACCTGGTTGGTTCCCATTTGTCAACGAGTCTTACCCACGTGGCATTTCGGTAACTTGGTATCGATGCAATAGTATATAAAGCTATCTTCGAGCGATATTTCAATGGGGAATTTAACTGTAAATATTAATGAGGTGATATTCCGCAGTTTTTTTGCATAGTTTCATCAAGATTATCTGAAATGAGATAAGGATAAGGTGTCATTTTTTTCGAAACTAAATGAACGAAATAGGTCTCTTTCATTTGATTCAATGTTAATCGACACAATCTAATCATTACCGATATTACAGTCACTGATTGTGCGGATATTGGCGCGAGATGAGAGTGATAGGCTTCGATTACAAACCCTTGGTGCAGATACGCTTATCGAGGTTGTCAGCGCTTATGATGAGCTAGCCCTTGGAAAGGTTGATATTTTGGCCGTATTACAACATTTCATTCACAACGTCACGTGAGAGTCATGGTAACTGGAAGCTGATTTAAAAGGATTATAATGCATCTTATTGGATTGTGAAGAATTAATCAGTGTTTTATATTTCACCCGTTCATTCAATTAGAGTAATTTAACAATCTCTTACCTGAGTCCACAGATTTAATAGTTTAGGTGTGTGCTAGTTCACATCTATGGCTTGCTTTAAGACTGATTGTATAAGAAGTAGATTTTGTCGTCTAGTCTATTTAGTTGCCAAATCTGTGCTATTTTTTTCATTCTTGCTACTGATTATTTGATGTATGTGCATAGTTCACATTTATTACCGCTGATGGAAAGAAGTCGATGGAGAGGAGATCAGATCAGAATGCTAAAAGAGAATTGTATCTTTTAGGACGGACGTCTGTTTGTACCGTGTAATGCAGGCATCGAGCATGTGATCAATTTTCTCAACGAGAAAGCACACCTCTCACGTCAGATCAATGCATCGCTATATCAGCTCCAGGTGGCACTCTTTAGCTCCTAACTTTATATCTCAGTACGGAAATGAAAGCATTCTTCAGCAAAGAGAGTATGGATCAACTACAATTATGGCAGTTGAGATGCTAATAGCGCTCCTATGTTTTTGCTTCTAATTTCATCTCCGAACCTTGAGCTCCAATCCACTTTTTTATGCATCTGTAAAGGGTTGTTGTATATATCTCCATGCTTTGCAACGCTTATAGCTTATAAAGCATTCTATCCTTGAAATATGAACGGGGGCCTGGGCGGTGGGAAGAGGGAAGGTCTAGTGGGGGCACAAGGGATGACAGAGATCGAACATGATTGCGATCTAATCTTTTAATCATTGTTATCTGTTTTTGGCAGTCAAAAAGGCTTTTCCTCATTGCTAACCATATGCCTAAATAGTTGTCGATTGTCATGATATTTGTATGTATTTTTTTCATTACTTTCAGTACTTCGAGACTAAAATGTTTTTTTTTTTGCTGGAGATTTTTTGATCGTTCTGTTCGCTATTATCGTTCTATGGTTTTATTTGATTTCCGTTTCTTCTTTCAGCATATCTTTTAATTGATACATCTATCCGCTATGTATTTGATAATCTATTCTTGATCTGTTAAGATGATTGATAAACAACAGCTTCTTCAACTACCATTTATGCGTTTATTTATTTATTTATTTATTTATTTATTTATTTATTTATTGTTTTTATTTATTGTTTTTATCGACACAAAATAATGTTTATAGTTTGCAGTGTGATGTCGAAAACTTACGTCGTGATTGCATCGGTGAATTGAAATTACGTGATTTGACTTGGCAACAGGGAATCAATCTAGAGGAGTTGCTCTCTTCATTGCATAGGCTGCAACAGGTGAGTGCTTTTTATGGTCATTAATTAAGCTGAAACGTTTTTATTGTTTTGATATTCATGAATAACTTTTTAGCGGGCGCATTGTTTGCTGTTTATTGTTGCTGAAAATGGTTCTACTCGACATTTGCGCCGAATCGCCTCGCATTTCAGCACTCACAGTCTTCGGCGCTTATTTCTACCTCTTTCCGTTTTTCCTCGATTATTTGCCGTTTGACTTAAACGCATAAAGCAGTTATTTTGCAACCTCAAATACCAACGAAATACCGAAATTCGAAGCAGTTTTGAATACGCACCGCGCTCAACCATTCATGAGAGATGCAACGAATTCCTCGACGCTGTTTTGATATATATATATATATATATATATATATATATATATATATATATATATATATAATAGGTAATTCGAGGTTTCCCAGCTGTACTTGACATATTTAATGTCTCTTGGGTTCACCTGACTGCTCAGGTTTTCAGGGTGAGGACTCGCTGCATGAGCTTCTCGTTGGTATGTGGTTGCACTTCGATACGAATCCGACGATTTACGTGATGACCGATGGCAGGCTTTCGGTACCTCTCGAATGGGTGTAGTGCGAGTGTTGATATCACCGCTTCATGTCATGTTTGCACTTTTGTATATTCGTTCCTGATGTATTTAGTGTCACAAACATCTTTATAATAGAGGTCTTGTTTCTAGGAATTCTTTATTCAAATCATAGGTTGATTGCAGATAGCGATTTGGCTTATGTAATCTTGTTGGTATACTTATTGTATTGCTAAGTTTTTCGAAAAAATTTGTTAAATAAAACAGATAAGAAATACTAAAAAATCGAAGTGATATATGCACGTGGCAAATTTGATGTTTTTCTTATGGAGTTTTATAGGAGATTTAAACATCGGCTTTCATCGTGGGTGAGTGGATTGAGGCAGTTCGAATTGTCGAATTTCAGTTTTGTTTCGATCGTTATTGAGGTGTGCGTGGTCAAGATTTATTCACTTCTTCGATTTTTAAAATGTTTTTTACATATCTTTGTTTTGGTATTATCTGTCATATCCACATAGAAGCTTTCTCTAATTCTGCACTGCGATTAAGTCTTATCAAGTCTGTTATGATGTGATATTACTAACTTGACATCGATGCTTATAACTTGAATTGTAATTTCATCTTTCATCATTTAGGAAATTTTAATTTTATCTCTGTAATCCTTGCTGCTTCATTTGGTTTTGTAATAATGATACATCATAATAAAGCCGAATATTTCCTGGTGGATTAGATGATGTCGTTTATTTTTAGTCACCTAACGATTCATAGATATTTATTATAGTTTCGAAATTTAAAAACCTGATATATGATGGTCTTATTATTCAATTCTGGGCAAAAAAATAGAAACGACAATTTAGTGAATGCATTGAAAATATTTGCTTTCTGTAATTTTGTATAGTATATATAAAGTTAGGCCTTCATTCTTATTCGCTTATTTCCTATTCATATCAAGATAAATTTTTAATGCTTACAATTGTAATCGAAATGTTTTTATTATGAATTAATTGCTAAAGCATAATCATTGGGTATTTGTTGCCTTATGTTAGTATTCTTAGAAAATTAGCAATGCGAATATCTAACTGATTGAATTTTAGTTTATTTTATTGGGAATATCTTGCCTTAATTTTGTTCCTTTATTTGAGTACGTTTGATGTGATCTTTTCTTCTCAATTCTTTTCTTTTGTAATTGTCAATTATTTGCATCAACGAGCGTATTGTTGGTTATTTGCATTTTCCAAGCCAATTTATTCGTGGGTCTTTTGTGTATTTTGCAGCTTTTATTTTGAGGAAGCTGGGTATGTTGGATGCAGCTATGATTCTCTTTGAAAAGTTGTTACTCTATCTATCCTTTGAACGTTTTTTTCGTCTAAGAATAGAGTCATAGAGCCTTCAATCAATCCTACTTAAAATAATTAGAAATCATTGCCCATACGCTGAATGTATCTTATTTCCTTTCACCTATCCGCATAATAATAATCAATTTTATCGGCCTCATTTCCGTTGGTCTTGTTTCTCCTTTTTTTCTCGCTATCTAGTCTCTTGATTTTTTCAACGATGAAAGTTTACATGTTTCATTTTCGACATAATAGAGTTTGTTTGATGTTTCTTTAAAACTTTTTGCATGAATTGTTTAGTTTTAAAGAGTGTTTATTATTGACATATGTGATTCTTAAATAGAACGAATGTTTTAATGGTTTTTTTTAAATGAATTTTGGCTAAACATGTTGAAACTTCTGCACTATCCAATGTAGATGCTTGTTTTTAATAATTTATCTCGTTTGCCTTAAACGAATATTTTCAACTTTTTAGACATTCTCTCTGTTGGTGGATCAAGAGTGCCAATGAATAATTGTTTTTTTTCTTTTAGTGTATTTGTCTGTCTGTGTGTTTGCGTGTCTGTGCCTTTTGTTTTTTTAACGAGTTCATTGTGACACAAATATAAATGAATTTTTACTGATGTGGGCATCTAACTTTCATCAAATAAAATGCTACTAAGTATTGGCGTTGTTGTTTGTTCTTTATCAGTGGTAACATTAACCATGTATCAGTCAGAGAAATCACACTCTTATCTTATCTATAATGTTATTATGTAAAAAATATATGGTGGCAAATAGTTGAATTTTATTAAAAATGGGAAAATTTTTTTGAATTTTTTTGTCGAGATTGGTGCAATTTGTGAAAGTATTACTTTGTATGCATAATAAAACTTCAAAATTTTGTTGCTACTTCCTACTGCGAATGGTTCGATTGATTTGAAAATCATTATCTTTTATTACCTTTATTTTTTCTTATTTTTGAATTAAATGTTCAATTCGATTGAATAACTGAAAGCAATGAAAATTGCATCACATAGTGGTGACAGCATATTTTTATCGTTGGATGACTTGTGGTTGTTCTTAGCCGAATCTTTTAAACATGCTTGAAATATATTTGAAAGCTTGATGACAATTGGTTGCTCGCTATTATATATATATATATATATATATATATATATATATATATATATATATATATATATATATATATATATATATGTATGCACACTGATGTTTAAAGTTTGTTTTAAGTTAGAAGAGGATTCGGTAGTCAGTCATATCAACATGCTATGTATTTAAAAGAGGCGGTGCTATGTATTTAAAAGAATTGAACTCTAGAATGTTAATAAACGATAGGAAGTACCAAAAGACATTATGGATCGATGCTTACTTTTTCCCATCATTCATTTCATGCCCACTGTGAAATTTCTCATCGAAATCTTAGAACGCAGTATACGAAGGAGCGGTTAATCGTTTCGCTAAGGTGATAGAATTGGTGGCATTAGGTGTCGATTCAACTAATAATTTGGTATATGGAAAATACTGCTCAATCTTCTCATATAGCTCACATGATAACAATTTAATATGAATGTAGATATGATGCAGTGACGAGTTCCACAGATGTGACAATGCCGGCATTAAAAATTCATCAACATTAGCTATGCAACAATACGGATTTGGAAGGGAAGGGGAGATCGCTAACTTTTCGAATCGATGGATTGTGAGGAATGACCTCAACACAGAAGTCTTATAATCACGATTTGATTTAGGTCTTAAGAGTGGAGATTGAGAGACTGCGCAAGAGTTGACGTTTTGAGGAGCGAACGTGGTAGAGCCTAAAGGATTAGTGCTCATTTCCAACGTAACTTTCGTCGCATTAACAGATACGTCAACGAGCGCAGCGTTAAACGAATTGGCAAAATAAAAGACTGGCTGGCTCATCAGGTAATCTCATACTTTTACTCCTACTTTCTTACTACTTAAACTTTAAAAAACCTTTAGAACTTTGCTTTAATTTAAATAATAATAGAAGTTTGATAGCGAGAATTCTTTGCATGATGTGTAAATCATTATATCTTATCATAATCGTACTTTTATGTTTTTCTTGCTTATTTTATTTTCCTTTTTTTTCTTCTAAAACGGTTATTTTTAACAATAATTTTATTACGTATGGGGGGGGGCTGTATTATTTATATGGATTTATTTGTTTAGTGTTCTATTGAAAGATAATAATAATAATGAATCAAATAATCAACTGAAATGAAAAAATTATTCTCTTTGTTCCTAAGCAGATAATAAGGCATCATTGCTATTTGAAGGGTCTTATCTATGAAGGGAAGACATCTCTTCCACTTTAGGGAACTACTTTCTTCAATTCATATCTCTGCATATATGGCTCTATATTTGTGCTTGCGTATGTGACTATTACCTCGGCTTTATTTTTTGATATTCTGGTCTCAATAAAGGTACGCCAGAATTGGTTAGGGACTAACAAGCCTATTTATAATAGTAGGCTTTTAATGATGCAAATTAGGGCTCTCAGGTTCCGTCAGAGGCAGAGGGAGGGGAAAGCTTAAAGCCACGTTCCAGCAAAAAGCAAAATTCGTTCGTTTTTGTGGTCTACACTACAGATCATTATGTGAAGGTAGGTGCGGTTTAATATTCTAAAATGTCCTGCTTCATCCACTCTGAACGGCTATATAGTAGAACTTCCTGTTCACGATCTACCCCCTTTACTGAATAAGAAAATCCTTTTTGATGTAGACACAGTCTCTTTAGAATTTTATATAAAATATCATATATACTCATAACCTTTATTTGCACTGATATTCTACTGCTTAAATTTAATGAGCAACTATTTAAATGCCGTCACTTGTTTCTATAGATGTCAAAATTTTTTCTCACGAATATGTGCCCGTTGCCTATCACAACTCTAAAGATCGAGTGTATCCATGAAAATCGTCTTTATTTTTAAAGCCACATTTCCACAATATGCAATACTGCGATTTTTTAAAAAAAAAGAAAAGCTGCGAAAAAATTGATTTGCATATTTTATTATTTTCGTCAAACAGAAGAAAATCACTTCGAGAAAAATATATTTAACGATAATATGATTAAGTGTTCTTAACAGTGCTATCAATGAAAATCGTAGTCGAAATTATATTTTATCGTTAAATCCATTTTACATCGTTTTTGGCAATCAAAAATTAAACATTTTTGAGAATTATAACGGTTTTTTTTTTACTATTTCTATTTCTTTGTTGCTGCATCTTCTTTTATTACGGCCATATTGCCTCGTGTTAAATTTTACTTTCTATTTTTCTAAATTATTTAATTTTCATTCTTTTTATAAATGAAATGTTCCAAATGAAATTTTTTGAAAATAAAGTCAATGACAAAAATAATTCGATAGAAATGTATCATTTTATCGTATCTCGTTAATTATATTTATTAAGCGACTCTTTTTCCTCATAATATCTTCATAAGAAATTTCTCGAGGGATTAATTGTTTTCAAAGTAAAATTCTTCATTGCTATTCTCTTCATCATCGATGTAAATAGATAGATTTTTTTAGCGTGATTATATGCAATTCTTGTTAATTCATCAAAAAATTTATGAAAGGGAATTATTTAGGAATTATTTGCAAATCTTTTTCGCCTGGTATTCACATTCACTTAGACAATAGTGTGGAGGCACGATGAAGTGTGTATATAAGTTTTCCAGTGTATGTGCTGGGAAATGTTCTATCATTATAATGGGAAAGGCTAGAGAGGTGTGCGAAAATTGACTCGTATTTAGCTGCGAAATTGATGAGTTAGTTTTAATAATCTCAATACCTTCGAAAGTCTCATTTTCCCACTGAATATACACCATTAAAGTTGATGTTGCTGAAGTTTTGTAAGTATAACACGCTTGCTGCCTGAAAGAAAATATAATAAGCTTTCTCTTTGAGAGAAAATATAACATCGTTTTTATGTGTGACGAATTTTCAAAACAATGCAAATCGTATCACAGTTTAGTTTGTACGTTTCTTTAATTATTTATTGTTATAGAAATATTTCATTCGCAAACATATTTTATGCAAAGTGATAATTCCAAAGTTGAACATAGCAATTAGCTGAACTCAAATTCAGAAATAATCTCAATTCGTTTATTATTTTTATTATACTTATAAAGTTAATCGTTGAGTGGTTCATTGTTTCGTTGAGTTTATTTGGCAACGTGTGCTCATTCGAAAATACATTCACTCATCTATCGAATAATATATGCAAAATTAGTCGATAATTTAAAAAAAAAAAAGACCGAAAATGAGAAAATGAGCAATCTCTGTATGGATTTTTCTATTCCATTTTTAATTCTGAGGAATTTAGATTTTTTTCTGAGGAATTTAAAAAAAAATTTATTGACGATGAAATGAGCAGCATACGAAAAATTCGGATTGCAGTTCCCTAGGAAGATTTTTTCTACTTTAGAGGAGATGTTTTGCTTTTTATTATTTTCGAATTCGCATATCTTAGAAATTAGATTTCAAATTGCAAGTAAATGAAGATATATTTGAGCATATTTAAGTATGAATCGAATATGATTTCTGGCATCACTTAAAAGAGGAATAAAAAGGAAGAGGAGAGGCCTATTCATCTATAGTGTCAAAAAATGGATTGTTGAATATGCTCATTTTATTTAGGCTATTCGGAAGTTGAGTTTAATTTTTTCGTTGCAATGAATAGTTCGATGTTTTTTTTTTTTTTAATGGAAATCATTTGCTTATTGCCGCAAATCCTGTCAATCCTGCATATAATAAATTGTTAATAAGTAATTTTTGCTTGCAAAGAGATCATTGAGCATTCTAAAGAACACAATATAATTATACAATGAAATTTTGGGGTATGCATAGTGATGAAACCCCAATTGACATCAACTCATATAAAGATTACTCGCGTGCGCCATATTGCAATATGCCGACAACCCTTTGCTATATTTTTGTCAATGCTATTCATTTCATATTTCAGTTAGTCTAAAAATCTTATAAGATAGAAATGAATTTAGGTTTATAAAAAGTTTCAATTTTAAACAATTCAATGAAGAACTTAAGTGAGCAGGTGACCTTTCATTCATCTATCCAAAATCAAATATTCATAGAGTGAAAAGCATTTTTGAATTATTATATGGACACAAAAAAGGTGCGAAATGTCACCAGGTTGAAAATAATTGAGTGGACATTATCACTAAAATACAAAAAGATTAGTAAAGTATTTGTAAAATGAGAGAAAATAAGCCTCAGCTAAGATGTTATTTTAAAAAATTGATATTTATAAATACGATTTATATACTCAGTGATTTTATTTTTGGCCACAGCAGATTGTAAGTGTATTTTTATCACTGAATGGACATTCACTTTTTTATTTTTCTATTACTTTTTCGCCAAACTTTATTATTTTCAGTAAAAATAAAAATCATAATTGATGTGGTATAAAATTGATTCCCAAATTAATTAACGAATTCTTAAAATTAATCCTATTTATGAAGATGGGTCTAAATGAGTAAATAAGAGAAATTTTATAAGAAAAAAAGTTGATTCTTTTTTCATTGTTTTTTGATATATCATCGATTTTCTCTAGTTCAATATTATTCAGAAGGAATTGAGAGTTGTTATTTGCGAAAGTCGAAATTTCTCGCAATTTTCAAATATTTACATTCGCAGTCTATAGTTTTACAATAGAAATACGCAATTATCCAATGAGAAAACATCGAAATAAATAATCATTGTGTAATGCAATAAAAGTCGAAGTTGATTCGATGGAATTTAGGGTTTATTGTATATTTTATATTTTCTTGAAGTTGATGCTCTTCTATTATCATAGAAGCCCACAAAATTTTTTCAATTTTCGTTTATATTAAGCACTACTTTTATTCAAAGAATAGTGACCTTCCATAGAATCTTAGCTTTATAACCTAAATCGGTAGATAAAAAGTAACTAATGCATCTCTACAGTGATCGAATTTGTTATGGAAAAACACATCGTTTCTTGTTATAAATTTATCTTCATTCTATATGGTAAATGATGTATAAATTTAGTCTAGTCGCTTCATTTAAATACTACCCACTTCCTGTTGATCAAAAGAGCGTCGTTTTGATGTTTGATCTCTACCGCTTTAATTTGCATAATATATTTGGCAATGTTCGATGTGGATAGTCGATGGAAAGGGTGGTCGGCAAACTGCAAATGCGAAAGCTAAAATCAATGCAATCAATAAAAAGCTGCAACAGTTGAGCGCATCACGAAGCCCGTTTATGCAAATTTGGTATGATTGACGAAAAGATTCATCACTCTTTGCTCGCCTCTATTGAATGGTGAGCAGAAGGAGATAATAGTTTACAATGGGCAACATCCAGCAGCATAAGCGAACGTAACGTAACGTATTTCATTATTTCTTAGTACCCCATAAATATTTTTTTGAAGGAACACTTTTTGACGCATAAGTGGTTGTATATTACGGGGCAAAAAGGAATAGGAACGAGAAATGTTTGCCTTTACAGGTATCATTTGTTCGAAAATCATGCCGATCACAGTTTCGGTACAAATTCATATCACTTTTTGCATTTCCTTTTCGAAAAGTTATACAACATCGAAAAGTTGGAATACATCGAGGCACAAATTTTCGACACATTTGTTCAGTGGTGAGAGGAAGTGAGGAAGAGAGGGGAAGGCGAAGGGACGATACGTACGCTTATAGTTTGTAGGATGATTAGAGGTACGTGACTCCATTCGGATCGTTTGTTTCGGTTGCAGTTCTGAACTGCAATAGAGATTCGGATTCTGCATTACTTAGCGCATCGTCTTCACCGCTACCGAGATGAATATCCACTGTATCTTGTTCTGCAGCGATTGCATCTTTGTCGACTATCGAAGGCACTGGCATAGTTCGATGCGAATCTGCATCGCTAATTGGCACACCAATAGCAGCTGGTCGTGCGGTATTTCCGTCAACGATTGCCGTTGAACCGATTGCGGTCGGGACACGTCTTATGATTGACTTGAGACGGCTACGATTTGCATAGGTTGCCTTGAAGCAAGGAAATTTTTGTAGAAATGTGACTCTATAGTCTTGTGAGCATGCACAAAACACATAAAATTGTGATGCATGATTGGTGATCTCGAGCAAATTGGCCACTGCTCGAAATATTTGATAGTCGACGCGTTGTTTTACCGTTTCATTGATGAATAGCAAGTTGATGGCAGCCGGGATATTACATATGAAGAACATAGCGACAATTCCACCAAGAATATAGACGAGTGTATCGTCTTTACTATTTGCTGTGTTGTCTTTACGATTCGTTAATCGTGCGAACATCTTTTGCCGTTTACGAAATGCCGTCATTATTTGAACGTTGAGCACCGATAAGATTAATATAGGTGCAAACCTTAGCACTCCTTCGCGTGTCCACTTGTATACCTATAAGACCAATTAGTGTATTTATATGACGCTTGAAATAACAACAACGAATTTTTGTTGTTATAAATATAAAATAACAACGAAATAATAAAATATGTAAAAATAGAAATAAGAGTGAGGAACGCATAATGAAGCTGCCCTAGAAACTTTGATTTTTGTAGTGAAATATTTCTCATTAGGTCTATAGAGATATAAATAATTCAGAAAAAAAAAATATTCTATTGGGTTTTTGGAACATTTCAATAATAAGCGTATAGAATTGAAGATATGTAACTTGCTTATAGCATCAATGAAATAATCGTTTCACTAACACAGCGAATGAATCGATATCCTTTGAAGTGTTTCTCAAGAAAATATCGATTAAATAAGCGAAGAATTTTTTCTAGTGGCATAAAAAATTGCAACAGCGATAGACGCTGATTTGATAGATGGGCAAATTAGTTGTGGATCAATATCTTTGATATAATAGAGTGAAGAGATACTTTGCAAGCATTTATTCGATGAATTAAAACCTCATGGGCTAATAATTCAAGATTCATACGATGTCTTTAATAGATGCGCACATGAACGTTTTATCGGTGAGTTGTAACTATTGATTTAGACTACAAATATCACTTCAGCAATCAGCGTTCACTGCGAAAATAGCAGTATTGTTTTGCAAAGAGTATGTGGATTTTCTCGTAGGATTTGCAGTTAGATTATTGAACCATCACTGGACTGACTTGCGTGACGCAATGTACTAAAATGGGGCATTTGAACGCTACGTTTCGCCTTCCTCTATCATCGAGGTAAACTATCCCTCAGCTGAAATCGGATTTCCATAAAACAGTCATCTATTGAGTATTGGTTCGGAGAAATCCTTATCAGTATTTGTCAGTTGGCTGTTATTAGTGATCTCATAGATTGAAGTATGCGGTCACTATTCGACAAAATAGTGACCTGTGGCAATGGTCAGCAATAAAAAGCTAATCTAAGTTGAGTGTTAATGATCTCAAATTCAATGTCTTATAAAGATTTCATTAGGTACATCGAGTAAATGATGGCTGAACTTTGAGCAGTGTTAAAGGATAATGCTAATTTTATTAGGTATTTATATACAGTGATTTGTTGCCCTTGAAATTCAGGTAGTGCTTCACAAGACGCACCAGGTCATGCGATGCCCTTTGACCTTTAAGATTTCGGGGAGGCCTTGCCACCGTCTTTAGCAGTTGACAAGATAGAAAGCCTTGAATTTACTTACTTAGTTAATGAGAGAGAAATAAGCAGTAATGAACGAACCATTTAGAAAGTAATTCATATATTTGAAAGTGTTTGTAGTGCTGAATAGAACATCTCAACCTATTACCCATCTCTAATGGGTTAGCAGCGTTCAGTCAGGTTTACTTGATGGCTTTAGGCAGTTATTCAAGAATATATTGGTATTCTTTAGGCATTAGATTAGATGAATGAGACGAGGCTGCTAAATTGCTTGCATAGCTCAAGTTTGTTTTATTTTCACAAGTTTTTATGGTTAACCGATCGACGAATGGTTGCGTTAAATATAATTAAAATTTATAGTTTTTTTTTTTTGTTGCATTTATCATTGACTTTTGCAAGTTTCTATTTGCACTAGTTGTAACAACATTGTATGTGTTTGTGTATTTCCGTCTATCTATCGAATGATCTCAATTCAATAAGCACTAAAATCAGCGCTGTGAAATTTGATGAGAATAATAAACGCTATAGGATGATCTCATATTTTATTGTTCAAAATAATCCATTAACTTCGAAAAGACATAAAATTTTTGTATCGCCATAAAATTTGCATATGTTATATATTGGCCAGTTTTCTGTTTTATAGTGGTTGGCTCAGAGAAATGTTGAATTGTATAAGCGAGCACTACAACGAAGATATCGAAAATATTATTGTACTTATTTTATTATTTTTTGAAGTTAATTAATGAGGTGGATGAAATATCAAAGCGCATATCATATCGGGTTCTTTGCTCTACTTTATCAGTTATTTATCAGTCTTATTGCTTACTTGTTTTTTAAATAATTTTATTGTTAAACAATGATAAAATTAGAATAACTTTTAATAAATTTCAATTATATTTGAAGCGATTCACTGATTTCATTTCATTTTGTGCATTTTGGTGTAATCTTTTAATTTCTCTAGTTTGCAACACTCTTTGTATTCTAAACAATCGTTGAAAAATTAAATTTAAAGTTGGAGGTACTGCTGAATTTCTTCAATTTATATATTGCTTTCCTCTTATATTATTATGGTTTAGTTTTTCTTTATTGAATCATTTCTGAAGAAGATTAAATTGTAATTGAAGAAACTATAGACGTGAAATTCGATGTCTATAATCTGTAACATTAGATTAGTTGAGTTGATTTGTTGCGCGACTCTAATTTCTTGAATATTTGAGGTGAAATTTCTCTGTCGGGGATTGTTATTAAGAAAGGAAAATGGAGATGGCCTGTCAAGCCATTGTTGGTTGATCGAGGAAAGTAGAAATAATTTATCAACAAATTGAGCATTTCAATAGCAATATTTGAGAATTTTGAAAGTGGCTGTTCTTTTGAGAAGAGTATCCTCATTGTTTCGATTCAAAGTTAAAATATGCATATGCCTAAAAATGTGCATTTCTTTTGCTAGATATTTACCGTTCTCAAGTAATTTCACTCAATTTCCGCTCGTCTGTCCTCATAATATCTTTTTCCGACCATAGTAGCTAGAGCTAACTTAAATTAGCTCTAGCTATGGTTAGCTATGGTTCCAGAATAAAGCATACTCGAAGTATGGAAATACAATTGTGGATTTGCTAATGGATTGAAAGTTATTAGTTACAAGTTCCTTAATTGTAAATTTTTTTTCGCTGTCGGCATTATTTTACTCGAAAGCGAATATTCCTTTCAAGTGGGTGTATTTCAGTGTGAAGGATGCTAGAAATATAAGTGCAAATCTCATTGGTCCTTTGGGATATTTTCTGGTGTCTTATGTTTTCACGCAGAAAAAAATTTTAATGCTTTTTTGGCAAGTTTAAAATACTGAACGTTAAGTCTCAGTTATCTTGTTTCCACGTTTATAAGCCCTAGGGACTTGGAGCATTCACAGCTCTGTAAGATCGATTTAATACTTGAGGAGTAGTGAAGGGATGGGGGAGGGGAGGGGGAGAGGGGTAGAGGTGAAAGGAAAAAAGGGATGCGTAAAATCACCACTTTCAAAAAATTGCTCTATGAGCTACGAGAAAAATAGCTTCGACATTATTTTCTTCGCCAAATATATTCTATGTGAATTAGCAAATCGTACTCAGAAGATGGCTGTTACAGACGTAAAAATATGATAGTTGATGAAAGTAACGAATGGGTAATGATCTATGAACGATAGTTATTGGCGTATTGAATAGGTAAATAGGGTAAAGCAGATGTTTGATGATGTTATTGGCTTATTTGAAATAAATGCGCAAATGACGTAGAGAACTTTGTTTTATCTTTAAACTGTAAAAAATCTTTCAGATTCTTGTTATTTTTATACTTTTCTTTTCCTCGTCAGAAAAGATCAAGTCATCATAAAATTCCCGTTTCTTTGATAACTCGTCAATTTTTTTTTCAAAGAAAAAAAAACAAAAAAATTCACTAACTTTAAAATTTTAGAATCAAAATTTCAGAAGCGATACTTGCATGATTTTATTCAACAGCAGAGAGAAATTCGTATAGAGCTGTCGTTAGCATTCTGATACTAACTTATATATTTAAAGAGACTTGTGATTATAGCTATTTACCGAAGGAAATAATAGAGAAAGAAAGATAAATGGATTTCCTCTTGTTCTATAAATCGAGAAGAAAAACGTGAAAAGTGCACTGAGAAGAGGATTACAGATCGGTGGAACGTAAAAAATATTGAAAAGCATAGAAGTACCATTATAATAACGGATTTCTTTTTCCACTGATTTTTGAGAGGGAAATAGAGAGTAGTTTGATAAATAATTCGTCTAAGTTTCAAGAAGAGAGACCTATAATTGAAATACATTTTTTATAATTTTTCCTTAAAAAATTTATAATTTTTTCATACAAGGTTTATGATTTTTCTCATTTTACTTTATTGTGCTTGTTGATTATTGCACTCATTTTTAACGATTTACTTTTATGTATTCATTGTCACATTAAAAAGTAATGAAATATGAAGATTATATATGCCAACGAATTTACTTACAATAATCGAATTTCAGCATTTGTTGTTGTTTGGAAGTATGAAGTAAGTAAAGCAGACTCACCTGCCATTTTACTGTCTTTGAGGCTTCGCTATCGATTGCAGAGAAAATGGTAACACCGTTGAGGATAGTGCGTTCGGTAACTGCATATCGGCCTATACCATACGGAATGTAGAGGAAACCAGGAATAATGTAAGCAGCAGCGATCGCCTTTGTGGCACGTTGAGGTGAATTCCACACGCGAAAGTGCATCGGAAAGACGATCGAAACAAACCGTTCCAAACTGAGTGCCACTACCACAAGAACACCAGTTGCAAGTGCCCAGTTGATTAATGAAAGCATAAAATGTGCCTGATAGATACCGTAGATACGTGACTGATTCAACGGAAGGCCGACACGTTGAACGATTTCCCCCGTAACGAATATCAGCACAAAAATCATACATAACAGATCGGCTACAGCCAATGCGCGCAAATACATATAGGAAACGGCACGTAGACGACGACTGGCCAACGTGATTAAATTGG